>CM034307.1:50102131-50694647 GCA_019925795.1 Dendrobium chrysotoxum
TGAAGATGGGCTGTCTTTCCTATTTAAGAAGACTGGACCTCTATGGCAGACTAGGAATTAAAGAGGGATGTGATTTCCTGCAATTATAACAAATGAAGCCCTTGTGCTTTCTTTCTTCTCTCTCTTTCTCCACTCCCTTGACCTCTTTTATTCCTCCCATGAGGTGGGTTCCTTCTGCTGATGACCTGTCAGAGAGGATTCAAAGATTTCTTTTAGTTTCCAGGTGGTGGGTTTTCTTTTGTTTTCCTGCAATTAATGGTGCAGGTTTTGTATACATTTGTGTTGTTTGGGCTGAGTTTTACTTACCCGTAGACAAAAGTCATTGTAGGAAACATCAAACATAAAAAGGCTATGTCTTTATTTTATTCATCTTTGTGGTAGTAAATGCATGTCTATATAAAAATAATGAAAATATATAATTTTTTAATAATAAAAATATATTATAATAATAAATATTATGGACTCTTAATATAAATTAAAAATACATGATAATATTGATATATCAATATAACTATTCTAAATTTCTAATAGCTTTAATATATAATGATAAATATTATGCTAATGCAAATATGTTTATATAAGGAAAAAAAATGAAAAAACAATAAAACTATAATAAATAAGAATATTTTTTATAATAACAATATATAATAAAAATAAATAATATATTTTTATTATAAACTTAAATCATATGATAATATAATAATTCTAATAGTTTTTTTAAAGATATTAATGGTATGATGATATTTTTGAAATTTTAATAAAACTAATTAGAAAAAGTAACTACACTTCATAATATAAATTTTTAACAGCATAGAATTTATAAAAAAAGAGAACTATACAGCTGTCTAAAAGGATAAAACTTAGAAATAATTGTCCAAACACACCCTTAAATATAAAAAATTATATATTTATAAAAGAACGTGCCTAATCTAAAGAAAGATTTCTTTTTGTAATCTATATGTGGTTATTCTTTTAGTGATTTTCCTATAGAAATTCTATGAGGAATTCCTCATGGGATTTCTGTCTCTTAGCCTGGGACATCTGTCCTTTTTGATGCACAGAGGTGATCAGAGGCAGTGAGGAGGTATTGAAGTGGGCCTTCTTCTGATGGTTCCTTGCATTGCCATTTAAGATGATATTGGAGCTTTATTTTCTCTCCAATCTCAAGTTTGGGAGATTTGTTCAGTACTGTTCTCTTTCTTTTACATATCTTAACAATCTTTCTTCTTCCATACCCATGGAACAATCTTCCTCCCAGCCCAACGAAGATGCAGAAGAGTGCAGCAGTAGTGAGTCTGGATGGACCATGTACCTTGCATCACCCATGCATGATGGTAGCAATGGTGATGATGATGATGATGGGGAAGCGGATGGTACTAGTGCTACCATTGGTGGTCAAAGCAGTGGAGATAATGATCAGGGTAAAGAGGATGATGACTCCATGGCATCTGATGCTTCTTCTGGCACACCATGTAAGCAGCAGTGGAATGATGATGATCGTATGTGTCACGTCAACCATGGTACTGAATGTCGTGAAGATGGTGGTGATGTTGTGAAGGAGAAAAACAGCCTATGCTCTTCAAGGCCGTATCCAAGAAAAAATCACAATGTGGAAAGAGGAAAGGAGAAGGCAGCAACATTGTCAAATCCTTCTGATCACAAAGAAGAGAATGGTGATTCTATTTCCATCCGTAGTAGCTCCAAGATGAGAAGGATCAAGTCCAGTGAGAAGTGAAGCACATAGTACGTAGAAGCTAGTTGTTCCAGCTGCTTGCCTATTTTGCCTGTTTCCTTACTGTGGGAGTACTAATCAGGTAGTGATATCAGATATGGAGAGGTTGTTCATTCTCCAAATTTTGTATTTTGTAGGAATATATGGTAAGCAATTATATCAATAAAATTTTGTTCTTTGACAGAGAGTTTCAGAAGTAGCCTAAAGGCTTATTTAGTTAGTTATTTTACTCATCTGGAAATCATATCAAATGATTTCAAATTACTCTTCAAAGCTACAGAGAGTGTGGATCTTATTTGCCAAGCTCAAGAAGGTGTTGGATTCGACTGACCATTTTTTTCATCGTTACATTTTATTTTAGAAAAATGCCCATTTAAGACAAATTCTTAGCGCATTGTTCTTACTGTAGAAGGCACATCAGACACAATACGAATACAGGATATTGGATATATTATTACAATAATATATTTAAAATTTAAAAATTCTGAAATAGTTGTACAGATTAAATAAATATGAAATAAATTTATATAATAATAATTTCTTTTTTCAATTCTCAATTTCTAATAAAATGAAAAATTTATTGCTAAATGTAAGTTATTTATATAATATATTTTTAAAAGTAAAATTTATTATTTAAGGTAGGTGTGATGGACACAAATTCATTCTTATTATTATTATTATTTTTTGGATCGACATGCCATGAGTAAAATTCATTATTATGAAGTGTCCTTGTGTTCAAAGTAATTTTAGCAACTTGTGGAGATAGTTTTTATTAAATTTATTAAGGATGTCAAAATGGGTTAACTGTTCGAGTTCTGGTTTGACTTGAATTGACTCGATCTAATCCAATCAACTTGAATATGACCCATTTCATGAATGGGTCAAAACATCAACTTGAATCCAACCTGCTAGTAATCTGAATGACTCATACCTGATTCATTAACACATTTTGATTAAATTGTTTAATAACTTATTAACTATAATATTTAGCATATTTAATAAAAAATAAGAAGATTATACTTCTAAGTAAAAAAGTAAAGAAAAATTAAAAATGAAATGAGTCATTTTTGGATAAAAAATGAGTTCGTAGATCAACAAGATTCATACCCGTTTAATAAACGGGTTAGAAAAACCTAACTTAAATCCGATCACTTTAACCCGAATTTGAATTTTTTCCAACCCATTTAAAAAAACAGATCTTAACTCCCTACTGTTTCTACCCTTGGCTAACCCTTTACATATCTATATAAGGTTTAATGTTAAGGAAGATGATGATGATATGGAGTTCATGTCTAATAGGTAGCCCAGATACGCATACATAGACATTAATTTCTAGAAACAAAAAATTGAAATAAAGTCCACATTTTCTTATTTTCAAAAAGTACGGACATATAATGCTTTTTAATTTTGTATTTTGAATTAATTAATGAATTTTCAAACAAAGAAATGATATCATATTTTCATTAAACATGCACTGCACATATCTTTTAGCTTTAGTTGTTTAGGATGTTTTTTTTTTGGTGAGAACGGACCCGCTGTCACTTCAAAGAGAGTGTTTGTTGGCGTAACTAATCTCTCGGCGGAATCTAGCGAGGCCACCCACCGGCATCAGGCCCACACTTGCTTTGCCCCACTGAAGAGGCGAGGCCGTAGTAGAGGGGATTCGAACCTGAAATGGGGGGTTCCCAACCGTGCTCGCCCACCAACCCCCTTAAGCCTCGATGGGTGTTTAGGATGTTTATACTAGACATTTGCAATAGGAAGTACCTTCATGTATGCTTTTTACTGATGATATTCTTGTTGTAAGATTAGGGAGCGATTTGAAGGAAAATATAAATTATGGAGGTCAATCTTAGAGCTTAAAGATTTTTATTTGAGTAGATCTAAAACTGAATACATGAAGTGTAATTTTAATAGTAATAGATCTAGTTGTGGGATTATGATATTAGGTAATTAAGTCATTAATAAGAGTGCACGTATTATATATCTTTGATCTATTGTTCAACTTGATAGTGCAGTAGATAATGATATTATTAGTATAATTCAAGTAGAATGGTTGAAGTGATTAGAATGTGTTGGGTTTGTTGTGTGATAAAAAAAAATACCATTCAAACAAGAGAAAATTTTATAAGGTGGTGTATGGTGTGGAATGTTGGCCATTAATAGAGAAGCATAAAATTAAGTTAAGAGTTGCAGAAATGAGAATACTTAGGTGGATGGGTGTCTTGCACTTAGCGACATAATGCGAAATGAGTTTATACATGAAAAGGTTGAAGTAGCTCCACTGGTAGATAAGATTAGAGAGAATTGCCTCAAATAGTTTGGTCACATAAAACGTTAGCCTTTGAATGACCCGGTTAGAAGAGTAGATGTATTAGATCCGGCCTATATTAAGAAATATAAATGTAGACATATAAAGACTGATTAAAAAGTATTAAAAATGACATTTTTTATTATATTAAATGATAATTTGATTCTTAGTGAGATACAATGGAGGAAATGATTATCTAGCAGACTCCACTTAGTGGGATAAAAATTTGATATTATCGTTATTGTATGCACTACACATGTTTTCAAGTTTATCAAAATATCATGAAAAAGTTATTTTGAGCACATTTTAATTGATGTTCACTGTTCTAAAATATTTATGGCATCATTGCTGCATTTAGACATGTAGGGAAGAAGATTCAATTGGTAGAAAATATTTAGTAAGTTTTTAGTTGTAATTTTTGAATGAGGGAAGTGAGCTCTAAAATATAAAGAAGGGTATTTGATAATTTACAAAGGGGGTTGTGGAGACATTTGGAGAGGATTTGATGGATATATGGCAAGATCAAATGTAGAGTCAAAGATCCAATTTGGGGACAAAGATGTTAGCCCAAATCAAAGGTATTAACATAAAATTTTCTTGTATGATATAAAAGAAAATAGACCAAATAACAAAATGAATGAACATGAGGATTTATTATTCTGTCCGGACGCCGGAGGGCGTTCGGAACGTTTAAAAAAAATGTACCACGATCGGTACCCCAGTGGAGTGAATACCTAGAGGTACTGAGCGATACCGACCTCTCTGTACCGGACGAGAGAACCGTCCGGTGTCCGAACAGAATAAAAGCTCAAACATGAGATATGCTAACTATTTTATGAAGCTTATATATCATATGAGATCTTTCAAAATAAATTATTATATTGTGGTGATATTGAGGAAGGAGGGGTGGATTGGGCAAATTTAGACTTCAAATTAAGTGCAAGTAAATATTATTTAATTTTTACATTAATTATCTCAATATATTTTAAATATATTTTACATTAATATTCTTTAAACAAATTTGCTTATGAGCTAACAAATCAAATCAAAGCTAACTCAAACTTAACCTATTAGCTCATCGAGTTCAGCTAATGAGCCATTTATCAAGTCGAGCTTGAGCCAACTCAACTGGACTTGCATCTATAATCCTTTCATACGGGAACATCAAGAAAATTTCTGTTACAACTTAAGCACAATAGTTTTTCTTTTTCATTTATTTTCCACTTTATTTTTTAAAAAGAAAAAAAGCCAACAAAACTGGGTGTGCAAAAATGAGAATATAGACAATTTTGCACTCTTTTCCCTAAAATTTACCATACAAAATCATTTAAAAAAAATAGAATGACAGTATGACAGAAATAGTATTATAAAACCTCTAACAAAGAACAGCAAAAACTAATAATAAATAACAAGGCATATCAAACAAAATCTTAAAATCAAAGCAATTTAAAACAGCAAGCCCTCACAATCTGTGTTTACTGTACGAATGTAATGAAACTCGTATAGCATCACTCGCAACAAGAAGCAAAAAGAGCATCAGAGAGCCTATTTTTCTATTTGATGTGACTGTATGGCCATTTTCAGCATGGAGGAATATGACCAGTAATGCTTACGGCCTAAATTTTCGCTTGGGCTCTATTCAAATTTCTTTATCAAAGAGAGATCATTCAGCATTTTCTCAATCGCATCATCTTCAAGGGCGCGGCCTTTGCTCTGCAAACACAAAAAGCACTTCAGAACTCGTATGTTTTGGAAGAAATAATCTGCTTCCACTAACAAAATCCATCGCCATATTGATGGTTTGAACGCATAGCATAGTAAATGAAGTATCAAAGAAGAGAAAAGACACAAACAGAACCGGCAGGAACTTTTGTCAGTTGCATAATATACCACTAGGCTATTAATACAACCAAAAATAGCAATAAGAATTTAGAACAACATGTCTTTGTTAATCCAAAAATTAGGCAATAATCCCCTTCTATTAAAGAATATGCCATTCATATTTCACAGCCTATATTTCAGCAAGAAAATATGAAAACACAATATCACTATTAGAAGTGAGAAAAAACGCTACGACTTGAAAAGATGGCCACCAATTGTGTGATGGTATGTCCAGAAAGTTCAGAAACAGTATGGTGCAGCAGATCCAATCATTCAAGCATTCCTCAAGATCAGCATGTTCGTCATAACAAATGATGTTGGCACAAGCATAGATTTCCAGATGGTTCTGGGACTTATTAAGCACAGGATCAGATCAATTTGCATTGATTTTTCAATGAATTTAATCCAGCCAAATTTGGTGGGATTATGGCAAAGCTCCTTTGGTTGGAAAGACCAATTCATAGTGATAAGACCCAACTCTTCTATTTATTTTGAGCAGAAAAATGGACTACAGTGGTTTAGATTGAAGCAAATTGAATTTTGAAATGCTCCGGTGCGTTAATGTTTCCCTTATACCAATTTCTTTATGTATGCAAAAAAGGTTGGCCACCATCATAATATATGTATTCAGCATCAAGAATATAGATTATACGCTTCAAGGTACGACCACTATTAATACATAAATAAACTATTGACTTTCTTAACATCTGGCACTTTACTTTATCCTTTGATCTGCCACCAATGTTAAGCTTTTGAAGCATGAGTATTTGTTTATTTTATTGCAGCCAAATGGACAGAACAAGTATAATAGCAAAATTATATAATAGCATAACTATTTATAAAATAAGGAAATTTTTTTATGATAGTAAAATGAGTATAATAGACCAAGCATATTTGGGGAATCAAGCATTTAATTTCTTTGGGGAGAAAGTGTTTTCTGTTGAATGTCTCTGGAAGCTATGGAAGTGATGGTACAGGGATAGATCCCCACCATCAAATGCACTTCAATGGCTTGGGTCATCGGAATCTATCAGTGTTTTGGATCTCCATAAAGACATTAGTCCTGAATTTATTTACTAGGATATGATTAGGTAGCTGACACTACCAATGCACATTGATGGGAGTCCGATTTTTTGGCATTTCTTTTGCATCTTTCGCTAGGTTTGTTGGTACGTCCCTTCTCAGAATGTTTTCGTTTGTTAATAGATTGGGCAAAATGTTGTTGTGAGCATTGATAACCTCATTAACGGGGATGCCTCCACCCGATTGATAAGACTAATGGAGATTGAATAGTTTCAAGCATGAATATAAAGTAGAATGAATCAGGGTGAAATCCTACAAGAGTAATCTCAAAAAGCAGCTCTATATTGACTACAGGATCTAGTGAGCTTCATTAGAACACCACTGGAAGTATTCCTTCTATGATTCTCGATTATTATAGAGAATTACAAAAAGATAGAAGTAAACTTTGATAATTCTCCTATTTATTATGAACTGGTTGATTAATAGCCAATCCAACTCAATAATGTCATTGATAGATCCACAGGCAAGGGAGTGTAAATATGCCAAGGCTTTTGTGTTGAGAGTGGTTAGAATGGCCTAACATAGGAGTGAATCATCACGTAAAGGTGTGTGATTGTCCTAAATGATTGATGTGCTTTAAAGACAAGAAGAACGGCATACGATAAGCAGTTTAAATTCCATTAGAATAGGGTCTCAGAAAATTTTGTCTACAAGAAAAGATGACTCTTGGAAGTTACAACTAGGGTGCATGCTAATTCATGTCCTTCTAGGAGGTTCTCTTCTTGGACAAGATGATAGTTCATCATGGAAAAATATCATAGGGGCCATTGTCAAGACGAGGAATGAGGAGGTTTGTTGCCACAACCAAAGGATAGCGGGTTAGCTGACCTACATGAGGTCAATTAATCGAAGTGGTACCGAGAAGATTGGTGTTTGTCAATGGGGGTGATGAAGAAACAACTAATGATGGCGAGCGAGAAGCTATTATGCGGGCACTCTCAGGATGACGACTTCTGAAATGCAATTATTTTTTAGGAAGGCAAGGAATCGCAAGATTGCGTTGTGAAAGGCTTGGTTGGCAATTAACAAGTCTTGTGAAGGAGGCGAAGGAACTCATTCCATGAGTTTGGAACTCTTCCATGAAATGAACGTTGATCTCAAGAGATAGGTCAGAAGTTCCTTCATTATTAGGGTTTCGTGTGTTAAGAGGGGGCAGCGCAAGAGCCTGGACAGGATATCCTTAGTTCATGAATGGGTTCCTCGATAAGTAAGAGTTGGAGTAAAATGCCCCAACATTGTGAGTGTCCAATTTATTTGTCATGGCAATATGCTGCATAAAATCTGGAACCCAAATGTTAGTCAGCATTTGCTTAATATTTTGAGGTGAAAATATTTGTTCCCAAAAATGTTGCCAATCTTGCTTGTAAGATCACCACGTCAATCAAGAGAGAACTTTATGTCTTAGCTTCAAAAAGAGTATCTACAAGAAAATAGAAAAAGAGAAAAATAAAGAACACTAGATTTTGTAAGGAAAAATATATAATGAGAAAAACCATAAGACCTTGGCAAGTTAAAAATTTTCACTATTACAATATTGAACTACAATTTGTCATGCTGCCCCAAAATTAGAGAAGGCACCAGTGCAATATTAAATCAAACAAAAGAAAAATGCTGCTTGTATATGATTGAATAAAGAATATGGAGGTGTTGATGTTAATGGCGATGATAAGTAGACGAATGCAATCTTCCATGTGAAAGTGAAGGATGAACTGGTCAACCAAAGATCAATGGGAAACAAAAAGGAGATGAGGGTATTTCCTATCTAAGAAATAAGGGAATTGGACGACCAATTATAGTAGGTAGAGCGGGTAAGATCAGAAAAAATGCATGAAAGGCTGTCCGGATTTTATGAAGGTTATTAGAGTTCTAGAATTCTATCTAATTTCAATTCAAAATGTTTCCAAATGAGTAGAAAGGGTCTATGTATACATTTTGATGGAAGTATTTCAATCATTAATCAGACTATTTTAGAATATTCATAGTCTTATCAAAATGAATACACCAAATCACGCCCTCGTCTCATCAAATAGTGTTTCGATGATCCCACTTCATGCCCCGTCTAATCAGCCCACCTGAGCCAAAGTTGAGTTGTACGTTTGTCGGGCGACCGATAATGATGGTTTGATGATGTTGACAATACTGTATTGATAGCCGCTGATGTCGAATCTCCAACTAGCAAACTGAAGATGGAATTTCCCTATATATGTCGCAAACTCAATGGAGTTGAGAAGTAAAAAATCTAGTAGTTGGACTTTCTATAATAATTTTGGGAAGCTTCAGGGATCCGAACTTATGTCTGTAAATCCCAGTATACAATATTGGTAACAATTTGTTCCTATTCTCAAGAGCAATCCAATGCTGACAATAAATGATTTTTTTAGTGCAAAATGCTCATCTTATTGAGAGTAATCTAACACCGCAAACAACTCATGAATCAAAGTTTTGTAATGTCACTAAAGATTTAGGAAGTTCAAATCTTCTTTAACAAATCGCACATAAAAGGACCAATTATTGAGTGGAGGAACAAGGAACAACCTAACGCAGTTGCTCACAAAGGGAAGACATTGGGGGCAAGTCTAGCATTCGTTGCACCGCCAAGGATTCCATGTGAAGGATGGGGAAGAAATGGAGATGGAAGTGGAGCACAAATAAATCAGCTCAACAAGAACATTCTGAACTGGACAGTTGAATCATATTAGTCAAGGGATCCATGTCAAGCAGCATATGATCATCTTCCATCTAATATCAATCAGTAGCAGCAACATTAATAAACCAAATCAAATTGCCTTTGCGCTTGTTTCCTAAATTTACTGAGCACAAAGGGTGTTTCAGCAAGTCCATCCAGATCAACTAGTTGTTTTACCTATCAGTACGTGAGCTCAAAATTTTTTCAAGGGAACCTATGGACTACATATGATCTCTAAATGCTTGTTTTAAACAGAATATCCGGCTTGCTTGCAGATACAGTCTTATTCAGCCCTTATTTTGAAGTTCCATAGATATTACATAAGGTGAGTTTGCAGCAATGAACCCCAGGCATTTTTTTTCTAAGTAATGTTACAAAAAATATATTCACTTCAGAACATCACAATAAAATACAAAAAACAGTAATTTTCAGTAACGTCACCTTAAGGGATGGCACCATGGCAATTGCTTCCTCAACAGTTTCAGGGCAGAGATTTCCAAGCACACAGAGCTACAATTTCCAACATTAAATGACACTATGATGTAAGAAAAAAATTGAATCTCATAAATTACGTGACTAAACTAAAAATTCCATACCTCAAATTCAGCTAGTTTATTCCTACTAAGGATTCTGAGAAGTAACTTAAGGATTACATGTTCAAGGATAGGTAAAAATAGAGGAAAAAGAAAAGCAAGGAGAGACATTAAATAGTAGAAAGTAAAAAAGAAGGCTCTTATTCAAAAATATAATGAGAAATTAAAAAAAAAAAGGCATTTTCTACATTAAAAAAATGTACATTATCGATCCATATGCCCTGTTGATTAAGGATACTCTCTAACTTGTTTTACTGCATCCTGATTCTTGTAGCGACTGAAGCGCTTTACATATTGATGTGACTTTTCAAATACCCTAAAAAAGTGTAAATAACATAATTCCATTTACATCCTGAAAAATATAATGAAAAATAGAAAGCACCTACTGAGACATTTGATTTGTCGGATCATCAGACATCTGCTGAAGTTGCTCCAATCTTCGATCAAGAATAAGTGCGACTTCACAATTCATTAAACACTTTGCCTTCAAAAATTCTGGGGGATAGTAAACATTTTAAAATACTATTTGTTGTAAGTGTCAGGCATCAGAAAAAAAAAAGAATGCACGCTTAACATCAAAGGACCAGAAAAGGTGGTAATTTAAGTTGCTAGGGTGGTCATGCATTTTGTACTTTATTCATTCCATTTTCTCATGTTACAATATGATCCATAAGTTTATTAAATTCGCATTAAGTTTTCATTTGCCCCTTGAATTTCATAAACTGCATATTTAAATTTATTCAAATAAATCTGTGCACTGATGGAAAAATAATAATTACCCCTCAGAAGTATCAATTTAGTTTATTTTATTTCACACAAATTATTATCTAGTCCTTCCATAAGCTTTCATTTTACACAACTATCGCAGTTTTCATCAGCATCTGCCTGTATCCAGAGTGACCAATTGTTCTCTTCACCTCCACCACTATCATTGCCATCTACTTTCACTTCCCCACCACGGTAACATCCAACATCCTACCTTCCATCACCACTATCACTTGCATAACTACTCACAATCATAAGGTAGTTGGTTCCATAACACTAAAAATCCTACTTTCCTTGATGATGGTGTTGAAATAATAATGAATCCCTAGCAAGCACCTTTCAATCTATAGCAACCTAACAATAGCATCTTATCATTTACAACAATTCGTGAATAAAAGATTTCCATCTATACCAATCCAATTATTTGTGGTCAGCACCTTCCAAACTACAACAAACCAGCAATTCGTAAACAAAAATAATTTATTTTTGCGGTGTAGTTAATTTTGAGTTTCAGAATTAAAAATTGGTTTCCATATTTATTTCATTCCATTTTTAACCTATTTATGTACAATTTCTCATTTTATTTTTTACAGATAATAAGAGATTAAAATTCAGTCTTAAATTTTCAAGTTGGCATTAAAGCCATTAAGGTTTTACTCCCTGTGAGGCCGACGATTCCTGCAATATGGAGTTTCTTCTCCAAGTTCATGCTGGAACTTAACCTCAAAATAGAAAATCCATATCCAAAACATGAAAATCCATGATGAAATATTGGATTGAAAATTTCCCAAGGGTGCTTAACAAAGACAAATTGCAACAGCACTTAACCCCCTCAAACATCTGGACTGCAAACTAAAAAACACTATCTATCCTCCAATATAAGCTTATTCCAAAACACCACTGAAATAAATCTGACTGCTCAGAAAAGTAAATTCTCATATACCCTTGTTGGACCAGCATAATTGCAAATAAGAAGACAATTATTGCTTAAATGGTAAATTTGAGAACATTGGATAATATGACTAGAGACAAAAATGTCTTCTACAATGACAACCTGTGCCAAGAAAATTATAATGTTTGTATTATAAACGGATAACCATCAAAGGTGCTCGGTATAGATTTTGTTACTATTTCAAAAGCTCTAACGCTTGACTCTATGCTTCTAGTGCATAACCTAGATTGAAACTTACTAACAGTCAGCAAACTCACTAAAAACATTATGTAGCCGCTTTCTCATTTAATCTTTGTAAATTTTAGGGTTTGAACATGGGAAGGATGAATGGTAGTATGAAGATATATTCAGAACTCCACCTTCTAAGGAATGATATTGCGAATAAGATATAGACTCGAATAGTAGCTTGAGCATCCACAAAAACCTCCACTTAAAATTTCAAACACCTTTAAAAAATGATAGTGATGTTTGACTTTGGCACTATTACCTAGGACACCAAATTCTACTTACCTTAAGAAAATTAATTCATTTTCCATTCACCAACAAAAATTTGAAGGACTTCCATCATGAAAATTATCATTTGGCTAAACACATTCGCAGTTTTATTCCAATCAAACCTATAAACATTCCCAGACTTTTGCTTTAGTCTATAGTAATATGTGGGGACCAACCAGAGTCAACAACATCTCTAAAGTTAGCTGGTTTATCTCTTTATCAACAATTGTATATATCTCACTTAAATTTTCTTAATGAGATAAAAATCCAAAAGTAGGAAAATTTTTAAATATTTCAATAACATGATTCATACTCAATTTCGGCTAAAATTCAAGTAATAAAAACTGACAATGCCATAGACTATATCAAATCAATCTTAAGAAATTATCTCCCGTATTAAGAGATTATCCACCAAAGCTCTTCTGTCGATACCTCTCAATAAAATGAGATTGATGAAAGAATTCATATATTCAAAAGAATTGTAAGTGGGAAGTTTCTTAGCTTTCACAATTAAAAAAAAAATAGTTGGATGCAAATTGATCCTTTCAATCAAATATAAAGTACATAAGAGCCTAAATAAATTTTAAGACCGATTTGTTGCAAAAAGGTACATCCAATCATATGATATTGATTATCACGAATTTTTTTCTTGTTACCGATCTCAACATAATGCATGTTGTAATTTTTTTAATAGCAAATTTGGCCTGGTGTCTGCATTAACTAAAAATTAAGAATGTTTTTCTTAATGAGGACTTTGAGGAGGAAAGTATACAAGGAGATCCTGAATTAGAAAACTAGAGCCTATAAGATAAGTAGACTCAAAAAAGCTCTATATGGTTTCAAACAATCTCCTCATGCCTGTTTAGTAAATTCTCTTAATTAGTTGAAAAGTATGGGTACATTCAATGTCAAGCTAATCACACTCTCTTTACAAGCGCTCACATAAAAAGGCAATTTTCAATCATGTATTTAGAAGATATTACACTAACAAGTGACTTCAAAGAAAAGCTAACAAGATTAGAAAAATTATTGTAAGATAAGGTAAGGTAAAAGACTTGGGAAATCTAAAATATTATTTGGCATAGAAGTGCGATTAAAATAAGGCATTGCTATTTCCCAAAGAAGCATATTCTTCATCTACTTCAAAAAATAGGATGTAAGCATGCAAAAAACTCTAATGGATCAAACAAAAAAAGGGGTCACCACTAACAGCATATCTATTAATAAAAGTAGGTATTAATGACTTGTGGGCAAATTCATATATCTCTCTCTTACCCATAATATTAAGTTCCCTATTAATGTTGTAAAGAGAAAAGGACCAATATGGTCCCTAGACTCTTTATGAAAGACCAACATGGACCACAACTATACTAACGAACTATTTTGGTCCCTCAAATCCTTAAAAAAGAATCAAAATAGTCTCATTGTGGAACAAAATGAACATTTAATATAGTTGGTGATTATTTTAGTCTTTTATAAAGAGTCAATGAACCATTTTGATCCTTTTCTCATGTTGTAAATCAATATATGAACAACAATACTAAAGACCACAAGAAAGTTATTAACCACATTCTCAGATACCTCAACATAACAATAAAAAAATTCTTGTCATATTAAAATCATCCAACAAGAAAATAAAAATTTTCACACATATGATTGGGTCAATTTGACCAAAAATTAGGAAATGGTACAAAAATTAGGAAGTGGTACAAAAATTAGCGAAAAAATCTAGGGTCAACTAGCTTCTTCCTCTTATTGTCAACACAATGATGAAGAGTACACAAAGGAATCCAACAAAAAGAAAATGTACCACCCCGAGGGAGTACTAAATATACCCAAATTAGCACATCTTAATACATTTTTAAAAAGAAAAAGCAGGTTTTTGTTAGACCGGTCCAATTGGACCGGTCCAGCCGGTCCAGCCGGGACCGGCCCAGGCGGAACAAGGCGGACATTGTCCGCCTCCCGCTACAGCCGCACGCGAGCCGCAACCTTGCGGGAGCCGAATAGGAAGGATTTTTTAGGGATTTGGGAGGGAAATTTGAATGTAGGGACTGTTTAGGGATTTCCTTTTGATTTGTATGCATTAAATACTTTGTTTTCCTAGGGTTAGGGCATCTTGAATTTGGCTGAAATTTGAGATCTCTTAGGTCTTTTGGGCTCTAGCGGCGTCTAGAGATTTGGGAGAGAAAGATCCTCCTCTCGAATAGAGGATCAGTTGTATCTTGCTGTTTTCCATTTCCCTTTCATCAAATAATACAAATTATCTACTGTTTTCGTGATTTGTGTGGACTTTTGTGGAGTTTTCTCGCTGTTTTCTAAAGATTGATCAGAAATACTTGAGATCTTCAAGTGTTTCCTATCAAATTGGTATCAGAGCGTTGTCTTGGGACCATCGACGGCTGAAATTATAAAATTTTAGCGGTGAAATCTCATCCGGAAGATCTTCTCGTGGTTCTTGGGAAGAAATATGGCCGGGAAGAAGGTTGAAATTTTGGAAGGAGAAATTCGTGGTTCTTGGGAAGAAATATGGCCGGGAAGAAGGTTGAAGTTTTGGAAGGAGAAATTGCGCAACTTAAATCAGAGTTGGAGGAAAAATGGTCTGATTTTCAAAATCAGATTTCATCCAATAATAAAAAGATGGAAGAGAAGTTCGCCGTGATGGAAGAGATGTTGAAGAAATTGCTTGAAGCCAAAATCAAACCAGTGACATCGGAAGCAAAGGAAACTATCGGCGGCCATGGAAGAGATGGGAACCCTAACACGTTTAGGGGAAGGGAAAATCCAGAAGTGGAGATCCTGGAGGGAGAAGATGGAATGCCTCATCTACAATCACTTTCTAGAGAGGAGAGGAGCAGTGACTACGCAAGAAGGGGTGCTGAATTTGAAAGGAGAGGGGATGATTTTGATCGCCGGGGTGCTGATTTTGAAAGAAGAAGAGGGGATTTTGATGAAGGGTTTGGTTATGATCGCCGGAGGGAAGATCGTGACAATTGGGGAGCACCTCCTCTTCAAGGAATGGGAGGTTATAGAGGATTTAGGGGAAATTGGTGTGACCCGAGGGTGAGGAAATTGAAGATGTCAATCTTTGAGGGGGAGGATGCGCACGGGTGGATCTACAAGGTAGAAAGATATTTCGCCGTCAATGGGTTGACAGAAGAGGAGAGACTGACGGCGGCGGGCCTATGTTTGGAAGGGAAGGCTTTGTCTTGGTATCAGTGGAGGGACATGCGACGACCCATACGGAGTTGGAGAGAGTTCAAGGATTGTTTGGTAGAACGTTTCCAAACTGGCAGGGGAGGAGACTTCTACGAGCAGTTCTTCGCCTTGACACAGGAGGGTTCAGTGACGAAGTACCGGGAGAGATTCGAGTACCTTGCTAGCCGATTGGACCGCCTTCCTGAGACAGTGCTCGAGGGAAATTTCATGAAGGGGTTGACACCAGAGATCCGGGCAGCGGTTAGAGTAATGAGACCTCGTGACTTGGGAGAGGCTATGGAACTAGCTCAGTTGGTGGAGGATCAGAGGCACCTGGAGAAAGGGGTGGAAGGCAGCAACTCAAAAGGCACGTACAGGATGGCCACCACCTTTTTGACACCTAAGGAGCCGACACCGGGTACCTTTCGGGAGACTCCGAAGGAGAAGACTGCTGGCGGAAGACCTGGGGACAACTTCAAGAAGCTCACAGAAACAGAATTACAGGAGAAGAGGGCGAAGGGGATCTGTTTCAGATGTGATGAGAGGTATACGCCGGGGCACAGATGTAAGGACCAAGCTCTTCAGGTTCTTGTTGTTTGTGATGAAGAAGAATGGGAGGATGGTGTCGTCTTTCCACCTTGCGGACAAGGTGGATCTTTGGGAGGGGAGTATTGTTAGACCGGTCCAGCCGGGACCGGCCCAGGCGGAACGAGGCGGACATTGTCCGCCTCCCGCTACAGCCGCACGCGAGCCGCAACCTTGCGGGAGCCGAATAGGAAGGATTTTTTAGGGATTTGGGAGGGAAATTTGAATGTAGGGACTGTTTAGGGATTTCCTTTTGATTTGTATGCATTAAATACTTTGTTTTCCTAGGGTTAGGGCATCTTGAATTTGGCTGAAATTTGAGATCTCTTAGGTCTTTTGGGCTCTAGCGGCGTCTAGAGATTTGGGAGAGAAAGATCCTCCTCTCGAATAGAGGATCAATTGTATCTTGCTGTTTTCCATTTCCCTTTCATCAAATAATACAAATTATCTACTGTTTTCGTGATTTGTGTGGACTTTTGTGGAGTTTTCTCGCTGTTTTCTAAAGATTGATCAGAAATACTTGAGATCTTCAAGTGTTTCCTATCAGTTTTCTAAACATCTATGCATTTAGCTCATGAACTTTCTTAAATCGCACATGAAAAAGATACAAATGATCAAGGTAAATGGCACACCATTACATAATGGCGGAGCCATAAAATTTTTCTAGTAGGCACACAAATTAAAATTTTCAAATATTTCCTCAATTTGTTTCATTCATGCTTGAGACCGAAATTAATAGTTTTAAAAAATATTTTATTTAAACTTATTATTTTAAAAATTGTAAAATATAAGATAATAAAAAACTTACAATTTATAATGCATACTCTTTCATATTCTAAAAGATTTAAATATACATTCAAATATTTCTTTTTCAATATAAGTAATTAAAATATCAGTATATCACTAATCCATTAATCTCAATTTCTATTTTGTAGTCGATTTTTAATAATAGTCATAGCAGAAAAAGCTCTTTCAACTTATATTAAATATATTGATCTTCAAATAAGTTCTAAAATCTTTAACTTACCATGATAAAATTTTGATTATAATGTCCAAACGTAATTTATTTCCATATAAAAATTAAATCTATAAAAGGATGAATAAAGAATAAAGGTGTTTAACTATAATTCTATTTAAATAAAAAATTAATAATAATAATAATAATAATAAATAAATAAATAAATTTACATATATTTTTTTTTCTTGGGGAGGGAGGCCTATGGAATGCAAACAATTTTCCATCATAAACACTCAGCCTCATTGCATACTCTACTATTTTCACATTTAAAGTCATTATTAGGAATGCGCATAACTGCAATCAAGCAAAAAAGGAAAACAAAATCTTCATTTACACAACGCAGTTGCAAAAGTGATATTTCGAGCTAACTGCACTCCAAAAGTGAAACCAAGGTCTCAAAGGGAAGAAGAGAAGAAACAAAATGATAATAGGTAAAATATTCTTTGCTACCATATGTAGCTTTATTTATAGCTTTTTATAATTAGTTATAGATTTTAAGTACAATGAAACAACATTATGAAAAGCAATTATCTTCTAACTAACTAATTAAAAGCTGATGTTGTTGATTTACTACATTACACCCCTCTCTAGCAGGCCCTTAAGATTGAACTCCTCAAGTCAATCCAATAGAGACAGTAGCCATCCATTCAACCACAATTTCTCAAATGAATGTCTTCTGTTCTAGGCCAAAAATTATGTCAAATTAATTAATCTTGATAGTTGATCACTTGAAGAACTTGGTCCTTGCTTTGAGGATTGCGCATATAATTTATCTTAAATAATGTCATCAACCAGCATCATGTTACGGATTGTTCGTAAACCACTCTGATGTCACAAAGCTAAATCAATAAAAAGAATCTTATCTATTGTTAGATCCTAAACTTTGCTAATGTTACACACAATATTCTCTATCATATCATCCATCCCTTTTTCCTAAGTAATATTAGAAATAGACTATCTAATACTTTTTTTCAGAATGAGAATTAGTGAATGCAGAGTTTGCCGATGTTGCCAATGAATTGTTTTGAATAAGTTGTTCAAGGTTATTTTCTAAATTCGTCAATTAGATAAGAATATTTTTCAAGATGGTAAAGATAGATGTTATTTGATCGTCTTGATTATTGAGTCTTGCCCAAAAATCCTCAAACAAATGAATATCATACACCATTAACAAAAAAATTCTAAAATTCGCAAACTAACAGAGGTATATCGAGTAAATAGGGTTCAAGCTAGAATGCAACAA
Organism: Dendrobium chrysotoxum; assembly: GCA_019925795.1. Classification (NCBI taxonomy): domain Eukaryota; kingdom Viridiplantae; phylum Streptophyta; class Magnoliopsida; order Asparagales; family Orchidaceae; genus Dendrobium; species Dendrobium chrysotoxum. The sequence continues at coordinate 50,120,674 of CM034307.1, forward strand.
TGATTCATAGGTTCAAGCTGTAATCTGGTGAGAATATACAACTTTTTTTGTTGAAGCTGATCGAATTATCTAAAGAAGTTGCAGCGTCATTGCATGAGAAAATATCTCAAAAAAATCTAACGAAGTTAAAAGAACAGGTGAAGAAGGGGAAAACATGAAGGAGCGAGAGGAAAGCGTGGATGGAAAAGATAGTTTGTAGGAAAGATTTGGGCGAGCACCAAGAGATCTGGCAGACTTTGTAGAAAATCTGGCAAAAAAGGGCGAAATATGAAAGAGCTAGAGGAAGGCGTGGATGGAAAAGAAAGTTTGTAGATAGGATCTGGTTGAGCACCAAGGAAGACTGGAGGGTTTGAGAGCAAGAGGAAGTAGGCTCAGAATGAGCATGGGGCGAGCTCAAGGAGTACAATGTCTCTAAACTAGGTACCTAAGGGAGATTTCTTGAAACAACAGAACCAAAATGTGGTTAACAATTACCGGAGAAGATTGAATTGGAGAAGGGAAGCCTTGGAGTTGCAAGCAGGATCTAACACCGATGTAAGAATGGATTGGTGGAAATTTGCGTGGGCATGGAACATAACAAGAATGGGGATTTGGGAGAGCGTGCTCCATTTAGGAATGGTTGATTTGGCCTTACATGTTTTTTTAAGATGAACTGCAAGATAAAATCTCAATAAGATTTGGACTGGTATTGGTGAAGATTTGCTCACAGAATCAGCAAAGACCACTAACTAGCATCTATGCAACGGAATTGATGGAGATCTTGGCTGATTTTGTTGAAACTATGGTACTTTGATTTTTTTTTTTTTTTTTTTTTCTGGGGAAGCAAATCAACAAAGGCACCATTGATGAGTACTCAGGAAAAATTTGCCATTTCGAGTTGCCTACACCCCATAAGTGAAACCGAAGTCTTAAAGGAAATAAGAGAAGAAATAAAATGATAACAGGGAAAATATTCTTTGCTACCCACTTCAGCCCTATGCAGCTTTAAGTAGTTTTTTTCTTAGTTACAAATCTTGAGCAGAATGAAACGAAATTCTTGAAAGTAATTATCAAATAAACAAACTAATTTCAAGATGATATTGTAGATTCAAAACAGTAAGCCACAATGAAGAGGAAAAAAATTGATAAGGGATGGAAGATATTCCCGCCCATACTCCAAGAAAATAGTTTTGATAAAGAAAAATTAATCAAAAAAGATTTGATCTAATTGCACATTGAAGTAAATATGAAAAAAAACTATAACAAATGATAATATGATATGCATTGCATAAAAACTATAACATTCGATTTTCCATCGATGTGTTCAGAAATCAAAGAAAGACCTTTAACAAGCTGACTAATATAAAGCAAAAAAGGCAAAAGAAAATAAAAAAAAATGATATGGTGCTCCCCACTCACCTTCGCCAATTTTAAGTTCGGCGGCATTTTCATCCTCCTCGGCCGACATAGTGGCACGTGACTCCAAGCCTAGGAAAATATAGTAGCATCGTTGAAATTGTGAAGGAAAAAAAAAAACGTAAAGTGGAAAAGCACCGCAAGTATAGGTTTAAACCCTTGGCATGAATACTAAGGAGCGACCTAGTGGAAGGTGGAGTACAGTAGTGAGCGGGCGGGGTATAGTGTTGATGAGAGCAAGAGAGGAGGAGAGAGAAAGAGAGAAAAAGACCGGGGCTGTTGGGTATCGGATTTTAAGCAGGATTTACGATAAATCCCTGCAAAATGGACCTCTTAAATCTCACGGCGAAATAAATCCTCTTCCCTTTTGCCGTAAATCCCGGATTTACTAAATCGAATGGTCAGCGGATTTACGGGATTTGGCAGAATAAGCGCGCAAACAGGCAGAAAGATGGTTACCGTCGCAGCGAGCGAGTTCCCTTCGTCGTCGAAGGAGGCGAAGGAATCCTGACTTCCGATCCAACTGGTACAGTAAAACGGAATCGTTGTAAAAGGAGGCCAGGCAGCCTTTAATCACGAGAAATTATTCTGTCCGAAATCATGACGTCCGGCGTTTTTACTATATATTTTTTTATGCACAACAAATAAATAGTAAATAAGTAATAAATTAATAATACATATTAAATACACATTAAATATTCACTAAAAACGCAGAAAAAAATAAGCAGTAAAAAAATACATAATAAATATGCAGCTCATACGCAGTAATCCGGACGTCAGGATTCCAGACAGAATAATTTCTCTTTTAATCACTCGGTCGACTATCTCACACGATCTAGCGACGATGTCGCAACGCAGAAACCATTAGACCGGCCGGTTCAATCAGGAACCGGTCTTTTTCAGCCTATCCGATCGGATTTTTAAAACATTGGTTCACTAAGGTTGACGGGTGCACCCAACCAACAGAGAGCAAGGAGAGCTACGTCAACCCAAATAATTTAATTATATATTTTTTTAGATCAACACCTTTTACTAAATTCAAATATGATTTATTTACGTCTTTTTTTTTAGGAAAATTAGGGGCAATCATGCCCAATTTTCATTAAAAAGAATATTACAAAGAAAATAAAAGGTAGTAAGAAAACAAGAAAAACTTACTACCTAATGTAAAATAAAAACATACAAGAAAATACAAACAAGAACAACTAAACTAAAGAGCAGAATCCTGCTAAAGGAAGAGCCAACAAAAGGCAGTAATAAAAGAAACAAGGTCCTAAGACCTAAAACTATAACAGCGACAGCAACAACAACCAAAAGGCTTCCAAAGATCAACTGGACAAGCTCAACAGCAACCAGAAGCACCAACAAATGATAGATTCAACAATTCCTCCAAATAATGTCAACTGTGTCGGAAAGACACACATACGACAGCACCAAAGGAACAACAACAGCAACAAGAATTCTGAAACCAAAAGATCCACATCGGGCAAGTGTAGTGTTGAAAAGACACTCCAATCAACATCTGGTCCAGCAAAACAGCAGCCACAGCACAAAAAACCACAATCATAAAGCCCACGAGCTAACAGTAATCCTCATCTAGCACGAGCATTGTCAAAAGACATCCCAGGAACAGTTAGTCCAGCAACTCAGCAATCACAGCAACAAACTCCACTAACTGAAACCACAAGATCCACGAAACCTGCAAACCAAGTAACCAAAAGCCAACAGAAACGAATACAAAAGCATAGGGACAATAATAACATAGGCAAGAAAATGTCCATCTAGATTTCGAAGAAATCGATTGACAAAAAAACCACTAACCATCTGAATAAATAAAGTCCATGAAACCTGCCAAACAAATAACCAAGAGCCAACAGCAAGGAAAACATAAACACATAGACAATAAAAATAATGGATATAATTGTCCATCCAGATTTCTAAGAAATCGGTTGATAAAAAATCCAAAAACAACCGCAAACAGCCGCCAGAGGAACCAACAGCAAGAAGAGAGACGAGAGAAGAACCAGACAGAAAAAACTAGGTAATAAAATGCATAATTTCAGCAAAGGATTTCCAACCTGAGATTTTAGCCAAAATCGCCTTACTAATAAGAACCATAACAGAATCCAAACTTTTACAGTTATCCGAAAATCTCCTGTCATTTCTTTCACGCCAAATGAAATATAAGTAGCAACAGATAGTTAAGTAATAATAATATCTAACATTACACGGAATATTAAGCTCAGAAATGAAATCAAAAACTTGCAAAAGATTAGGTTTTAAAAAAAAATGCTTAAGACTAGAAATAAAAGAAGAAATAATAACAAAAGAGAAATAACAATCAAAATAAAGATGATTATGAGATTCTAAAGCCATATTACATAGAACACAAACATGGGGGATAAAAATATTCCTCGAAGAAAGCATATCCGTAGTTTTGAGCTTACTTAATAAAGCAATCCAAGTGTAACAGGAGTACCTCAAAGCATATCTCTTATGCCAAATAAAACTAAACCAGGGCACTTTAACAGATTCCTGGAAATGAGCCATATAAAAGAATTTAAATTTTGGTAGTAACTCACCGTCCCATTTAATACAGGAAATAGAAGTGCTATGAATATCAATTGCAATGTTCAAAAACTGTAGACAATTTGGCATATATAGAGAGCCATCAGAGATTACATCCTTCACCAAAATATTATGCCAATAAGAATTAAGATTCGGCACTAAGTCATGCAGCGAAGTACCATCCAACCAAGGATCCTAGTAGAATGATAACTCACTATCAGCCGTAATAACAAAAGAGATATTCTCTTTAATATCTTGGGCAATCTTATAGAGATCTTTCCAAATTCTAGAAGCCTTAGAAAGGGGCATCTTCCATAAAGAAATATAATTGGCATTAGCCCAAACAGACAAAAGACCATTCGAATTTAGAATTCTCTAAATAAGAGAACAATAAGCAAAATAAATAGCATTGAGATCCTGAATACCTAACCCTCCATAGCATTTAGGCTTACACACATCTTTCCAGGCTATAGGATGCATTTTCTTAGAATTAATATTGCCATGAAAAAGAAAATTAGAGCAATATTTCCTAATAAACTTGAGACAATATTTAGATAGAATCATGCCTCTAATCCAATAAACAATAAAATTAGTGATAGAGAATTTAAGAAATTGCACTCTACCCGCAAAAGACAGCGTTTTAGCCTTCCAACCCGACAGTAAAGCAGTTACCTTATGAAAAAGATGAGAAAAATCTGTAGCACAAAGCTTCTTAATAGAACTAGGAATACCCAAATATTTAAAACAGGTTTGAGAAGTAGGAAAATTCAAAATCTGACAAATCCCGTCTCTTTCCAATGTATCTTTAGAGAAGATAATAGTACTTTTCTGTTGATTTACAAAGAGACCAGAACATATAGAAAAATAATCCAGCATATCTTGAAGCAACTTGGCATTACTCCTTGTAGCTTTACCAAAAATGAGAACATCATCCGCATATAATAAATGAGAGATACTAAAATTCCCCACTTTAAAGCCCAAAAAAGTGTTACCAGAGAAATTGCTCTCAATTAAGTTAGAAAAGACATCCATAATAATACAAAATAAGTAAGGAGAAAGGGGGCACCCTTGCCGCAAGCCAGAAGAAGAGCTAAAGAACCCTTCTAAGGAACCATTAATAATAATAGAAAAATGAGTATCATTAATACAACCTTTGATCCATTTAATAAATTGATCAGGAAAACCTTTTTGAGCCATTCTTTTAAGCAAAAATTCTCTAAATACCGTATTAAAGACTTTTTGAATATCCAGCTTAGCACATAAATACTTATCTTTACAGAAATTAAAACTTCTCAACATATCAGAGGCTAACACAATATTATCAGTAGAAATCCTCTTTTTGATAAAACCAGATTGACTAGGATGAATGATGATAGGCATAACATCTTTCAAGCGATTGGCCAAAATTTTTGCAATCGTTTTATAGAAAACATTACATAAGGAAATCGGTCTAAAATCAGAAATACTAGAAGCATGAGAGCATTTAGGAATAAGGGTAATAGCCGTAGCTTTAGCCGCTTTACTCATATAGCCAGTAGAAAAATAATGCAAAATAGCCTTACAAAAGGAAGGACCAACAATGTCCCAAGTATTTATGAAAAACTCAAAAGTGTAACCATCCGGACCCGGGGCAGAAGAAGAAGGAGCCGAAAAAATTACATTTTTAATTTCAATCAAAGTAACAGGAGCAATGAGATTAGAAAAAGCAATTGAAGGAACAATATTACCACTGGGAATATCAAACGTATTAGCTAAAGCAGGCAAAGAAGAATTAAAAAGACGTTTAAAATGCTGAATAAAGGTATCAACAATATCATTAGGATTCGAAATCAAACCTGACAGAGACGAGATAGCCCTAATGTAATTATGGTTATTTATATTACGAATCCTGGAATAAAGGAAACCCAAATCATTCTCACCTTGAGCCAACCATCTAGCTTTGGAACGCTGAATAATCCAAGAATTCCATAAGGAATGTGAATTCAACTTAAAATCCAAAACATTATCCTGAGGACTATTCAAGATTCTATTATGAGAAGATTGCAAATCATCAATCTTGCTCTTGATACAATTAGAAGAAACCCATTCATTCCTCTTGATTAAGCTTTTAAGCTTAACCAGCCGATTATAAAAATCATGAATAGGGCTACCAATAACCAGAATAAAGAAGACATCAATAAGTAAGTCCCAGAAAACAGAATAAGAACACCAGTAATTTTTAAAAATGAAACGGTGTCTCTTAGCACTAGCATTGTTATTAACAAGAATAATAGGACAATGATCAGAACATCTCGGAGAGTCAACAATATAATAAGAAGCAGGAAAAGAATTTAACCAATGATTATTAACTAAGATTCTATCAAGTTTGATATGAATAGGGGAATCAATTCTTTGATTAAACCACGTATAAAAATAACCAACCGAAGCAAGATCATGGACCCTGATATTAAAAATGAGATTATTAAAATCCCATAGCTTACTATTAATAAGAGGATTGCCACCAGCTTTTTCATTAGCAAACCTGCAACAATTAAAATCCCCAAGAATAATCCAAGGAGAAGAAATGTTCATAGAAAGAGAAAGAATATCTTTCCAAAGTAACAACCTATCAAGATAATCATTAGAAGCATAAACTGAAGTGATAAAAACAATACAGTCCAAGCCCAACTTGATGTAACCATGTATTAACTGATTAGAAGAGAAAATATGAGTAAAAGAGATACGTGAAGCATTCCATTTAATCCAGATTCTACCTGGATCAGACAAACCAAAATTATTACAACTGTCCTCAATATAAAAAATCTTATGCTTGGTACAAAACCAAGGATCAGAAGCAAGAGTCAGATGAACTTTGGCCTCCAAAATGCAAATCAAATCAATATTAAAGGCCTTAACCAAATCTTTACAAGCATTAACTTTATCAAGATTATTGAAGCCTCTTATATTCCAAGAAATAATATTAGGAAACATCACCATTATCTAATATTAGAAGTATTTGCCTTCCTGGCCAATTTACCACGCGACAACTTTCCCGTGGCAATAAACTGTTTGTTAGAATTCTGAATGTCTAGATCAGAATTATCTAAAGCCTTAGCCGAATTATCCAGAAGAGAGGAAGAAATAAGAGAAGTATCAATCTACTTCTTATTAGAATTCTGAATATACATATCCGAAGAACCAAGATTCTTACCCGTAGTATCTGAAAGAGAAGAAGAGATACCAGAAGTATCCGCAACAATAGGAACAGTCTCTTCAATACCTTGTAATAAACTAAATTTATTCTGATTATGCAAAACAGAAGAATGATTTAAAGGAATTGAGCCAGTAACATAATTATCAGCAGGAACAACCAAATTAGAAAACCCCAATTCAGCTTCAGAGGGCAAGAAATTAACAACAGTAGTATCTGTAGGAGAGTTTCAATTAGAAATATTTATCCTATCATTAGAAACATCAAGAACATCCACTATTATCTCTTTAGAAGAATTAGGAAGATTAACCATCTTCCTACCAAAATCAGAACCCTCAACATGAGAAGAAGTAGGTTTATTAATCGAACAATTGTCCTTAATAATCAAACTATCATTCTTGCCTTTATTGTGAGAGGCCACCTTCCAAGAAACCCTGCTCCTACTCCTCCCTCTTGGTTTAACAAAATTACCCTTATCAGATGAGACTTTCTCAGTATTTTCCGTAACAGTGGGAGGATTGGTAGGACAAAGAGACGAAGGATGCACAATCGAACCACATCCCAAACAATGAGTCGGTTTCCAATCATACACCACTTTAAGATTAAAAATAGAACCAGCAATGGAAACCTTTACTTCATCAGGCAATAGAGAATCTTTATTAACTAAAACACAAACACAGGCAAAAGTTAAGCGTAATTGTTCAGCCGTAAGTTTATCAACGGCAATCGGAATCCCAATTAAACTTGCTACTTTAGAAATGCCTTCTTCTGTCCAACAAACCAGCGGTAAATCAATAATTTTAATCCATAACGTAATAGAAGAAAATTCTTCCCATTTAGGGCGAAAAAGAGGTGACCATTTTTGAACGATAAACGGCCGACCAAAGAAGAACAACGGACCACCCATCCAAACAAGATCAAAATCTTCTTGACAAGTAAATTTCATCAAAAAGAATCCATCATTTAAGGATAAAAGAGTTAAAAAACCCTTAAGCTTCCAGGCCTTATTCATAATATTACGCAAAGCTTCAAAGAAAGGCCTTGGGCCAAGTGAATATCCGACCAGGGTTAAACCCCAATTCTGAGAAACCTTATGAACATCTTCATCAGAAAATGAAGCTATATTATCTTTTTGAGGCAAAAAAGAAATCGAGTATTCTTTAGCCAAATTGCGACCCGAAAGATTACGGCCAATCCAACAATTAGGAATATCCAGACCTTTATCGAAAGAGAATTCCGAAGTAGCCGTGGATTTTAACAGAGGAAAAGGATCCATCAAAGAAAACAAAAAGAAGAAGGAAAAAACCGACTAATCGACAAAAAATCAACCAGAACTCCCAAAAACCAAGTCAGAACAAAATTACCAAACCAGATCAACTTCTCATCAAGAGGAAGAGAGACCGATCTCCAACATGCAAGCACAAACAAGAAACCCTAGATCATCTCCCGAGCAAAAGCCCTCCTGAGAAGCGTACAGTCGAAGCACCAAACAGTGATTTATTTAAGTCAAATATAATACATTAAATCCTAATTCAACCTATTTAATTTAAATTTAAATATAATTAATTTAATTTTGAGTTAAATTTAAATTACTAAGATAATTTGAATTTTAACCAAAATTTAATCGACTCAATTCCAAATTCTATGGGTCAAGTCAATATCAAATTATCGTGTCAGTGCCAATTTATCCACAACCTGCTAGAATGAGCAAGATTTTGAATAAATTATCAAATAATTACTTAAAAAAAACAGGCTATCGAAAATTAAGATAACTTATCTTGCAATGTCCTATAAAAATTAAAATTTATAAGTATCAAAAAACTCTTAAGGAAAAATAATGCCAAAATAATAGAGACAAAGATGAGGGCTCATCAATAAGCTTATAATGTTTTCCATTCAAACTCCAATAAAAATTTTGTCCAAGCTAGCCATAATAGAGAATTTACCCTAATAATTTTGGGACAGCTTTAAATCACTACTTTTTCTCTACTTTCAACAGATTTTTTAACCAAAAAGCTACTTTACAAAACAAGAAGAAAGACGCCCCCAATAAAATCTTAGGTAGAGTGGTCACTCAAGAAGTCAACTTACAGCAACTGATTGAGGCTTCGTTTGAGATAGCTTTCTTAATGCTTTCTAAAACAATTTTTTAGTATAAAATTTCTAATATAAGAAATTTTTGTACTAAAAAGCTGTTTTTTAAAACAGTAAAAAAATCATCTCAAACGACCTGAGTCACAAAATGGAAAGCAATAGCAAACAACCTAAGGGACTTCATAAATGATTTTGTTTTAGTAAATGAAGAAACGCAGCATGAAAATTGAGAGAATTCCCATAAAAAGAACAAGTCAGATCTCCAACAGGCTAATGCTCATAAATACTGTAAACTTTTCATAACATCATAAGCAAAATCAAATCCCAACATGGTTAGGCTTAACAATATGTAATAAAAGAAAAACTTATTAAATAGGTGGAAATCAATAGGTCCAACCACTTAACAATACTAATTTCCTAATTACACAAAATCTCTTCTCCATTGCTCTACTTGGGCAGCACTTTAAGGTCTAAGTTGTACCATTTTTTTTTTGTTCCATTAATTATTTCTCTAATAGACATTTAGGGTTTATTTACTTAGAAAGCAGGTGTTCTTGCATTTCTATAATAAATGTTACAACATTTAAGGTTAATGTAATGACCTGATTTTTGGAATAAATATATAAGCCGAACCAAATCTTTTTAGTTCTACATCTATCTTTCTTAACATAAGCCAAATCTAATACATTTACTTTCCTAACCGGATCATCGAAAGGCCGTCATTTTATGAGACCAAACCATCTAAAGCGATTTTTTCTAATCTTAATCTTCCATTGGAGCTACTCCAACCCTTTCACGTATATGCTCATTTCGTATCCTGTCTCTAAGAGTAAAGCCACTCATCCACCTGAGCATCCTCATCTCTGCAAGCCATCTTAATTTATTCCACATTAAAACATGAAAAAAAAAAATACAGAAACAATAACAACAAACTTTTGTCCCTTTATACCAATTCAACTAATAAAATAAATAAAAATAAAGAACAAAAAAATAATAATAATAAAAAAGAGTGATCTCAAATGGCCCTTCAAAATTTAGAAAGATATGGGCTATTAAAATATAATTTATAAGAGACTGAACAGATTGGTGTCATTTTAACAAACACTTGCAATTCTACAAGAACGTTTTACATAATTAACGTTAATAACAAGATGGTTGTTGAATGGCTTCCAAAATTTCAGCATTTTCTCTCTTGGTTGGTGACAGAAGCAATCCTAGCTTTACTGGGAACTGTTGTCCTGTGCTAATCATCCTGCTCCAGTCTTCTGGGTCATGTTTCTTTCAGAATAATAATAATGGGTTTGTAAAACTGCGCCAGCTTATTGATTTCCAATACTCATCTAAGCTCCATAAACTATTCACATCAAATTTTCTCTGAAGAGAACCTACTGCTCGGTCAACATCAAACAGGTCCTTCTCATTTAATGAATCTGTCTTTTACCTATATAGTCCAGAAAAAACAGAATGAAAAGTTAGTTACTGGATCATCAGCATCATCAATGGAAACTTAGGCTCCGTTTGGAGAAAGATTATTCTGTGCGGATACCGGACGGGAAGAACAGTCCGATTTATCTCTATGAATAATAAAAGCGCAGCATGAATAGTAAAAGCACAGTGAGCTGCGCTTTTACTGTTCACAGAGACAGAATAATTCATCCCGCTTTTTACTGCTTTTTAAAGTAACTTTCTAATAAAAAATTAAAATTTTTGTACTAAAAAATTACTTTAAGAAGCAGTAAAAAAGCTGTCCCAAACAAAAGTAATTAGAAAACTCATCATGCCTTATAAGAAATATAGCATCCCCAATAAAGGCGATATGCAATTATTCTAAATTTTAAAAGGGTAGGCAGTTCATGTACTTATGTAATAACTCATGAAAATTGCAAATATCTCATGCATCCATTAGATGGATCAGCTGTGAAAAATTACTTGATAAGAACACTGAAACTATTTGCGGAGGTTCAAATTCAAAAGATCAGTCTCTCTGAAGGCATCTGTTCTCACCTTAGGGTCAGTCACCGTTTAAGCTTGTCTGACGCAAATTTTCACCGCACTTAGAATTTAAACATCAAGATGTCCGTGGTATAAGCGGTTGCATGCTGAGTCAAAGATTACCATAGGAAATCAGCATTTTAAAATTAATAATCAAGTTGGACAAGAAAAAAAAGGAAAAAATAAAAAAGTCCAAGTTGTCACTGCAGTCACAATAAATTCACCTCTAAGAGGCTGTTTTGTTTGCTGAAAAAGGAATGAAGAATAAAATTGAAGATGATATAAAATAAATGCAGTGTATGTAAAGTATTTAGAGTTGTTTAGATAAGTATAAAATAAATGCAAAAGATTATTATTATTATTATTATTGTTATTTTAAATAAAATGAATGCAGTGTAAAGTCCAATCATGATGAGGGTCGGTGGCCGGTGAGAGGCGGCAACGATCTCACCGGCGGTCGATGGCGGCGAGCAAGTGGCCACCAGCGAGCAATGGTTATGGTAGTCAATGATCGGTGGTGGCTAGCAACAGCTTGCGGTAGCAATGACTAATAATTTACAATGTATTTGAAAATCGATTAAATCTAATAATTTTCCAATCCATCAAAATTGAATTAGAGGGTAAATTCCAAATTCACCAATGATTATACTGCATTTTGATCTCACCCAATCAAAATCTTGAATTCTTGAAATGCATGCATTTAGAATGCATTGCACTACAAATGCACCAACCAAATGACACTAAAAGAGTTCACAAAAATAATTGAAAATAATATTATGAGAAGCAAATAACAAATTATAAAAGAAATTCAACAGTGATGATAGCTATATTTGCCCAAAGATGATTAGAATTGTTCATAATTTTTTCTTCAATCATTCCTATCAACATTTGTATTCTTCAAACTAAATAAATGCATTTTAGCATACATATGTTGAAATTAAAAACTACAACATAAACTCTCAAACTATCCCGGTTCACTCCTTGGGATCATGGAACATTAGTAGCCATTTAAGTCTGAGAACTTTATTATGTGAGTAGTCCATCCGTCAATACTTTGTTTTTTGTGATTATGAATGATATAAATATAGCAGCAACAACAACAACAAAAACAAGAAGCCTTTGTTCCACTACGTGGGGTCAGTTACATGAATCCTTTTTCGCCATTGTGTCCTGTTAAAAGTCAAATTCTCATTTAAATCTAATAAATATAGCATATATAATAAAATATAATCTCATTGAAAGCATAGTTAATCATACCACATACCCACTTCATTGTAAATCAAACACTACCAAACATTAGGCTAATGAGATAGATAATTTAGAATTCAAACTATGGTATTCTAGTAGGAGACGTACTAGAAATGATGTAGCTGTGATTATAGATAACAGCCTAAAGGATAATGTTGTAAATATTAATAGATTGGAGATAGAATTATAGCTTTAAAAATTATTATTGATACTAATATTATAAGTGCTTATGCTCCTCAAGTTGGTTTGAATGTGTTCAAAATTAAAATTTTAGAATGCCTTAAAAGAATTAATATAAAAGATACCTCTTAATGAAAGAATTTTTATTAGAGAAAATTTAAATAGATATGTTGGTAGATAGATAAATGATTTTAAAACTATTCATGATGGCTATGAATAGTCTATATGTTGCGAGAGAAACTAAACAGGATGTTAGCACTCTCCTCTGGTTCTAGGCCCAGATATCTTAGAAATGAAAATCCAATCCTAGGTCTCACTTCAGACTTGGATTATCAATGCCTTAAGCACATTACGGGTCCATCTGTCTGTATATCATCATATACATCAAGAAAGTCGTATGCTTTGGAAGGCTTGTCTTTGCCCCTGCCCTGCCTTGGCTTTCCTCTTTGGGGGATTTGTCTGACCTCTCCCTCGGATGTCAGACTCGTACCGCCGGCAGATGTGTCATGCCATATTTCGTGAACAACTATGCCCGAGAATGAATGAATTGTTATATAGCGCTAAATAAGCCACAGCTCTACGATGATATCTATCGAAAGAGAAATAATTTTGAAGGTTGTTAAATTCCTTGCTCGCTCTCATTCTCAGTGAGAAGTTGGATTGCGTGGAAATTCTTAAGCTACTCTTGGACAGGATAGACACCAAGGGTGTGACATAGTCGATCAAGTACAGGCTTTCCTGAATATAAGCTCTTCTTATTCTTTCTCAATTCAATGTCAACCTGCAAAAGGAGCCATCCTCCCCTCACAAACCTCCACCTAAGAGCTACTAATGAAGATGGTAAAATTATATTAGATTTTGCTCTAACTTGTGATTTTGTAATTGCTAATACATTATTTAAGAAAAACGATGAACATATCTTTACTTATAATAATGGATATAATAAAACTCATATTAATTATTTTCTTATAAGAAAAAATATCGTTTAGATTACAAAGATCATAAAGCTATTCAAAGTTAAAGTTTATGTACCCAACATCGCTATACTAGTTTTGGACCTTAAGATGAAGAGGCAAAACATGAAAAATAAAATAAAACGTTGTTCTAGTATTAGATGGGAACATTTAAAAAATACTAACAAAAATATTTTTGAGAGTACGATTCTAAATTTTAAGATTTTATCTGTGTATAAGGAAGCTAACATTATGTGAGAAAAAGTAGTTAGTGACATTAGAATGTTGCAAAGGACATGCTTGGAGTATCAAAAGGAAAAGTTCTTGAAAGTAAAAATAGTTTGTAGGGGAATCAAAATGGGCAAGAAAGATAAAAAACAAGAAACTTTGTTATAAAAATTAGTTTAGATGTAAAAATTGTGAAGATTTGAAATATATAAAGAGGCCCACAAGGAGTCTAAGAAAATAATATACAATAAAAATATTTTAGTTTTAATGATTTAAATAGATTGGATACTAAAGAGGGCAAAAGATATATGTATAAATCATTGTTTAAAATTGCGCAATATGAGGCTCGCCTTGAGGCCCGCCTTAGCGCAATTTTAGTAAAAACGCCTCGAGGCTTACGCCTCGACCATTCTTTATGAGGCTTACGCCTCATCTTGGATGAGGCCCGCCTTAAGGCGCGCCTCGCCTCGCTGGCAAGAGGCGTACGCCTCACTCTATTTATGAATTTTTTTTATTTAAAACTTTCCTAAATCTTATATGAAAGCCCCAAAAAATGTTATATGCTACTTTTATGCAATTCATATATTTTATATTATTTTGTTCCTATAATATTTGGATTTCAATTCTATTTCTCATCATTTTTCATTTAACACTTTACATCTTATACAAATTTTTATTTCATATGTATGTAAATTTGTTACTTCATAGTTCATTAAAAAGATAATATGCCATCATTTAACATATTATTTGGATATTATATAAACAATCAATTTTAATTTTTATTTTGACTTTACGCAATTTTTAGATTTTGAGGCTTACGCCTCAAAACGCCTTGAGGCTTACGCCTCGCCTCACGAACGAAAAACGCCTCAATACCCAATTACGCAATTTTAAACCTTGGTATAAATTAGTCAAACAAAGAGATAGGAGCAGAAGGATTTAATTCAAGTGAAGTGCATTAAGGATGAATATCCAAAAGTATTTTTATTAGAAGAGGATATTCAACAAAGATGAATTAGATATTTTGGTAAGCTTTTCAATGAAGATTGTGAAAATATGATAGACTTTAGAAACCTTAGCACCCTAAATAAAAATATTTTTTTTTTATTTTTATCAGCGTGTCAATAAAATTGAAGTTAAAGAAGCTTTAAAAAAATAAACTATGAAAAAATTGTTGGACCTGATGATATTCCAATAGAGGTATGGAAATGCTTAGGAGATAAAAAAATTTCTTAGCTTACTAAACTTTTTACTATTATTTTGAAGACTAAAAAGACAATAGATGTAATGAGTATGTTAATTCTTATTTTTAAGAAGAAAAGTGATGCTCAAGATTGTGTGAATTATAGAGGAATTAAGTTTATGTGTCATACTTTAAAACTATGGGAGAGAGTAATGGAGCATAGGTTACGAAGTGATACTAATGTTTCTCAAAATCAATTGGGAATCATGCCGATAGGTCTACTATGGAAGCTATACATTTATTGAGAGGTTTGATGGAGGAGTATAGAGAGAATAAGGTGGATCACATATGATATTTATTGATTTAGAGAAAGAATATGATAAAGCTCTAAGAGAAGTGCTATGGAGAGTTCTAGAAAAGAAAGGGATTGATAATGCTTATATTCAAATCAATAAAGATATGTATGTTGGAGCTGTTACTTGTGTTCAAACACAAGGTGGTTTGACCAACATCAAGGATCAGCCTGAAGCCCATATCTTTTTGCTCTAGTCATATATGTTCTCACTAGACATTTGCAAGAAGTTGTATCTTGGTGTATGCTTTTTGCTTCTTATTTTCTTCTTATTGATAAGACTAGAGAGAGAGTTGAAGGTAAACTTGAATTATGGAGGTCAACCTTAGAGTCTAAAAATTTTTGTTTAAACAGATCTAGTGGGGGGATTGTGACTTTGGGCAATCAAATCATTAACAAGAGCACACGTTTTAGATATCTTGGGTCAATTGTTCAGAGTGATGGTAAAATAGATGGGGATTTTACTAGTAGAATTCAAATTGAATGGTTAAAATAGAGGAACGCTTCGGACTTGTGTGATAGACAAGTCCCTCTCAAACTTAAGAAAAAATTCTATAAGATGGTTGTGAGACATGCAATGCTTTATGGTATAGAATGTTGGCCATTAAAAGAGAAGAATAATATTACGTTGTTCCAGAGATGAGGATGCTCAGGTGGATGTGTCTTTACTCTTAGAGACATGATATGAAACAAGCATATACGTGAAAAGATTAGAGAAGCTACAGTGGCAGATAAGATTAGAGAGAGTCACCTTATATGGTTTGGTCACATAAAATGGCGGCCTTCCGATGACCCGGTTAGGAGAGTAGATATATTAGATTTAGCTTATGTTAAGAAAGGTAGAGGTAGACCTAAAAAAATTTGGTTAGAAAATATTAGAAATGACATTTCTTTTATTAAATTTAAATGAGAATTTAACTAGTAATATGATATAATGGTGAAAAAGGATTCATGTAGCCGACCTCACGTAGTGAGATAAAGGCTTGAGATTATTTGTTGTTGTTGTATAAGTTATATGTTTCCGTATTGACATTTATAACCAAAAACTTGATTTTTCCCAGATTTCATTTATCACCAAATGATTCCCAGACTTTATCATGGTTAAATATTCATATTTCACATCAAAAACTCTGATGTGGTAGCTAACCTATGGGAAGGGAGGGGAGTCATTTGAAGAGCAGGGTATCTTAATTTTTCTGAAATTTCACTTACCACCATCATACCCATACTTATCATGTCTATATATTCAAATTCCACATCACACCTCTGGTGCAGAAGATAACCCATGGGAAGCAAGGGAGTCATCTGAATGGTTGTGTATATCTTGAGTTTTCAGATATTCCACTATTCACCAATTATACCCATGCATTATCGTGACTATACATTCCAATTCCACATCAACAGACCTGGAGCTGTAGATAACCAATGGGGAACAGGGAAGTCACTTGAATGGCAGGGTGATTGAGAAAATAAGAATTGTGTTGTTAAAACCACAAGCAAAAAATTTCGAAAAGTCACAATAAACAGATATGGATTTGAGGCTATATTGACTTGCAGTATTTTCATTGCAATTAAGGCTATTTTTCCAAGGGGTAAATTGCAAATAACTATGATCGAAAAGAAGCATGTATTTGACCTAGAAGTTATGATTCAAAGTAATAATCTCCTATCAGAGACAATAAATTGAAAGAAAACAAGAAAGAAAAGAAAGAAAGGAGCAAAATAAGATGGTAAGAAAATTGATCAGATTCCTGCAAACAAGTATGCTGATGAATGTATTATTCAAATGAATTTAGACGAGCAAAAGAAGTCACCAGATGTCAACAAATCAAACATAAGCAAAATTGATCTACTTCTTGCAAAAAATTATGTGATAGGAAGTGGATACAATTTCCTCGAAATCAACGAACGATAATAAGAAATTAGAAAGAAAAATATACTAAAACTATTTTTATTGCAAGATATATGAAAGAAAATAGTAAGATAATTTGGATCTTCAATTGGAGAGGAAGATGCGGCTCTCCCAACTCCCTAGCCGGTGGCTAGAGCCCTCACAACCTAAGAAATTCTAATTTCAGCAAACTCAAAACATCATCCTTGAAATCACCCTATTGTTAGCATAAATAGGCTCTCATAATTCCCTCCCAAATCAGCCACTTTTCCCTAAATAATTCCCTCTCATATTTGAATTCAAATTATATTTATTTTCTTAATTAATTCTCTCCCAATTGTAATTAAAACTTTCCTAAATAACCACCCTTAATTCCTACTCCTTTTCCCTAAATAATTCATTCTTAGATTTTGAATTCAAATTAGATCTCTCGCCCTAAATAATTCTCTCCCAATTGTAATTAAAACATTCCTAAACAATTCCCCTTTGATTAAGAACCTTCATAAACAGCTCTCTCTTGATTAAGAAACTTTCTAATTCCCTCCCAATCAAATCAGCCAGTCAATACTCCCCTCCCAAACTGCCACCTTGTCCTCAAGGTAGAACAAACGAAACTGTTGCTGAAGCACTTGACTGAAAAATGTATTGACACCGAGTCGAATGATCCATGCCTCTAGCATCTCCCTGATCAATCTCGCAATCTCATCCTTCTGAATTTGGGGATAACTGTACGGACAAATGCTAATATGTGAGACTCCTTCCTTCAAGATGATCGCATACTCGCATTACAGAGGAGACAACCCCTGAATTGTCTGGAATACCTCTTAATACTGCTATAGAAGTGGCTGAACCATGTCTAGTGCTTCTATCTTGTCTCAATCTTCTTCTCCTTCCAAACTTTTTAGGTCCACCAAAAATCCCTCTCCTTTACCCTTTCCCATCCTTGGAAGTGGCTCCAAAGATAGCATCTCCTTTTCTTCCCCTAAAACTTCTACCTCCTAATCCTCCCTCATCGTAATGGGTTTCCCCCACTACCCAGTCCAATCAACAGTGCTCTCGCCTCTGATGTTGTCGATTGGGTGTGAAGCTCCAATAGTTTCCTTATCATTCCTTCTAAGTTGGAAAACTTTTCCTCCATTGATGTCATTCTATCCTCAAACGCCGATTTGAGTTGGCCAACTTTTCATTTAAGATACTCTTCCAAGGCATCAACTTTCTTTGCCGCCATAGATCCCAAAAAAGCGCTTTGATACCAATTTGATAGGAAGTACATACAATTTCCTCGAAATCAGCGAACAATAATAAAAAATTAGGAAGAAAAACAGACCTAAACTATTTTTATTGCAAGATATATGAAAGAAAATAGCAAGATATAATTGGTTCTTCAATTGGAGAGAAAGATCCGGCTCTCCCAAATCCCTAGCCGCCAATTAGAGCCCAAAGAACCTATAAATAAACTAAATTCAGCAAACTCCAAAACATCCTCCTGAAATCACCCTATTGTTAGCCTTAAATAGGCTCCCATAATTCCCTCCCAAATCAGCACCATTTCCCTAAATAATTCCCTCTCAGATTTGAATTCAAATTAAATTTATTTTTATAATTAATTCCCTCTCAATCATAATTAAAACTTTACTAAACAATCCCCCTTAATTCATCCTCCTTTTCCCTAAATAATTCCCTCTTAGATTTTCAATTCAAATTAGATATCTTGCTTAAATAATTCCTTCCCAATTATAATTTAAATATTTCTAAATAATTCCCCTTTGATTAAGAACTTTTCTAAACAGCTCCCTCTTGATTAGAAAACTTTTTGATTCCTCCCATTCAAATCGGTCGGTCCATCATTATGCTGGTAAAATTTTTGTCCAAATGGATGTGTGATGAGTCAGAAAAATATTAAGTACATTCAAAATGAAACAAAACATATTACCTGCATATGTAAAATTTCATTTGGCAAATTCCTCCATAATCAACATCATTCCAACATTGCTTGCTGAAATGTTGTATGCAATCTGTCATAAACTATTTGCAACTTGTGCTTTTCTTCATGAGTCATGCTAAATTTTGTTGTCACCTGCATTAATCATCTAATAGATCAATTCATTTGTTCATCGTACACAAACCTTGTGCAGAATATGCATGGCATACTTCTGAGTTTAACGCATATTAAAAAAATTTATTGAGATTGTAATCAGATGCTGTAATTTCTACATCCCACAGAGAAATGGAAAAAACTATTCTAACTGGTGAATGGCAACGCATGAAAACTAAGCAACTTCAGGGTAATCCAACAAAAGGAGGAAGCCGAAGTTATTTAAAACTCTTCACCTTTTATAAGAATATAAAGTCCAGATAAGAACATTTTTTGCCTAAATTTTTCATTACATATGAATATAGGTAATTTCTAAAGGTGTATAATGTAAAATGATGAACAATTGTAACCTAAATCCCAATATCATCCATAAATTTAATTATCAACCATTTTATAAGTTCAATTGCTTTCCATTTTCATCAAACAGCTGTTTTAGAACCCAAAATAAAGTAAAATTTTTTATTTGATCAAACAAACCACAATAACAAATATGATGTTCAATATATGTCAAGCTTGAGATACAGCAGCCTATTATCATATATGCAAAGATGACAATTAAAATTAGATTTCAGTGTTATCGCTTATGCATCATTAAATCAGTTTCGAGATTGATGCCCAACAAAATTATTATTTAAGTTCAACGAATTTTAGTTCCCAGAAATATTTAAATAACTTAGGTCACTTAACAAGCATTAACAGAGAAATTTACAAAATTCCAAACCTACATAATGATTATGATGATGAAAGTATTATTTCAATAATTTCTAGATCAAGATGAATGGTTGGCCTCAATTTCAATTTAGAAGCACCATGATCAATATCCATTTGAATGGATAAAGGATACTTTACTGAGCAGATCATAACCTAACTCTAAATTCAAAAAGAATATTTTCTCCCCAGCAGATGAGAGCTTTACTCTAAACTCCACCATATCAATGCAGACCATTTTGTATGGTATACAAAGGTTCACCAACATCATTGCCTCAAACAAATGCACCGTTTATTTTCTAAAAAAATCGTATCAATTTTCAATGGCCCAGTTTCTTTATTATCTCAGAGAATTAAACTAATATCAGTTACTAAACAATAAAAAGATTATCGATCAAATTAAACAGAATTTCTTTTCTTCAAGATTCTTACATGAAGGTTAAATTCAAATTACAATTAAGCTTAATAATGTTTCAGTTATTCTGTAACAAATAGCATCAAACTCAGCAAGATGTCAACGTGTAACATGGGTTTATGGTAAATCAAAATCAGGAAAATTTATAGCATTTACAAACACAAACATGAAGTGCATTCTTATTGTCTTAAAAATACTCACCTGTAAATTACTGATATTCTGCACTATCTTTTTTATAACATCTTTACTTGGAGAAAGGCTTCTGCGGAATTTCTCTTCATTATGCATTAAGATAAGGATGGATGATACCGCATGAATCTTAGTTGAAAGCTCCTGCGGAAAATTAAAACCTGACAGTGATTGAACTGAGAAGTTGTCATCCCTTAGTGCTGAGGCAAATAACTCCAACACATTAAACAGCAGCTTGTCATTTCTGTATAACAATATAATGCAAGGCCGGGCATAGTATTTAAAAATCCTGAATCGATCACATTGAACATCAACCTCAACTTCTTGTGGAATATACTATTTGAAATCACAGAAGGCAATCTGTTAGCTTAAGGAAGACAAAGGGCTAAGTTTTATTCTAAGAAAAACAAAATTCAATAAAATAAACGTAGCAAAATGGACCAAAGTAGATAAAGTCAGAAATCAAGAACAATAAAGTGTTAGCATATTTGGAAGATGCTAAAGTAAAAATGTAAAATGAAATATTACAAAAAAAAAAACTATGTTTGGGTTGTTGATGGAAAAAAAAAATCTCCTGCTGAAGGATCAAGTTTGTTTTGGGTATGTCATGTGTGTTTCTGAAAGATGTCTAAATATTTAATAAGTTAACAAACGATATGGATTGCAAAGTAATTATTTTTTTCCTTCTCACTATGGTTTTTAGTACAAATCTTTGGGGGAATGATTGGCAGTGTTTGTCACAACTCATTTTCACCCACTTTTACGTAATTATGAGAAACAGCAGTAGTGGACAATCTGAACAGACATAATTCCCATCATATCTATCATGATTTAACTCGGCAGGATTGAATTAAAAGAAAGTAGTCGAGCTCAATTGTCAAAACATATAACTGATATTTAATAATTGATAAATATAATCATCATAAACATTGAAATCAAAACATACATAATAAAATCATCAAAGTTAATTACAGAGATTCAAAAATAACTTCCAAAATATGCATACCCAATATCTTTACATTATCATCATACATATCTTTTACAAATTATGAATTCATACATCCAAAAAACTATAATATATAGAGCAAAATACATTAATTGTTCCCTATTCGACGCCCCTTTCCTTTTCCGGAAATTATGATATAGCATCAAATGAGTTACAAGCTTAATGAGATAAGATATTCTAACATAAAGTTAAAACATACAAGTGCATAAAAATGCAATGTTGATCATATAAAACTATAAGAACCATCCGCATTTAAATATGCATAATGCGCTCACTGCAGTAGACGTTAATTCAATACATGAGTTATTAATTAATGCATAGAAAATTAAAATTAAAAATAATGAGTATAATTACTGTATGAACATGAAACTGACATTAATTTTTTATTTTCATCCTCTTTCTCATGTTTAAGAATCATTACTTTAGAAATATCATATCACATTTATAGTCTTTGGCCCCTTGTATCATCATCCACTGGATAAAGGTTGGGCTTAAAAGCTCTCTAGTATCAAGGGCCAAAACTTTATTTTTATTTCCCTTATAAAAACTGGGCTAATCAACTCTCCCATATCAAGACAACCCATTAATAAACGTTGGGCTGACCAACTCTCCATTATGATGAGTTAGAAATTCCTTTTTATTCATCTTTTCCCGATAAAATTTGAGCCAACTATCTGCTATTATGAATCATCTTTTTTAGCGAAGATCATCATAGTCAGCCCACCTAACTCACATGATATGACCTTTCAAAAGATCTTTGAAATTGTTTTCATTATTTTAATTTTTTTCATTCATAGGCAGTGCCATAAACATTCATTCATCATTTGATAATAATGCAATTTTATGATAAAACATGATAGATGTATAAATACTCATTTGTGCGTCATATGTCAGTTAATAGTCTTATACTTGAAATCATGAGGATTAACTTAAAATACATAGAAATCAATGATTATATCACATTCAAAAATTCATGATATGCATTATTCTCTTTGATGTTCTTGGATATTTTTAACATGCTCACGATGTATAACAATCTACAAATGCAACCATGGTAGATAAGAGAAATCACAAAAAGTGCAAATTTTAATTTTAGGAAAATTTTAGCTTTAGGAATCATTCAACCGTTGCATTAAAAGTCGAGTATCTCACTGGACAAAAAAGTTCCTCCTAGCGACAGATATCCATATTTTTCTCCCTATGAAGCCTCAACCTTTTCTAAACCATTTGAAAACACTGTCCTCGCATTCAAATACATTAAATTCTATAATACAACCCAAGAAAATGGATTTGTGAAAATTTTCAAAAATGTCCTTTCTTCTTTCTTCTTTCTTCTTTCTTCTTTTCCTTCTCTTTTCCTTACACTTAATACAGTACCCGAGCTTATCCTTCTACAAGCTAGCAACTACAATACCAAATTCCTCCTATTTGACTGTTACTACTATATTTTAAAAATCGAACTGTCTGGTTCGAACAGTTGAACCGTGAACTGGTCAAATGGCCAATCTGATTCATTAAAAAAACTGGTTTTGCATCAAACCGAATTTAACCGGCAAGAACTGTCAGTTCAACAAGTGAATCATTGAATCAATCCCGATTATTTAAAATTGGCCGGTTCAAATTTTTTTTTCATTTAAATAATTAAATAAATAAATTTAGTATTAAATATAATATTAAACTTAATAAGTTAACATAAATTTAAACTATTATAACTTTTAAATGAGTATTAAGTACAAATAATTATAATTTACCAAGGATCACCATCCAAACATTCTCGCATGGCCCCATCGTTCCATGTGAGTTCCTACCATGTGCAAATAAAAAGCCATATAAATCATACAAAGTGAAATTTCCCAAGTGATGTGGGATTAAATAGCTATATTAAAGTTTTCATATTTACAACACATCTTACTTTTTAAACAATTTTTTAATTAATTTTTATAATAATTTTTTAGTTGATAATATTTAATTTTCAATCTATTTAAATTTTTTATATATTTAATTTTACACAATAAACAATTAGTTTTTACATATTTAATTATACGCATAAATGATTTATATATATAATTTTCTAATGTGAATTTATTATACAAATTATATTTAAATATGTAATATAAATCAGTAATAATTTATATTAAATTATATCATTATATGTAAACTAAATTTAGATTAAAAATCAAATTTAAAAATTGAAGATATTTAAATTTAAAATAATAGAAATAATGTGCATGAACTCTGTTTATTCATTAGTCATAAAATTATATGATTATATAAATATTAAATCATTATTATATCATTTAAACCTTATTTAAATAATTTTAATATTTATTATGTTATTAGGTCAACTCACAATTCAGCCGCCATTGAACCTTGAACCTCTTCCTCTTCTGATTCGATTTTCACAACCTTGGTTATTCTAGAGCTTGCAGTTGTTTTTGCGGCTGGCAACTATTTAAGGCTCTGCACTAAGGGTTTGATTGGGAGGGCTTTTGGGATTATATATATAGATATTCATTTCTTTAATCCACAGCCTAAACTATCACCTACGCTCTTCACATAATTGCTAGAAAAATTGAAAGAAATTTAGCAGCCGTAGTACCCATTACAGTAAACTAGGGGTTTATTATAGTAATATTTAACTATAAACTTAGAAAAAACTTAATTAATTGCATAATTTAATTTTTATATATATATATATATATATATATATATATATATTTCTTGAATCCACCGAATAAACTAACACCTCAGCTCTTCACATATTTGCTGGAAAAATCAAGAGAAATTTGGCAACAATAGTACCCTCTACAGTAAATTAGGGGCTTTTTACAGTAACATTTAATTAAAAACCTAGAAAAAACTTAAGTAATTGCATAACCATATTTAGGTATGTTTTATATATATATATATATATGATCGAAATAAAACATAGAATTTTATAAACATGATTTTAACAAATTTCGAAATGTATGAAAAGTGGGATATAACTTTTTGAGGGAACAATTTAAACGTGCCTAAAAAATTTTTGGTATTACAATTCTCCCCTCATTTTAGGAATTTCATCCTCAAAACTCTTTTAATCTACAATTACTCAAATAAATAGGAAAATTCCTGCCTCATTTCTTATTCTCTTTTTCATGTTGCTTCGTTTTCTATTTTGTCTCTACATGTTACCTTGACATAAGGAATTTCCCTTTTTTTAGCCTGTTAACATCAAATTCCAGTATTTTTTCAAGTTCTTCAAAATATGTCAGATTTTTTTGCAATTCAATTTCTTCATGGATTTTAATTAATAAAGAGGGAAAATTGTTATTTAAATGAATAAAGAGGGAAAAGGAAATTACAGATCTATGTGAAATATTTCATGGCTTTTCAAGGAACAAAGAGGGAAAACTGCTATTTTATAAACCACAAGTGCATTTTTGGACGTAGAAATATCCAACATCCAACTAATGGTCCGTGTAAGATCATCATGAGCCTACTTAACGCTACTTTTAATAAATCTTAATAGTAGCCGCTATTTAGAAGGCCGATAATTAAGTAAGAGGACCTAAATGAAATATGAAACAACACTATGAATTCAATTGCTGCAAAACATGAGGCAAGTAGAAGAGACCCCTCAACATCAATGCCCCAAGTGTAATCAACACTTTTTTTATTAGGCTATAGTCTGCTCAAGTGGAATCTTGTTCTTTCACTCATGCTTCTTTATCATGCACATAAGACTACAAAAATGGGTAATTCATAAGTTAAAACTTAAGTAACAATCCAAAAAAATTCCGTGCACCAAACCAATGAAAATCATAACGTTTTAGAGAATTTAATTTACCAAAGAATACTATTTAAAATAGAAAGTCATTTATCAAGAATGATATGCAGATTTAGATGACAAATAATGCTTTTAGGTTCCCACAATTAGAGTTTTGTAACGAATTCTATAATATTATAAATTTAAAATAACAATACGATTTCAACAGTATAGATGCAAAGTGGACACATGACCAACCAGCATATATTCATTTCCCACTACTAAAGTTTTAGAATGAATTGTGTAATACTACTATAAATGTAAAATAACAATAAGATGTCAACAGTGCACATGCAAATCACCACAAGGTAGCAAACTGAAACTCAATCAGTAATCAATAAACAGAATATGATTTTACTTGAAAACTGGTCATTGAAGAAAAAATATGCTAAACTGCATACCAAAAAGGCTGCAAATATGGAGAAGATAAGACTTACAGAAGCAGCATCAGTGATGTATCCAGCAAGGCATTTGCTTAAAGTAACGACACTTTCGCCTGAAAGTATGGAGGGTCTTATATCAAGTGTGATGATCATTTGCAGCATACCATGTGTATTGTCCAGAGATGGTTTTTGCAACTGCAGAAAAGAAGGGAAAAACACCATAGGAACTATATTTCCCTCAAGTAAAAGAAGGTTAATCATAACTGAAGTATATGCTAATACCATTAATTAAATTCTTATTTCATCATCAAAAAGGAAAAAAAAAAAAAGAATTGCGATGATTGGAATCAGGGGATAGATAAACGAAGGGGCCATTTGGGATCTTTTTTATTTTTGCATTTTTGTTTTGTTTTTTATTTTTTATTTTTTTGTTTACAATTTATTTTGGTCTTGCTTGGTTTGTGTTCTAGCATGAAACAAAAGCTTATTTAGTTTTTTACTTTGCATTTATATTTTTCAAAAATTATCAACAAAATATGTTTGATTTTATCTCGATTTTATTTTTTTTTGGATCAAGTTGACACCTTTTAACCATTTTGACAATAAAATGAATAAAGTTTGATTCTTATAATTACAAGGAATAGTGGGCTCCATGTGGAACATACAACAACAACAACATCAGGCCTTTATCAATGAATAAAAAGATAAAGAGGGCTACTAAACCATCCACAATTTCACCAAAAAAACTAGCCAACTGACACAGAATATTTAGATGGTACGGCATAAAAAAATTTACATCGATGCATCGTTAGAATAAATTTTCAATGAAGGTTTTGGACAGATTTGTCATCCTATATAACATATTGTATAAGAATGATAAAAATGTGTTGATTTTAAGAGTATGAGACAGTAGAAAAGAAGAAAAAATATGTATCTTTCGAATTTTATTGCTTGATTATATACAAAGTTTTAAAGTATTTATAGACTTCTCTAAAAAGTTTACAATAAAAATAAATTAAAGCTATTTACAAAAAAAGAAAAAAAATCCCCAAGAGGGGCTGATGTCTAGAATAACAAAAGGAGGCACACAGATTGCAATCTAAGGGCAAGAAGATGATCAATGAAATGGTTAGAACACCTAATCGTGAGCTCAAAAATTCCTACCAAGATTGGTTGACTTGTGGATCTAACGATCCTTCAACACTCCCGTCAAGCTGAAAGAGACAAGTCTAACATTCTAATTTTGCATACTATATTTTTGAATGGGATATTGCAGTCTCTTGATAAGAATATTTACAAGTAGATTTCCTGATGGTACATATGGAGTGCAATCAATTCACTTTTAGTTCTCTTATGAAATCTCTATCACTTTCACATGTTTGGTACAACCATGTTATACTGGATTATGATCAATGTTGATGGCAAATTTATTGTCACGACATATCCATTGGCCCTTTCCATTTAATTTTTAAATCTTCCAAAATAATTTTGAACCACTTAGGCTCGCAAATTCCTTGGGCAATAGCTCTAAATTCAAATTCAGTGCTAGATCTTGAAAAACAATTTGTTTCTTGCTCCGCCAAACTATAAGAATTCCTTTCAAAATTGTACAGTTTTCAAACACGAATCTTGTGTCCACTCATAATCTACTTCAATATATCCTTCAATTTATTACCTATTATAATTTTTATATAGAATTCCTTCATCGAGACTTGATCTAAAGTATCCGAGCATTCTACTAGCAACTTGAAGGTGAGAATCTCTACATTGGTGCATAAATTGACTTATAAGATTCACTGTAAATGCAATGTATGAACGAGTATTAGATAGATAGATCATTTTTCAACAAATTTTTTATATTGTCCCATGTCTACATCTTTTCCTTCTTCATCTACATATAATTTTTTACCTGATTTAGTTGAGGTTTCACAAGGCTTGCAATCAATTAATCATTTCTATTTCTTTCCGCATGACATATTTTTATTGAGAAAGAAATATTCTTTGTTTTGATTAAAAAAATTTTATTTCCAAGAAGTATTCGGATTTACTCAACTGTTTGATCTCAAATTCCTTAGCAAGTTTTTTTATGAGACACATCTTCTTTATTGTCATCATATGTAACTTATATCGTCAACATATACAATGAAAATTAAAATTTTACCATCAATGAAGTGCTTCATAAAAAACATAAACTTGGCTTTATTTTGTATCTAACTTCATTCATGATTTTGTGAATTTGCCAAACCATGCTCTCAAAGATTGTTTAAGGTCAAATAAAACATTTTTTTAATTTGCACACTCTGAAAGAACAATCAAACGCAGGTGGAGGATCCACAAAGACTTCTTCAGCATCCACGTAGAAAAGCATTCTTTACATCATACTGTAATGGCATGGACCATCAACAATTGACTTGTAATAGAAATTAAGATGCATATTGTCTTCTTTTCCACAACAAGAGAAAAAGTTCCTTGATAGTCAATTTCATAAGATTGAGTATATCATTTGGCTACCAATCTAGTTTTATAATATTCTAGGATTCCATCTGTTCTATATTTTATAGACAAAATCTATTTGCATCACATTGTTTTCTTCACTTTAGTAGTTTAATGATCCCCTAAGTGCAATTCTTTTCTAGAACGTTCATCTCTTCTCTCATTGAATTTTTCTAATTTTTATTTTCAAATTGCCTCAAATAGAGTTTATAAAATTGCCTCAAATAGAATTTATAGTAATGTGATAAAATTAAAAACGATATTAATAAGGAATGCTTAACAGGAAGGAAAAAAATTTTAAAAACATTCGTACGGGAGATCGAATACAGAGAATAATGTGTAGGGATAGGTTGATCATTGTTACCTAATGACGACTTCGAGTCTTACTTGCTAGATATTTTGGCTGGGCTCATTCCTTCTTATACAAACTTAAAGGTGTATATAGGTTTATTGGAGTTTGTGTTGTAGGAATGTAAAAATAAGAGTTTCATCAAACTTATCTTACGATTGAGAGTTCTCCCCCCTAAAAATGAGTTTGATTAAAAAGAAAATTGTTTCACATTAAAGGTGGCATCTTTTAAAGAGAGAAATTTTTTGTTGGTAGGATAATAACATTTATACCCATTTTGAGAATAGTAAATACCAAATAAAAATGCATTTAAGAGCTCCAAGATCAAGTTTATCATATATTATTTATGGATGTGGGTATAGGAAATACAACAATAAATTTTTGAGGAATTTTTTAGAGGAAGTTATTTGTGAGGATAAATTCAAGCATATAATTTATAAAACTTTCAAAGCCAACACACTTCGGGGTATTTTATTAATTAGGCATGTGACACTTAAGACTGCTTCTCTCCAATATTTTTTTAACAATTGATTCTGAAAGAGAGGAGACTTGGTGACTTCCAGAAGATGAATTTTTTTTTGTCACTATTTTATTAGGGAGTGTCAGGACAAGAGGATTGATGGGTAATACATTCATTTTACAAGAAAGATAATAATGTGTGATTGAAGTAATCATGAGCATTATCAATCTGAAATACCTTGACATTAGCATGGAATTATTTTTGTATTATGGAAAATAAAATGAGAAGAATAATATTAACATTAGATTTTTGCTTGATAAGAAATACATATATCATCTGATTGCAATCATTAATTAATGTAAAAAATCTTGCAGTTCTAGAAATATTTGGAAGTTTGGAGAACCCACATGTCAAAGTGGACAATAGAAAAAGAGTAGAGGATCTAGAATCACTTTAGAAAAAACAACACGATGATGATTGACAATTTTACAAGCCTCGCAGTGAAAAATTTTCAAGTTTACATTCAAAAAAGAGAAATAAACATACATTGTAGAATTTGAAAGAAGGAAGACCTAAACTATAATAATGCTCCCAAGTGACTTCTATATGGAGGACAAAAATGAAACCTATCCTTTTTTCTAGCTTGCCCAATCATCTTCTCTATAATGAGTTCTTAAAATACACAATGATTAGCTAAAAAAATTACCTTGTAGTTGTGATATTTGAAGATTTTATGGATTGGTGAAGGATTTATTGCAAGATCAGGAAATTATTATACATTGCATTGTTTAGGAAAAAATGTTAAGGAAACTGAAAAAATTACTTGACCTACAATAAGCCTCATATCGACTAAATTGGAGAAATACAAAAAAAACAAGTATAATCAATCATAACGCTTATATTCAAGTCATTAAAGATATGTATGCAGGAGCTATTACTTGTGTTCAAACACAACGTGGTTTGACCAAGTATTTCCCTATTTCTGTTGGATTACATCAAGGATCAGCCTTAAGCCCATATCTTTTTACTTTAGTCATGGATGTTCTCACTAGACATTTGCAAGAGGATGTACCTTGGTGTATGCTTTTTGCTGATGATATTCTTCTTGTTGATAAGACTAGAGAGGGAGTTGAAGGTAAACTTGAATTGTGGAGGTCAACCTTAGAGTCTAAAGGTTTTCGCTTGAGTAGATCTAAAATGGAATATTTGGAGTGTAATTTTAGTAATAATAGATCTAGTGAGGGGATTGTGACTTTGGGCGATCAAGTCATTAATAAGAGTACACGTTTTAGATATCTTGGATCTATTGTTCAGAGTGATGGTGAAATAGATGGGGATATTATCACAAAATTTAAGTTGGATGGTTGAAGTGGAGGAATGCATCGGGCTTGTTGTGTGATAGAAAAGTACCCCTCAAACTTAAGGGAATATTCTATAAGATGGTGGTGAGACCTGCAATGCTTTATGATGTCGAATGTTGGCCATTAAAAGAGAAGCATAATACTAAGTTAAGTGTTATAGAGATGAGGATGCTCAGGTGGATGAGTGGCTTTACCCCTAGAGATAGGATACGAAATGAGCATATATACGTGAAAAGGTTGGAGTAGCTCCAGTGAAAGATAAGATTAGAGAGAGTCGCCTTAGATGGTTTGGTCACATAAAACAACGGCCTCCTGATGACCCGATTAGGAAAGTAGAAGTATTAGATTTAACTTATGTTAAGAAAGGTAGAGGTAGACCTAAAAAGACTTGGTTAGAAAATATTAGAAATGATCTTTCTTTATTAGATTTAAACGAGAATTTGACTTTTAATAGGACACAATGGAGAAAAAGGATTCATGTAGCCGACCCCACGTAGTGGGATAAAGGCTTGATGTTGTTGTTGTTGTTGTAATCAATCATAAAAAAGTTTCGGCAATAATAAATAACTAAAAATGTGTTTTTAGTATTTTAGAAACAAAATTGGATATGAAAATAACAAAACAAGTTAACAATTTTATTTTATTATCATCTTAATCAGTTTTGTTTAAACAAAAAACAAGTTTTCAGAAAGAAAAAAAAAACATAAAAATGCATTTTAGTATTTTAGAAACAATTAAATTTGATTTTAGAAATAAAAAACAAGTTAACAAATATTTTTTAATCTTCTTAATCGGTTATTTTAAAAATAAAAGTAAAATGCAAAAATAAAAAATGACATCAAACATGCCTTCAGGAAACCAAGAATTTTTTTTTTTTGTGGACTTACAATTTCATTAAAAAGGTTCTTGTACAGCAACTTCAAAACCAAAGAATTGTCTCCCATCAGAGAAAGGCATGACGAGACATAACCAGTAAGGAACTTAAAAGCTTCCCTGCTTGAGAAATTTCCATCTTTCAACTCGGTGCCAAACCAATCTGAAAAATAAAAAGCAAGAACAAACATATTTAAAATAAAAATGAAAAATTATGCTTATAATATTCAAAATAGTACGCTGATATTTACAATAGAAAACAATCATAGAATTCCAAAGTCATGATAAAGAAATAAGTAGGGCTGCAAATGAACCGAGCGTTCGACGAGCTACTCGTGGCTCGGCTCGATAAGAGCTCGTTTATGTTCGTTTGATAAGGTTAACGAACAAGTTTGAACACCTTTGATAGATACTCGATAGGTAAATAAACAAGCTTGAACAACCTCGCGTTCGGCTCTTTTATGTTCACGAACAATATCGTTTAGAGCTCATGAACATGCTCGTTAAGAAGTTCGATAAAAAAAGCTCAGTATGTCATATTTAATTAAGAATAAATATTATATCTTATTTGATTAATAGGATAATTAAATCTCATATTATTTAACAAATTATATATATGTATATATAAATTATTGTTTGTTTTAAAATAGAAAGTTGAGTAACTTATTTAACAATTTTTTAAACAAATAATCTCTTTCTATATTCCCGCCTACTCTCTCTCTCTATATCTAAATTCTAAAGTTTCATACTTTTTTTCATTCTCCCGCCCGCCCTCTCTATATTCCCGCCCACCTTCTCTCTTCTCCGTGGAATCACCACTCAACAAAAAAAAAAAATGTGGGACGTTTAGTCCCACACCGCCAGGTTAAAAGTTTTTTTACTACATAAAATCAAATGCATTTGGAGACCAATCGCTAGCCAGCGAGCTGACGGACAGGCAGGCAGATCTTGCGAGCCGGGTTGGTAGCAACTGCTCTATTTTGATTAAATAAAAATTTATTAATGTTTGTGGTCTGCTCGCCTCCTTAACGAGTCGCTCGATAAGGTATTTTTAAACGAGCTCAAACCGAATATGAACCGAACTCGAACATGGTATTTTTAAACGAGCTCGAGCTCGAACAGATGGCGAAAAAGCTTGACGAGCTTTGAACCGAGCTTGAGCACGGTTTTGACAAACGAGCTCGAACTCGAGCAGGCTGAAGCTCGACTCGATTCGGTTCGTTTGCAGCCCTAGAAATAAGTATACAAATGTTCAAATGAGAAATACTGTAGTGAATCAAAAGAAGGGAGCTAGGAAAAGTTAAGTTAACAAGTTTACACCAAAAAATCAAACCAACACAAAATTCAACATATTTATCACAGCTTCTCCAAAACGTCGTATTTTACCCCGCTTGTTACCCACAACTTAATACGACCCCGCTTGTTACGCACAACTTGAGAGTCATGAATCGGTTTGAAAATAAGATAATAGTATAATACTGGCAAAAAGCACAAACTATAATTCGGGAATAAATACATACAAATTGTGATTATTACTGCTTTACACAAATTTAATATTTATAAAAACCAAAAAAAGGTAAAGTTAACATTAATTTTACACGAAATACAATTTTTTTTGTTATTTCTAGTAGATTGGAAAATCAATATATTATAATGATGAGAAAAAGACCAAAATAGTTCACCAATCATTCGTACATGGCCAATTTAATCCTAGAGTATCACATTTTTTTCAATTTAGTCTCTCGACTATACAAAATTGATCACAAATAGTCTCTCGGGTACTAAATTGGGATAATGTTAAACTGATTGATTGAAAATAAGTAAACATCAATGCTAAGCAATTTTAAATGTCGATAATCATGAAATTAAATTGAAAAAAAAAACAATAAAAGATCATGTCGTGTGAGATAGGTTAGTAGATTATGATGACCCAAGTAGAGAGGCAAACGTTCAAATGAGATGAGCCTCAATAAATAAAAGAGAGTTATCATCTCTCGATAGAAAGTTAATACTATAAGGTTTCAACCTTGAAATCGATGGGTCATTGATAATTGCAATGTTGGATTGTACAAATCTTATTAATGGTTAGATGACGACCAATGATAAATGTGTCAAAAATCTACATGCATTGTATAACATTTTCAAGAAATTAATTATAATTAAGATGAAAATAAAAATGACAATAATTTTATACAAGTAATTGATAAGTAAAGTGCAATTAATGATTTAAAACTTGAGAGAAGCACTTTATTTTCTTACAATTACTCATGCTCCTTGTTTAAATTTAAGTATTTTATTTATTTAAGTATTAAAGCTAATCTTTTTTTAAAGTTTATTATTACACTAAATTAACTATATCTATAATAAAAAATGCTTATGTTAGTTCAAAAGGCCAGCATACATATTATTAATTCTTTCTTATATATTTGAATTTTATGCTAGAATTATTCATCGGCTCATTATTTAGTTCATCAAATATTACAATTATTATTTTAGAAAAGGAAAAAGAGCGAGCGGGTGAGACCATAGGCATGTGACCCAATTATAATATTACCTTAGTATTATGTATTATGTATTATGGATGGATGAATAATTTTTGGATGTACAATAAAAGAGATGTACATCATATAAATTAAAGACTTTGGGTATATATGAATTTATATATAAGCTCTATACTCAATTTGATTATTTTATTTATGCACGCTCCATATCAATGCTTATAACAGATTTATTAAATGATTACAAAAAGTAATATAGATTTTGTGACGATCAAGCCATACTATTTTTCATTCATTTGATCCTGATTAGTAAAATCAGTACGGGTGTTAGTGAGAAGTACGTTTGAATACATTGCCCGTCTATATTACGCCCCATTGTTATTGGAAGGTGTCAAAATAGAACGTGACATTATGTAGGCATGTTATACAAAATTGTCATGCAAAAAATATGTCAATTAATTCTATACTATATATAATATAATATCTTGCTCTTAAATTCTATACTTTTCAAAGACTTTAAACGCCAATAACTGGAATGCACATAGCTTAGGGATGGTAGGAAAGCAAGAGTGGCATTTCAAATAAGAACAGTATCCGAATACATAGGGAGAAATCGATCCTAACCGTTTTAACCATCTTTTATCCAAGGCCAATCCTAAAGAAATGGCACCTATGTCCATAATAGACAACCGCCTGTTATGCTCATACATATACCTGAATCCTTTACTATAAGAGGTAATTGTTTTGCAGGAAATGTCTCAAAAGAAACTTAGAATTATAGCACTATCATTGTACCTTACAAAAACACAACAGAAAGCTAAGAAAGTCAACAAACCCATCGAAGGATTTTTACACAATATAAAAAGACAAATGAATTGTAGTGCATAAACACTAAAGAAATTATAAGAAAATTTTTGAAAAGCACACTAGAAAAGAAAAAGTTTATGACTTACCAGGATGAACTTTAAAGCGAGCTATTAGAGTGAACAAGAACCCGATCATATGAGATATATAAACATGACCAGCTCTGTATGCTGAATAAAGAACCTCTACAATACGAACTACAATAAACACATCCAGAGCAGGATCTGCATTATATGAAAATACTCATCAGTTAACTAAAAAACAAAATAAAATAGACTTAAATAAATTTGTAGGCAAAAAAATTACTTTCAGAGATGCTTCTAACAACTAGTGTTAGCAAAAAGTATAGGAGTACATAAAAAAAATCATCCTTCTAATCCTTCTAATAGAAACTTAAATTTTATATCATGATGAGCATTTCGTACCACTGGCAATCAAGGACTAATAAAAAGCACTTGGTTATTCCAACAAATAGTGTTGTGAGCATGCCAAACACAAGTGACATGAGCCTTGCACATGCTTAATTTGAACAACCATTTGACTTGGTCATATTTGACTAGATCTTATATGATGCTAATTTTTTAGCATTCCTCGTACCATGCATGGAGCATGTACACCAAATCTAGACGTTGACATGGATCAACAAGCAAATTTCAAAATTAAACAATAAAAAAGAGGAGATGACAAAAATAGTCCCCTGACTATTTATTGAAAGGCCATTTTAACCTTAGACTATAAAAAATCTGATTTTGTCCTGAACTCTTTAAATCGGAGCTCAAAAAGTCTCATAGTTAAAAGTGATGGAAATTGAAGTTAAATTAATGCATGGAGTTAAAAATGAAGATATTTTAGGAATATACATTTAAAAATTTTACAAAATCTAACTTCCTACTAACATTTGCAAAAGTGTTTGGATTGGCTTTGTCCTTCTTCAAGTTGATTGTTCTCCCCTGAATATTGGTTAAATAAGATCTTATTTTCATTAAATATAACATCTTTGAAAAGAAGTAATTTTCTGATAGCTTTTACAACCCTTCGAGTGGAGGAATATCATAAGAAAACACACTTAATACTTAAGGATTCAATTTATCCAGTTGTCGCTTATGAATGCGTACATAAAACGAACAAATATTTTAGGAGAAATTTTGTGAAGAAATTATTTTTGGAAAAGTTTTCAATAAGATAATTTAGAGGGCTTTTAAAACTAACATCCCTAAAGGATAATTTGTTAATCAAATCTGTGAAGGTCGGGTGTTGATTTTGAAAGAGAAGGCCATAGTACTATCCAGGTGTCTATTTTCATTTTTGAAACCTCCTCTTGTTGTGGGGTGATAACAGGACGAATGAAAAACGTTTTCTTTGTTGAAAAAAAATGAAACACTGTTTAGTTTAAATATTCACCAATGCTATATGTCTTGACTTTTCTTAATACTCACTACAAATTAAATTTTTATCAAGATGATAAAGGTTGAGAGAATATAACTCGCATCATTTTTGTTTAGTAAAATATAGTATTGTTGCAAATCCTCTGGCTCTAGAGATATTAAGGATCTTTTAGAGCCCTCGAATATCGTAGTGGATGAACATGAAAAGAGTAAAATATTAAAATTTGCTTAAAAGAAAGGGTGATCCATAATATTTAGCAATCTCACAAGTTTCAAAATAAAAATTTTCAATGTCAACATCTTTGAATAATGAAAAATGAAAGAAACATACATTTTAAAATATTAATTGATGAATGCCTTGAACCATAATGAGGAACCCAAATATTATTTTTGTTTGACATAAACATAAAGAAGAAATAAGAGTAATATCTTGACCATTATTGACTTCAAGTTGATATAGCACATCTGTTTCCCTAGCTTGTTCGATCATCTTTCTCATAGTTAGGTCCTAAAAACACAATAATTATCAAAGAATATCACCCTATAGTTTTAATGTTTGGTTATTTTATGAATAGCAAAAGACTTACAACAAGGTGAAGGACATATAGTAGACTGTTAGGAGAGAAGGAAAGAGAAATGAGTACACTCACTACAATGGTGGATAAGAAGCCATTGACTTCATTTTTTTTATTATTAGTAAAGACTGGTAAGTTTAAAAGATGTTGGCAAAATTTATCATCTGCTCTATGGCACTTAAGCCTACCCTGTGTTACAAAAACCATTTAAAGCAGAAGAAACACAAGGATTAGAGGTTTAAAAATAAGGGTTTAGGATTTAAACTCTCAGTAGGATTTTATTTTAGGTTTTGGATGAATGACTTTAGAATTTTGAGTGAATTTTGAAAATTAAATATCTCCCTCCGGTTAAAGTCTCCTGTCGATACAATAATCATAGGGGTGTTTAAGCACTTTTATCAAATCCGCGAAGCATTCTCAGATCGCATATTTAAGAGTTTGATATAAAGACTGGAGCACATGCCAAACTTGACATAATGTATTTCACTTCCATCACACTTGCATAATGTGTTTTGCATTCTCATTACATTTGCACAAAGTATTTTACATTTGCTCATTACTCTTATGTAAGTAAACTTTGAACGTTGTTCTCGCGTGAAATTTAATATTGAGCTTCTTATTAGCAACAAAATGAGACATATTTAGCCTAGTAATCAAAAATACTACCAAACAACTTAGTAGTTGATTAAATGAACTTTATCAAGTGCATCAACGAGCAAAACTATTGATTGGCTTGTTAATTTGAACCTCTTATCGAGTTGATTAATGACTAGTTTATTGAGCTTAAAAGATGAGACTTTTTATTGAATGACACACTAATTAAATAAGCATTTCAATGTGCATAAACGAATAGCTTTTGTTCATAAACAAAACTGAGTTCATATTCTTCTTGGTGCTAGAAGAGGAAATAACAATTGACTTTTTCAATTAGAGAGACTTATTCAAAAGAAGAATAATGATCATCGAATATAATGTCTTGTCTTGCCTACTTTGATGTGTTTTAAAGAAGTTCATCTACCTCCCTTTAATCAATCAAATTTTATTATTATGGCCCTTTAATGTTGTTTGTGTAAATGAAGTAATCATCTAAAGGACTAGACAAAAGTAATTTTTTTTATATCATAATGATCATGATCACTATACAAAGAATTGGTTAACCCTAAAAGCTACCTTGGAAAAGCTTAAGGAGGGGGCTCCTCAAGGGGTTACTTTGTGAGATGTATGAATAATACAAAAAAAATCCGAATTTGAATATTTGCACAAAAAAAGTCTTTTTAAAAAAACATACAGCAATTCATTATGAAATTGATTTCAAATTCTTCTTGAGATTTAAATTAATCTCCAATTTATCATCGCTTTCTATTAGTATTAGAATTCAAACCAAAATTTTATGTTTTGTTCTAATTTTCTAGCATACTGGAAGTTATTTTTGCAACTCATAATTTTGTTTTATACAAGTCATTCAATTTAAACCTCCAAGATCATAAGTAGAGAACAATCATTTAGAATGAAAATATCTTCATTTGGTTAAAATATTAAATTATATGCATATGATTTTGTAGTTCATTCATCATATGTTTATTCAGAAATTCATTTTTAATTTAACTATACGAATGTCCCCTGTCATTTAAAACTTCGGCAGCCTCCCGACATCCCATCCCGTGTAGGGGTGTCAGGTAAGCATTTGACTTTTGTTCTTCCCGACCGGTCTTCATAAAATTCATGTTCTTCTGATCCAAGTCAAAGATACAACAGACGTGGGGTCTTATTTAGTTCATGTTCTTTTCCCGGCCGGATCAAAGACAGAACGAACGCGGGTTCTTTTGTACCTATTGTTTAGGCAAGCAAGAAATAAACTTATACATTTTAGTATAGAAAGAGTAACAACGACGGCGACATGTCAAGGATTGATCGAGCCGAGTGATTGTGATGAGGACATCAGTAGAAGATTCCAGCGTGTCTATCACAGGAGACATCGCAGATCGACGGCCACGATCAGGGAGCATCTATTTATGAGTTATTTTATATTATTATATTAGTATTGTTATAATTATTTATTTTAGTTTGACCTTTGTACCCCTATGAGAGAGTTTAGTGAGTTGTAGCCCGGAGGGCATAGTTGTCTTTGAGTTTTCTTCTTTGTGGAGGCCTATATATAGAGGCCCTAAACTTTGTATTGGTTTTTTTATGATTGCTTAATAAAATTTCTGATTTTCTTCTCTCGAGCTTGTGAGTTCTTGAGTGGCGAAGTCCCAAGGTGTGGGCAAAGCAATACCCACCAGTCGCGGAGGTGCTCCGGGCTCGTGGTTCGATTTTCCCCTTGCCTTGAGCCATCAGCCGTCCCCTCCCCTTTGTGCCAAGCCACCGGCCATCCCCCCCGTACCCCAACCACCGGCCACCACCCAATCCTCCCCCTCTCACCCGTCGGCTCCCCTCCCCACTTCCTCCATGGTACCGGCCTAGCCCTCCCAAATCCGGCCCTTCCTTCACCCTAGCCACCGCCCCTTCCTTTGGGCCCTCTTGATGATGATTTCAATCATCATTATTGCTTGCCTAATTAATGGAATTGATTTGGGAATGATTTTAATCCTATTTGAAATTCAATTTCGAATTTTCAAATACTTTCCTAAATTAACCCATCTAAATTAGGAAAGTACCTAAATTTAAGTCTAATTTAATTTTAAATTAGATTTGATCCCATTAATTGATTCCTAATTTAAGATAATGAATTAGGAGACATTTAATTGCCCCCCCCCCCCCCCAATCCCCTCTTTCCCCATGCATGCCACCGGCCCTCCCCTCCCCTTGCCCTAATTTCGAATTCAAATTTGAATTCTAATTTCCCTCCTCTCTCATTAATCCTTTGAATTGGTTACCTCCCTTGGTAATCAACCTAAAGATCCTAAGCACCTTCCTAACCCTAGCCGCCGCCTTCTCCACCCGAGCCCACCAAGCCGCCGGCCTTCAAAGCACCCAAGGGAAGAAGCTCTGTTGTCCATAGATGGCGGATCCGGACCTTGATTCCGGCTATAGGAAGGAATCAAATCAGACGAGGGAGTCGCACGGGAGTAGGGGGCTGTGCACAGGGTTGTTCAACCTTGGTCTCAAGCAGAGAGTTTGACTTTCCTTGCGTGTCAAAGAGTTGAATGGGGCAGTTCCTGCTTGCGTGCGGTACACAGAAGTCAAGAGGGAGAGAAAGCGGGCTCCTAGGATGATTCCTACGTGCAGCTAGAGAAGTCGAGAGGGAGTGGGCCTTCAAGTCGTTCCTGCGTGCTGCAGATAAAGAACAAGAGGGAGAGAGATTGATTTTGTCTGCTGTCGTGTGAGGGAGTTACATGAGTGGGGGAGGTTATGAGATCGTGGGCAGTGGGTTGGTGGTTAGTAGTCAACAATTTTCACTTCTTCAATTACTAATACTACTAAATAATATGTTATTGTGAATCAAATAGAACTTCTCACATCACATTTCTATCTCATATCCCATAATCACCCTGAATTCTCTCATTTGTTATCCTCTAACAGCAAAATCCGCCATATATGCTACAAAATAGCAGCAAAATCTTCTCATACCATTTTTTCTAGCATAACTTGTCCTACTAAGACCACTAAACCATCATAAGGAAAAGTAATGGTTTGATAGGTAAATACATGTGCATTTAATACACAAAAATATAAATGTTATAACTTACAAAAGTACCTATGAAGGTAGGGCACACCGATGCGCATATTCATAGAGATCAATATGTAGGTGATTGTAGCCAACAAGTTTCTAGAGGGATAACTACATAATTTAAATCCAAACCTATTTGATGTCAATGATATTTAATAGAGAAAAAGACAAAAAATGGTCCCTTGACTCTTATTAAAAATCAAAATGATCATCAACTATATTAAAGAAATATTTTGGTTCCTCAACTCCTTAAAGATGAATCAAAATAATCTCACTATAAGACTATTTTGATTCTTCTTCAAAGATTTGAGGGACCAAAATAATTTTTAATATAATTATGGACTATTTTAATTCTTCATAAAGAGTCAAGAGACCATTTTGATCATTTCCCTTATATAATAATATTTGTTGAAGCCATCCAATTCATCATCAGTTTACAGAACTAGAAAATCATTGCGTAGTATATCCATCAACTAATCATTGTTGCTTTAAGTTTATTTGAATACTTGGTACTTAAGCCTCACTATGTTGCACCGATACGGATACGGCGACACGGATACGACACGATACGGATACGGGACACGTCAATTCTTAAAAATACAGGATACGGGTACGGCGCGGATACGGCGCGGATACGACATTATAATATATAAATCATACATAAAAATAAAGAAAGTAATTAAAGTGTAATATTTGAAATGACAAAAAAAATGAAAGCAACATCATTTGTAGCATTGTATCTTATAATATCAAAATAAAAGTAAGCATTAAATATTTAAATGTCTAGTACAACAACAAAAATAAAAACATAAATTGTCTAGCACATGAAGTTTCAACTATTCAATAGAAGGAATGATAGGATTAGCTTCTTCAGTGGTTTGTCTTTGAACTTCTATATCATCTTCAATAAATATCATAGCTTCCAATTCAGACTCATCAAGTGAAAGATTAGCAATTTCTAATATTCCCATCTCCTCAAGAGATTCAAATCCATCTCCAGCAACATCCCACATCTTGTTGTCTCCTTCCATATAAGTTGGAGTTTTCCTTGAGAGAAGTCGAAGGTTTGTATGCACATAAACTAAATCTTCAGCCCGTTGTGGAGTAATTTTATTTCTTTTCATTGATTGGATGAACGAGTATGTACTCCAATTTCTTTCACAACAGGATGAAGATGATACTTGGCCAAGTAATTTTATGGCGATTGTTTGAAGTAGAGGTGCTGAAGCTCCATGTATAATCCACCACATTTTTGGATCAATTCTCCACCTATCACGCAATGACTCTTGGTCACCAAAGTCCTCTAAATAACCAAAAAATTTAGCAAGCTCAATATTGACACTTCTTCTCTCCTCCTCATTAGGAAAATAACGCTTCAAACATGTCTTCCCCATATTTGAAATTTCTAAATCTTTCTGTGGAGAAACTCTTTGAGGATCCTCTTGAAGCCATTCTTTACTTGAATATCTTCAAATAACATTAAAAGCAAATAATGAAAAAATATTGAAATTAATAAACAACAAATTGTGAAT
The DNA here is from genome assembly GCA_019925795.1 of Dendrobium chrysotoxum. Taxonomy (NCBI): domain Eukaryota; kingdom Viridiplantae; phylum Streptophyta; class Magnoliopsida; order Asparagales; family Orchidaceae; genus Dendrobium; species Dendrobium chrysotoxum. The sequence continues at coordinate 50,162,612 of CM034307.1, forward strand.
TAATAATGAAAAAATGTTCAAATTTACCTGGGATTTAGTGAGTGAGCCAAGCAATGTAAAGGTGTATTACTTTTGCTCCACCTATCTTCTAGAATAGCATAAATAACATCCCAAAAGCTTGAGTTTTCATGAAGCGCCTTCCTCTCATGTCTATATATAATTTCTTTTACATTGGCTAACATTGAATCCCACATCTCATAAATGAGATGTAAACAAGACTTATCCATATCAGCTACTCTCAACATCTCATAAATTGGATCTGTGAAATTTAAGATATATTCAATCTGATCCAACCATAAATCATCTAAAAGCTTCTCCTTTACATACCTAGCTTTTCCAACATCATCTTCCCTATAATAGGACCATTTGTCACTGATCACCATAGCTTGAAGAGCATTTTTTATTTTTTTGAATCTTCTCAACATCACAATAACTGAGGCAAATCGAGTTTCAGCAACTGCAAGCATCTTCAAATTAGAGAAATCATTGAACATAGAGAGTCTCATGGAGTGATTCATAATAAAATTCCTAATTACAACTGTATCTCCAGCAATCACTGTGATCCAATGACATTCATTGTAGGTAATTTCGTTTGACTCGGTATTCTTAGCTGCACAAATGTTCTTCAAGGCAAGATTAAGTGTATGCACAACACATGGTGTCCAAAAAATATGAGGATAGGCTTGCTCTATAAGTAGACCTGCAGCTCTACAAATAGGTGCATTATCAGTAATGACCTGGATGATGTTTGACGGCCCCACCATCATGATAACTTCTTTAATTAAATTAGAAATGAAAAACTTATCCTTGTACTGTCCTTCACAACTAACAGCTTTGATAAACATAGGATAGCTCTCTGTTACAGCCATGAAGTTGATAAGTGGTCTTCTTTGTGGATCTGTCCACCCATCACAAACCAAAGTAACTCCTTTCCCTCCAAACTCCTCTAGTAGGCTCAAGCAACTTCTCAATATTATCCCTCTCTCTTTGCAACAACTTTGTTCTAATGAGATTATATCCTGGTGGTACATATCCTGCAAGATTATTATTGCATGCATAGGTAAAGGCATTCTTGTAATGTGGATTCCTTGCTAGGTTAAAAGGAAGTCCAGCTGAGTAAAACATTCTAGCTATTTCCCCATCTAATTGCTCTCTCATTTGTAAATTAAATGCTTTCTCCAAAGCACTATCTACAACATGTTTTCTTCTTATCCTACGAAGGATCAACACAGTATTACAGTAATTGCATTTGAATGCAATATTGCCACCCCCTTCAGATGTTTTACCTATTTTTGTCACATAACCCCACAGAGGTTTGTTATCTTCACTATTGGTCTCTGATGGACCATCTTCAGACCCAATTCCTACGCCACTAGAGCTCATTATCCTACGAAGGATCAACACAAAAAAACCACATGAATTTGAAATATGAAAATTTTTAAGCAAAAGTGTAGAGATGTCGCGGATATGCCGGGGGTCCAAGGGGGCGCTGCCCCCTGGCGGGGTTCGACCTGGTACCGAGCATTGATACCGAGCATGGTACCGAGCGGTACCGAGTACCGGTACCGAGCGGTACCGAGCATTGATACCGAGTACCGGTACCTAGCGGTACCGAGCATTGATACCAAGTACCGGTACCGAGCGGTACCGAGTACCGGTACCGAGCGGTACCGAGTACCGGTACCGAGCGGTACCGAGTACCGATACCGAGCGGTACGAGTTCAGGTACCGAGCAACACGAGTTCAGGTACCGAGCAACGCAAGTAACGGTACTGAGCCTACGATAAATAAAACGAAGAAAACAAACCTTCACTGCTCGCGTCGCCTTCACCGTTCGCGTCGTCGAGCTGCTCTGTCGACGAAGGATGATCCTGTCGGCTTTAATGCTTGCGTCGTCGAGCCTCTTCGTCGACGAAGGATGATCCTGTCCGCTTCTATGCTTGTGTCGTCGATCCGCTCCTTCGACTACCACGAAGAAGACGAACGCCTGTGCGGAAACGAAAAGTCTAGCTCGCAGAAATGTTTCAACCGCAAAAATGAATAGGGATATTGAGCAGCTAGCCGAAATGAATAGGGCAAATTGCGACTCCGGTTTTTTTTTCATTTTTTAACCGGACACGCGTATCCGATACACATGTCATGTCAATTTTAAATAATATTTAAATTGGACACGGCAAAGCCGTATCCGACACGTATCTGTGCCGTATCGGAGGCGTATCCGTATCCGACACATGTCCGATACAGCATGCCTCGTAAATAGGAGTATCAGTGCAACATAGATGCCTCATCTCTTATAGCTTAGCTAGCAAAAGGTGAAGCCAAAACAATATCGCCCATAAGAAGGTTGTCACACATAGGCCTTAAGTTGGGTTTTGCTACTCTGCCAACCTTACGCAGTCATTAGCTGCACACTTGCATGCAAGGAGGAAGGACAAAGGGGGAAGCAGGTTGGATTTACTGTTAATAGATTGTCATATTTCATTATTGTTATCCATAGCATGACGTTTTCAAAAATTAGAAATAGTAGGTCGCATTTAGCTAATTGAAAGATGTAGCATGCTACAATGTAAATCAGCTCGTTTTGAGTGTTAACATATACAAATCTTTTTTTATGTACTGTTTCATCTAAAGCCGGAAGCTAAGGGTCATTGTTGAATTCCTAAACTATGTTTTCCACTAGTCAAGATTTGAAGCATCTTCCACTCTCAGCTTGCATATATAAGCATCCACCCACCTAAAACCCAACCAACCATTACCACTTATCCCCTCGTTGATATCACTGCAACCATAGAGTAAGCAAGCTTTTAATCCATTACAACCCTTTCTTTTCTGCTTGTCTTTTTTCCATTCTTTTTTAACCTTCAAAAGCAGCATATACCAACCAAGCAATTATTGCACCGTCCCTTCTTAAATTCGGCCTCATTTCACCCTCCGCATAGTTGCTAAATAACAATTTGCTGTCAGTTGGTAACTAGATCAACCGAAACACACAGAGATATAGGCAACCAAAAATGTGTGTGAGAAGATATCATTTAGATCCCCCATTTATACAACTTGCTTCAGCTCATGTAACAAAGGATCATCCAAGTATAACCCAACCTGACAAACAAAATTAAAATTGGGGGAATTACATACATAACACTCAAAATTTGCATATTTATAAAACTAACACCCATATCATTTTTTTGAACTACAAACTTGTGTATTTGTATAATCTATGGTCAAATCATTAGGATTTGAAAAAACAAAAAATATAAGTTGCAATTTTGATGTGAACATTGATATTTGTATAAGAACTTAAAAAATGGATGCAAGATGGTGCTAGTTTTACAAATAATCAAGTTTTAGGTGTTATGCATGTAATTCACCCAATAAAATTTTATCTAAGATTAATGTACGCAATTTTTCACACCAAATTGTATGCAACAAAACAACATGCCAAAAGAAACAGAAGTGCAAGCAAACATCTTTAAAATCTATGGAAATTTTTGAAACCACGTGGCATAGCATTTTAGTCTTCAAATATATGAAAGATTTTGAAACCATATGGCATAGCATTTTAGTTTTATATACCCAAAGGAAACTTCAATATGGAATGAGTTGGCCAACAAAACAAATGTGTATGCAAGTAACAATTTGGAAAAACCAACACTATATGCATGATGATTAAATCTCACATTTCCAAAAACTATATCAAACATATTAAATTATTTATCAATTTATAGAAAATAAAATCAATAATCAAATAGCAATCATGTAAATCTAGAGACTTGCTATACTAATATGGAAAGGTCACCTCACATAATGTCTCTCGAATAAATGAAAAAATTAGGATGATTTACATACAAAATAATTTTAATGAATTTACATATACAACACCTAAATTTTTATATCTACTTGCATAACACCCTAATTTTGAAATCTCGTCAAAACATATATATGAAAACATGTATTTTACTTCTGATAAGTTGATGTTAGAGATATTTTTTATATGATTTAGAGATTAAAGTGATATATAAATATAAAGATTTATATATATCTGATATTTAAGAATTTTGTGGGCTCTAAGAAAAACCATGCAGAAATTAAACAAGTGAATTCATTTGAAATAGCAATGATGAAGAGATATCAAGTGTTAGATCAAGCATGTCATTCAATAAACAGGAAGCTTTAGTGCAATAGTTCATATCAAATCAAAAACCATAAAATTTTAATATGCATTCAGTCTTGCGTGGATGTGATGCCAGAACCTTTTGATAATAGTAGAAACAGTTAGGTACAAACCCTTCTGCTTAATAATTGTGACTAGCATATAGAGCAAAGGAAATGACAATATGTGCCACCCCAAAACAAATAAGTTAGCAGACAAACCAAGAATTGCGAAATTTCAACTGTCAATATCAAGACTACTCAGTTGTACATATAAATATATAAAAGATTTGTGAAGACGGGTAAATTTTATTAAGGACTTTTCAGAACACGAGCACAAAGTGAAAGCATCAAGTACTCCTAGGTGCACAAAAATAAGGAACTATAAGTAGCTTACTTAAGCAGCACAAAGCCAATGACTCCAGCAAATGAATGCTTATGCTTGAAAAATAATAGAGGCACCAGATGGCAAGTTCTTGGCAATCAACGGGTAGTTTTATAAAAGGTCCAAGGATTATGTCATCACCAATACCTAAAAATCGAGAGCAAAAATTCATGAGGATAATGACTACAGAAAAAGCAGCAGAATTGAAATTACAACTGAGCCAAGAAAATGAAACATGCGCCTAAAGATTCAAGTTACACCCTTTCATAGAAGACTTACTTCTGCTGTAAAAGCCTGTCAAAAGCAACTGCAAGTGATCATACTCCAAAGCAAGAGAAGAGTTCGGTATACAAGATTGCCCAATAGATAAAAGCAACTTCAAAATTGCCTAGAAAACTAATCTAAATTAGAAAAGGCATACCAATAAATATGCAAACATATACAAGCCTTGTAGAAAAAAAAAAACTCTTTATTACTAGAATTGCAATTAAGGCAACTACTTAACTCTATCATCTCTCTCCATGCCCAGCAATGAATATAGACAAAGTTAAACACAAAAAATTATTGGCATTTTAGAAACAATTTAAGAAAGAAGTCGCACATCACAATGCTCCAGTTGTCTATTGATAAGCCTTGTAAACAAAAAGTGAACTTTTTAATAGAAATTTCATTAATGCCAGTAATTAAACTGCCATCTCTCTCCTCTTTCCTAGTCCAACAACGAATATATGCATGTGTATATGTAATACATTCTTTGAAAATCATTTTAAACAACTTGTATCCATGTAATTTCTGTTGAACTTATTTTTATATCTAATCATCTGACATTTAATTTTATCTAACTTATCTAATGGACACTATTTCTATCATTCATCGTGCATGCTCAAAACACCAAAGTCCATTTGTAGTCACCTTATCTTCAATAGATGTTAACTCCAACATTTTTTTAATATGATCATTTATTAAGTTATCCTTCCTGATTTTGTCACATAGAAATCTTAAAATTCTCATTTTGTTAAACTCATCATAGTTATCAGTAACATTTTTACAAACCAATACGCAAGTTCACACAACGTCGTAAGTCTTACTGTGATTTTATTAAATTTACCTTTAAACATCTATAATATCTTCTCCATACGCAAATCACTTCTCCACATTAAACATACTACCCTAACCCTAAAAAATTATATCATTATCTACATCATTATTCTTTCGCATAATAAAATTCAAGATGCTTAAATCTATCACACCTAGGTACCACCATATCTTCTAATAACATTGCTAACATTATGCCAATTAAAATTACATATCATATATTCTATCTTTATTCTACAAAATCTAAAGCATCTATCATCTAAATATTACCATATAATTTACTAATTTCAATGAATGCCTCACTAATTTGAACTATATTATCTACAAAAAGCATACATTAAAGGCTTAATTTTGAATATCCTTTGTAGGCAACTCCATAACCAATACAAAAAATATATGGACTCAATGTTAATCTTTGATTTAAACCTATAATAATTGAAAACCCATGGGTTACTCTACAACTACTTGAAGCACTTGTCAATGCTCCATAATACATATATTTATAATGTCAATATATTTTAGGCACACACCATTCTATGTTGAAGTAAATCAAATCAATCTCGTGGTACTCGATCATGTCTTTTAATGATCAATAAAAATCATATAATTTTTTTTGTATATTCTCCATTATACATCAGTAGCGGGTGTGGGTAAAGAAACAAGTCCATAAAATCAAAATTAACATAACAACTTGAAATATAGGTTCTATTATAGAAAATTAATGGAATTAATAGATATTATGATTCATGCGAAGATAAATATGCTATGTATTCAGGAAACTAAATGTGTTGGGGAAAAAGCTACGGAAATTGATAGATTAGGATTTAAAAGTTTGGTATTCAGGCAAGAGTTGTACTAAAAATTGTGTATATATGATTATAGATAAGAGTTTAAATAAAAAATGTTATAGAAATTAATAGAATTAGAGATAAAATTATAACTTTAAAGATTATTGTTAATGTTAAGATTACTAATATAATAAATGTTTATACTCTCAAGTGGGTTTGGATATATGTTCAAAATTAAAATTTTGGATTGATTTAGAAAATTAAATACCTCTCAATGAAAGAGTTTTTATTGAACATATTGGTAGAGTGGTAGAGATTTTAAAAACATTCATAGTGGGTATGGATTTGGAGCGACTAATGAATGTAGTAAGACCACATTAGATTTTACTCTAGCTTATAATTTTATAATTGTTAATACCTTATTTAAAAAAAGAGAGGAGTATTAAATCACCTATAAAAATAAACATAGTAAAACTCAAATTGATTATTTTCTTATAAGAAAAATAGATCGTTTATATGACAAAAACTGTAAAATCATTCCAAATGAAATTTTATGCACCCAGCATCACTTATTGATTTTAGGCTTAAAGATGAAGGGATGAAATATGAAAAATAAAATAATATATTATCCTACGATTAGATTGTGGCATTTAAAAAATGCTAATAAAAATATTTTTGAACATAAGATTCAAGATCTCAATATTTAGATTGTTCATATGGAAGCTAGTATTATGTGTAGAAAAGTAATCGATGATATTAAGAATGTTGTAAAATATGTGCTTAGAGAATCAAAAAGAAAAGATCTTAATTGTAAAAATAGTTGGTGGTTGAATTCAAATGTAAAAAAAAAGATCAAAATAGAAGGTTTCTTATAAAAGTTTATTTAAATTTAAAAGCTCAAAAAATTAGAAAATATATAAAGAGACCCGTAAGGACTCTAAAAAAGTAACATGCGACGGAAAAAAATTTAACTTTTAGTGATATATATAATAAATTAGATACTAATAAGACGAAAGATATATGTATAAGTTAACCAAACAAAGAGATAGGAGAAGCAAGTATCTAGTTCAAGTGAAGTGCATAAAGATGAAGATAAAAAAGTGTTTTTCTTAGAAGTGGATATTCAACACAAATGGATAAGATATTTCAATAAGCTCTTCAATGAAGATTGTGAGAATACGATTAATTTTAGTAATCTTAGCACCCTAAATGAAATAGATATTTTTGTTTTTATCATCGTATCAGAAAAAACAAAGTCGGAGACACTTTAAAGAAAATGAATGATGAAAAAGCTATGAGACCTGATGATATTTCAATAGAGGTGTGAAAATGCTCAGGAGATAAAGGGATTTATTGGCTCACTAAACTTTTTAAAATTAATTCAAAGAATAAAAGATGTCAGATGAGTGGAGGAGTGTGTTGGTTCCTATTTTTAAGAATAAAGGAGATGCATAAGAGAGTGCGAAATATAGAGGGATTAAGTTAAAGTCATACATTAAAATTATGGGAGAGAGTAATTGAGCATAGGTTACAACGTAATACTAATGTTTCTCAAAATCAATTGATGATGGGTAGGACTATTATGGAAGTTATACATTTGTTGAGAGGTTTGATGGTGAAGTATATGCAGAGTAAGGAGGATCTACATTTGATAGTTATTGATTTTGAGAAAACATATGATAAAGTTCTAAGAGAAGCATTCTAGAGAGTCAAGAAAAGAAAGGAGTTAATAATACTTATATTCAATGCATTAAGGATATTTATACATGAGTTGTTATGTGTTCAACACAAGGTGATTTCACAAAGTATTTTCTTATTTCAATTGGATTACATCAAGGATCAGCTTTAAGCCCATATCATTTTGTTTTAGTCACGAATGTTCTTACTAGACATTTGCAAGAGGATGTACCTTGGAGAGGATGTAGCTTTTTGCTGATAATAATCTTCTTTTTATAAGACTGGAGAGGGAATTGAAGGAAAACTTGAATTATGGAAGTCAACCTGAGAGTCTAAAGGTTTTTGTTTGAGTAGATCTACAACTGAATACATTGAGTGCAATTTTAGTACTAATAGATCTATTTGTGATATTGTGACTTTGGGTGATCACGTTATTGAAAAGAATGCACGTTTTAAATATCTCAGGTCTACTGTTCAAAACAATGGTGAAATAAATAGAGATATTATTAGAAGAATTCAATTTGGATGGTTGAAGTGGTGGAATGTATCAAGCCTGTTGTGATAGAGAAGTACCCCTCAGAGTTAAAAGGAAAATTTTATAAGATATTAGTGAGACCTACAATGCTTTATGGCGCAGAATGTTGGCCATTAAAAGAGAAGCATAAAATTAAGTGTTGCAGAAATGGGAGGCTCAGGTGGATGAGTGGCTTTACACTTAGAGACAAAATGTGAGATGAGTATATACATGAAAATTTTCGACTAGTTCCAATGGCAAATAAGATTAGAGAGAGTCGTCATAGAAGATTTTGTCATCTAAAGCATTGGCCTTATAATGACCTAGTTAGGAGAGCAGATGCTTTAGATATAGCCTATGTTAAGAAAGATAGAGGTAATCCTAATAAAATTTGATTAGAAAGTATTAGAAATTATCTTTGTTAATTAGATTTAAATGAGAATTTGACTATTAATATAACACAATGGAGAAAAAGAATTCATGTAATCAAACCCACGTAGTGAATAAAGGTTTGATGTCATCGTCGTTGTTGTTGTATATTCTCCATTATAACAAAAAATAGCTTCCATTGTAAATCTTCTTCTCATGAAACCAAGTTCGTTATTCTCAAAAATTAATATAATTTTTGTAAGCCTATTCTCTGTACTCATTCTCATAATTTCATTATAACTCAAAAGCTTGATTCGATTATAATTAACACAACTTAGAAAATTAACTTTGTTCTTAAATATTAGCTCCGAAAATTGATCCTTCTCTAATCATTTGACATTATCTTAATCTTCCAAATTCCATTAAAGATATTTATTAAACAAAGCACTACAATCCCTAAAAGTCTCAAAAATCTTGATAAGTGTCTCATATAAACTTAAATTCTTGCATCTTTGCATCTTTTTAGAGCTAACTTCATATCTATTCTTTTTTGGATCAATCTCTAATATACTTAAATATAGATCATTATGCTCTTCAAAAAAAATTCTTACTTAAATCTTTCACTAAGTAATTTCTTGAAACATTTTCATCTTTCATTGATGTCATCATCTTTAAAAAAGACTTCACTTTTAATGCATCTAACTTAATCCAAAACCCTAGATTTATTATATTTGTACTATATACATCTCATTTTCTCTTTTAGTACCAAGCCTGCTAAATAAATCATCAAAAGCTAGCTTTTTCTATACTCATTATCTTACAAGTCTTCTAATTTCTTATAAGATTCAATAGAATTCAATTTTTATCAATTCTTAAAAGTGCATTTCTTTTCATTTGAACTTAAATTCTAACTGTTACACATCTTTTTAGAGCCAACTTCAACAAATTGTTTAGCTCAATTTATGATATACTTCAATAAATTATTCATTATGCTCTTTCAAAATAATTTTTTTTATTAATTTCTTCAAGTAACATTTTCATATTGATGTCCTCAGTTTTAACAAAAAACATATCTTCACTTTTAATGCATCTAACTTGATCAAAATTCTTAGATTGCGTATCTCATATCTTAGTATTCTATAACTCTCATTGTCTACTTCCTTGGTACCAACTCCATTATATGAATCATCAAAAGTTGTAGCTTTTGTTTTGTCACTATCCTTTAGTAAGACGTCTAGCTAGCTTTCTTATAGTCATCTTAAGCCCAAGTAAACATCAACTTAGCTACTTCTAAGAACACATTTCTTTTCATTAATAATATTGTATACCTCTTCACTCGGCCACTAAGTCCCTCTAGCAATGCACAATCTATTTATGGCTCTCCTAAAACTTCTACAACAATCGTCTAAGTGAATCTAGTCATATTATCCGGTTTGGCTAAAAAAAAAACTTCAATATGCCTCTCTTAGTAATCTATCATGAAAGATTATCAGTTTTCCATCATTCAAATTTCAAGAGTCATAATTTCTTTTAATTATTTTATTTATATTCTAAATATATATCACCATAACTATATCCTATGTTATATCTTTCTCCTTGAATCACCTTAAAATCTTTGCAACAATTTTTTTTTCTATTTTCTTCTAAGAAGTAATATATTTGTGACTTGATGACTACACTTTTGTAAAGTAGCCAAGTATTAGTCTTATTTTTTAAAGCATTTGTTTGGTATCGCAAGGTCAAAAACTATTGCAAAATCAAGTATAGCTTCTCCCATGCAATTTCATCTCTCTTATTTCATTACCAATTTTCTCATAGCCCATCCTTTCAGAACGTATATGGCCATTTCAATCACCCCAATAACTATCTTTTCTACACCAAGTATATGTAGCAGTCATTCATCCAATTCTTTCCAAAATTTATTTTTTACTTATCTTCTAATCAAATTTGAGGATATCTAGATATCTATCTATGTAGGAAAATAGTGACCTATGCATAGAACAAATCTCGAAGTATGCCAAATGTCGATTTCAAATAATTACAACACTAAGTTTATTTATACAATATATAATAAAAATAGAAAAGTATTATGTTCATATTGACCAACATAAATTCCATCGTCATAAAGAGAATGTAACAGCAAAGTAACAATCCAAGGAGATCACAAAGAATGTCGGACCTAAACTTTTCAAGCTTCAACTCCCATAATAACTAACTAACAAAGCAAACTGGAAGAAAATATTCCATCAACATAGTTGTAACCTTGTTTATCTCACACAACTCCCATAATAAAAATTTATGCATGCACAAGAAAATGCATCAAATCAACTGATATTTTAAAACTAAAAAAAATTCTCACGAAACCAGCCTTCCCCTCCAAAAATAAATGTAAGACATCTATAATTTATATTAGACAACAACAATGACTTTCTCCAGGAAATTGTAAGAACTCAGTAAGTTAAAAACTATCAGCATAAGTCATAGGATCATATACTCCAAGAGATTCTATGATACACTATCAATATTTAAAATTGTCACCCTTTCAAAGAATCCAGCAATTTAATGCATATTTGCTTTTTATTATGACAGAAATACTAACGCTTGCATAAGTGGAAGCTTTCAAATAATCATAATTTCCTAAAAGCACCAACAGATTTCTCTTTTAGAAAGCCACGATCTTACCGCAAAAACCAACTACAAAAAAAAGCAAAAGGGCTGATCCACCCAAAAAATGTAGTAGAGAAAACATGAGATACAAGACATGAATCAGATAAAGCGTGAACCACAAATGAAAGCATTGAGAGCAGAATTGGAAAACAAGAAAACCTTAAGATTTGTATGACATCAACCATCAGCATTCTCAGAATTCTTGCTTTGCAAAAACAAAGAGTGAATAATATACATGAATATAAGCACATATGTCACAAGTTAAAAGGCAAGCTGCCTCAAAAGTCATACTTCAGCAATTCTCATCAAGATTATAGAGAGATCAATTATAAAAGAATTTAAAAAAAAAAAAAAGAAATGATGCGAGTGCCAGTCAGGCAAAGGAATACAGCAAAAGCAAGAGCATAAAGCAAAACATACTTTTGAAATATTTGCATGTCTATCACCAACACAACAAAGGATCCTGGGAAGCTCATGAAGCCAATCAATCTGAAAGCCTAACATTTCTGGATGATTGGTCAACAGCATACTGCAACTTGTTGTCTATGAAAACAAAGAAACAAATAAAGGAAGAGTTTAGATTTAGAGGGTTACTGCAAGTTCAACATTGATTAAACATTTGCTTAATTTAAGACATGCCACAGAAGTCAAAGCCCCAAATGTCTTCACTTGAAATAAAAACTTTCAACTAAGGGCTTGTTTGGTTAGCTAAAAAAAGAAATGCACTGTAGAGTAAATGCAAGTGAATGTTTTTTTTTATTTGGTTTGAAGTAAAATGAATGTAGTATAAAGTACAAAAATGATAGCGGACGGCGGTGACAGGTGGCGAATGGTTGTGGTGGTGGTCGACGGTGAGTGACGATAGCCAGTGGTGGTGGCGACGGTCAGCGATGGTGTCGGCAGTGGTGGTGGCCGTGGCAATGGAGCCGGCATAGATGGTGGCTGCGGCAATGGTGTCGGAGGTGGTTGTCGACAGGGTGGCGGCGACGCCGTCGGCGGATGGCGGCAGTGGGTAGCGGCGGCAGGTGGTGGCGGCGGCCGACAGTGGCGGGCGACGACAGGTAGCAGCGGTCAAGCGAGCTTTCTTGACGTGTAAACGGCTCTCACTCAAAGCTGGGCGAGTTTAGTTTACCTCAAAAATGAACTAAAATGGTTTACACTACATTTACTTAGCATTCCATTTTCAACCAACCAAACACCAAAATTTTCAAAACCCCTACATTTAAAATACTTTATACCCACTTTACTTCCAACTAATAGCCGCTAAAACAAAAGAGTTATCATAGAAAAATCAATACAGGAACTGCTAAAAAATCTGAACTTACAGGAAGCAGCATTTCTTTTATTGCACCTAAATACAACAGAGAAAACTGAGAATCTATTCTGCAATCTTTAAATGCAACAGTAAAGGCCTGCACTCACAGCCAAATTGTGTCAATTTTTCCATTTAAAATGCTTCAAACACAACAAAAAAGTAGCATAAAAAGAACTTAAACAGCACTTAGGCAGTCATGGAACGGACTGAAATTTTTCTAAAATAAATATGGCAAGCACAACAGCCGGCAATATATATATGGAAAATTTACGTGCATGCCAGCCAAAACTTAGTATTTATGAAACTAACGCACAACCTAAAAAATGAACTATTTAACTCATAAAGAAAAGTTTTGAGTGCTAAATATAATTATATTAACTGAGTACCTCCTCACTGAATGGGTGCCAGAAAATTTTCTAACTAAATGTCATATGAACTATCCTGGAGCTATTTCCAATAATACAACGTCAGTTAGAAACTTCAATGAATAGGAAAAGAACAAGTATTCTAAAAAAAACAACAGCAACAAGCCTTTATCCCACAACGTGGGGTCAGCTACATGAATCATTTTTCTAATATTTTCTAACCAAGTCTTTTTAGGTCTACCTCTACCTTTCTTAACATAAGCCAAATCTAATACATCTACTTTCCTAAACGGATCATTGGAAGGCCGTCGTTTTAAGTGACCAAACCATCTAAGGTGACTCTCTTAAATTTAAACACTGTCGTTGTCATGTCCCAAGTCCTAGATGAGAAAAATAGAGGGTTGCATTAGGTTGTCGACAGCCAGCATAAAATTTGTCGAATAATCATGACAAGGTATTCTAATAACACGATCAAAAAATAAGATAAGACTACTCCACACACTGCATTCACTCCAATGAATTGCTAAGTAACATAATAGAAACGAAGCAAGGATTCTTTGAGATATGCAAAATTGAACCTTTAAAAGAGAAGTGCTCCAACTGCACGTAGCTCGTGAAATCAGCCCTGGAATAAACGGCAAAATTGAGCATAAATGCTTTTCCAATAATGCCTTATTAGAGGAAGAACTGCTAACAACCTGCTGGATAGATTCCATCACATCAGCTTTTCATGTAAGAGAATAATAAAATTATCTAAATTTTTATCGTTATATCATTAAGAATTATCTATCAATATTCAGAAGATCACTACCAAACCTTTGAGAAAAAGTTATAACAAAAGGTAGAATTTGTGTGATCAGTACGGTAAAAAAAGAAATCAAAGTTCAGAAGAGAAAAAAGTGGCAGTACAAACAGAAAAATTGTTAACAATTGGCACACATAGAAGGACCAGAAAAAAAATGGAAAATGGAGCAATAAAGTCTGATTCTTACAACCACCGAAGACTAAAATACTTTGCTCTTCTTGTTATTATTAAACTACAATTATTCTGTCCGTCATAAGTGATATAAATGACCTTTGTTTCATAGTTTGAAAAAACATGAAAGTTGGTTATGGCAAAAAACAGTAAGAGCAAACATCTACCTGAATGCTGAATGTTGCCATCAGTAAATGAAACGCAAACCATCAAACCTAAATAACAAGATTGTGCATTAATTCATGTTCACGTCCCATCTATGGTAGGGTTGTAAGTGAACCAATGCACTCGATGAAAAACTTAAATTCAACTTGATTAATACTAGCTCAAGTTCACTCAAGTAATTAAACAAATTTAAATATTTTGTAGGAACTCAAAAGCCAAATAAACCACGCTTGATTAGAGCTATTAATGTTCACAAAAAAGCTTGTATGTTGTTCAACAAATAACTTGTTAATAGCTTGACATTAAGCTCAATCAAAGCTCATATAGTATTTAATTCAAACATCTTTAATTACTTAATATAAATATTATATAATTATTTATTATCAGATTTTATTTCCACAATTATGGCTCATGCTATTTCCACAATTCCGGCTCACGTTATTTCCACCTCTCATTCCATGCTTCCGAGTTTCGTCGCTTACGACCTCACCAGTCGCCTGCCTAAGCAAAAAATACACTAAGGTTGTGACTCGCATTACCATGCCTAGAGGAGGGGAGTATATTGTCTATATTCTTCTACTTCTCAACCAACTTATACATATCAATGAGTGATTTCTCAGCATGTCATTATAGCCCAAGTGCAGCTTCAACAATAGGCTAATGCAAGAATCAAATCATTTATGCATCAAAAGAAAAGCAGAGGTGAACGGGCAAGAGCCTCAAGAAGGTTGATATGGTAAGATTTCAAATCCAAAAAATCTCGCTACTCTCACATAGATTTCACAGATGACACATAAGTTGCATACTTTCCTCTCTCTGAATTGGCACTACGTTTATATCAAAAACCTTGACCATCAATTCAATGCATAGCTAATGCTCTTTCTTTCATCCACAGAGGAGAATAACATAGTTTTTTTTTCCGTTTTGAAAGGAAAATTTATTTAGCTTTCAAGTACGTATATATTGTTAAGAACAAAACTAAAAAATGAATCACAGAAAATATCACAATTAACATATTTTATGACATTCAAAAATCAATCCTCCTACATCAACTTGGTAAAAATATCACTATTTCTTATTTGTAGTATGATACTAAATGTTGGCATGAAAATGATATCCAGTTTTATGACATAAATCTTGTGATTGAATGGTGCTAAATGTTTAGATATGTCTAACATCTCATCTCAATGTTTAGATAGTTTACTACATCTGGCTCTTAATTTGCAACAAGTATAAATTATAGTACTGACACTTTTGATGATTAAACCATGAATGATACTCAAGCAAATGTTGCAATCGATATAGCCACAAATATTGTTAAAGTTGTGAAATTTGTTACTAATGAGAACCCCTTTGAACGGAGGAAAAGAATCAGAATTTCGAAAGTTTGGAAAGTCAAAACTATGATGCTAATATTGTACAATGCAAAAATTACAAGTTATAAATGACAAATAACATTTTCCAAGTGAGTAGCTTTTCCTCGAGATGTACTAAAAGATACTCACTTGAAAAATGTCATTTGTAATATATAACTTCTACTCCAACAAAGAACTTTACACATTATTCCTTGTTTACTTTCTTAGTTGTAAATCATTTTGACTTCAATAAAATCAAATGTCGCAAACACTTAGAGAGGTTGGTGTACATTTTTTTCCCAAAGATTGGTTCTTCTCTGGGTAAAAATGTACAATTATTTTGGAGATATAAGATTTTTTCAAATTAATTAATTCATTATTAATGAATTTACATATTCATTTAATGCAATCCCAGCTTATTGATGTTGTATGATTGCACGAAAGCATGCTTCGTGATTTATTAATCAAATTGTTTAATTGGTGAAAAGTAATTAGATACTAATTCCATGTTTATTGAATTGATTATTCACTTAGGCTTGCAAAATTATTTATAGATACAAAAAAGCTAAGAACCAGTTCAACTTTTTAGCATGTTTATTAGCTTGTTCAAGAACTTTCCCGATTAATTTAGGCGAGTCAAGTATAAGACAAGCTTGGTTATAGAAAAATATTAAACAGGAAATTACAAACATAAGTATGAAAGATCGACTCGAGCTTAAACTGATCATTAACAACTTTTTGAATGACCAAGCCAAGTCCAATCCATGGTATGCTACGCTCAACTCGGCCCGGGTCGATTACAAACCTAATCATTTTAGAACAAAAATTCTCATATGCATGCCAAATTTTGTTTTCAATCACCCTTGACTAATCGAGCATAGAAATAGTTCATTGAATAACTAGATGATTGTAAGAGACAGCAAAAATGTTAAGAAAGAGAACATTAGAAGAAATAACAAAAAACAGCATCAAGATCATCTTCATGCGAAAAGATAAACAAAAAAGTCATCAATTAAAAAATCAATGATCATGGCTTCTATAAATTAGCTGGAAACAACTCATAAATATTATGCAAATGATTATACGAGATGGCAAAAATGTTAAGAAAGAGAACATTAGAAGAAATAACAAAAAACAGCATCAAGATCATCTTCATGCGAAAAGATAAACAAAAAAGTCATCAATTAAAAAATCAATGATCATGGCTTCTATAAATTAGCTAGAAACAACTCATAAGTATTATGGATCTCTATATTTTTAAGGTATTATTTCATTTCTAATAGATAGGTTATCCCTAATTAATAAAAAATGGTTAATTAAGCCAAATTTAGGTTGAATTGGGTCTTAACCTAGTGGTTTATAGCCCATCTTTCAGCCATGAGGTTATGGGTTTGATTCCTACTCATGCATTGTTTCTCACTTCTTAGAAATTATAATGCATGCATTTCCATTTTGCTCTTGTATCAAGAATTTGCCACTTTAGTAATTCTTTTTTAAATCTTTTAATTGCCCATCGTGGTCCTTCATAAAATAAAATAAATGAGATAGGATTCTATCATATAGAAAAAAAAAGGCCAAATTATAGGAATTAGTAAGGTAAATTAATTTAACTAGGAGATTTTTTTATTGAGCCAAGTCTTCATTTGGTTTTGTTGTTCTCCTAATTCACTTTCGAAAAACATCTTTGTTTATAGAAATTAGTAGCTCATATTTGAATATGTTTAAGGTCATCATCACTATCATCAATATAGATATCATCAATTAGATATCCTTTAGGCTTGTCATCTAGAAACTTATTCGAAAATACCGTAATAAAAGGAACATAAGAGTTTCTTGCTAGGTATTTGACCAAACAGGATCGCCCCACTCCTATAAAAACCTATCAATGAAAAATCTCTAGAAGAGGATAACACTTTTGTTTGAATTCATTTTCATCTCAATCAAAGTATGTTTGAATGTCCTACATCTTTCTCATTTTTTGAAAATGAAAATAGAAAACATGTTTGCATCTCAAAAATAAAAATAGGAGTAATCTAAATTCAATTAGCATAATTAAGTATTTAATCAAAAATTAATTAATCTAAGCAATAATTGTTCTAAATAAGCATAATTTATGCCATAATTAATAAAAGTTACAAGCATAATCACAAGTTAATTATTAAATTCTTAGGTTAATCAACATTACATAAAATTAACCTATATTTAATTGGTCAAAAAAATTAATGAATATTTTAAATAACAATAATCATAATTAAATGGTATTCAATAACTAATCAAGCACAACAAAAAACTAAGTAACCATTATTAAATATGCTTAATTAATTGAAAATTTAATTATACATTACCAAATCACCATAACAAAATATCATTAAACATCAATAAAAATAAACAATTCTTAAATATATTTGATAATTAATTTGGAAATTTAGGAATTAATTATAAATTCCAACTTAAATTATCGCAAGAAGAAACTAAAAAAATATTAATAATTTCTTTTAAACCTTAACGATTTCCTTAATTATGAATTACTCTAATAAATTAATTTACTAACTAAATACCTCAAGCATGGTTATCATAATTTAATATTAATACTATCTTAATGATATTAACTATAATCTAATTAATCCAAAATTAGATTAATTATTTATTTATTTATAAATTATTCTGAGTAATTAATCAACAAACTAATTACAATAGTCCCAATTATTGACACTAAATAATAATTAATTATTATCATTTAAATCTGAATTAAAATCAAATTAAGTAAATAAAAATGGTAAGGAATATTTAAATAATTTTTTAAATTATCAAATTTTAAAATCAATTATTATTTTTTTTGTTTGAAAAACAAAAACTTATGTTAATCTTCTTTTATTTTTAGGAAATAAAATTTGTGTTTCAAGTTTGAAAAGTCTGTATGAGGTGCATTTAGTTTGCTCTAAAAATATCTATTATTAAAATAGGTAACAAATTATACATCTAAATAATATTTTTGTTTTAAGTGAAAGCAAAATAACAAATAAATAGAAAACAAAAACCAAACAAATATGCCTTAAGCTTACTAATATCTCATTAGTATTAATTATACTAACTTACCATAATTATATCTAATCTAATTCAAATAATTAGTTTAATTAATCAAAGCATTCATTTCAACTTGTTTCAATAATTAATGTCTAACACCCTAATAAGCATTTTCACAATTTCTAGTTACAACACATTTTATTTGCAAAACCAAAAAAATAAAATCATAATTCCCAAACATGTTTTTTCTCACTTAATACCTACAAAAATATAAATAAAAAAACAAGAAGCATTAGTGAATATAAACATAGCCTTAGAAAATCAAACCTTTGCACATGCACATTCTCTACGATCTCAAGAGAATATAAACCAACTTAACTACAGTAAAGCAAGACCACAAGTTGGATCAACCAACATTGCTATAATGGGCCAATACTAGCCTACACGCCACCTAAATCTCCATCAAAGAAGACAGATTCATCAATCCTTCTGATGAGGACATCTACAGGAGTTTCTAGTACGAGGAGATATCAACGATCTACTTTTGATTATTATCGCATTTGATGTATTTTGTTTTATGTTTTATGAGTCTATTGTATTTCTTTCCATTTATGCCCTAGCTTAAGGGCCTCGTCATGTGTTTGCCTTAGGGGCAATTGTGTCTTCGTATTTTCTTTATTCCTTTGGCTATTTAAAGCCTTCCCCTCTTCATGTGAGGGTTAATGAATGAATATAAGAAAATTTCTGCATCCATGTGTTTGGAGAGCTTGAGAGTTCTAGGAGAGAACTTTGGTGAAGTCCCTTGGTGAAGGGCAACGGATCACCCACCAACCTTGAAGAGTCGGGTTCGTGGTTTTATTTTCTATCTCCTCCTCTTTTCTTCCTCCACCACCGCCGGCTCCACCTTCCTCCCCTCCTCCCACGGCCAAGCTCCACCCCACACCTAAACGGCCGCCCCCCTTTTTCCACATCGTCCCCTACCCTCCACCCCACCACTGGCCTCCACCACCATCACCCCAAGCCGCCGGCTCCACCTCCCCCACCCAAGCCGCCGGCCACACCCCATTCTCTTTCCTAAATTAGGATCATGCGAATTTGGAAATTATTTGATTTCAAATTTCAAAAGAGTTTGAAAAGTCAAAGCTTTCCTAATTTAAAATTGCCTAAGTTTGGAAGGTTCTAATTGAAATTGCAATCAATTAAATTCAGATTTTCCTTCTTTCCTTTCTCTTTAATCCTATCTTTGGAAAGGTTCTTATTTAAATCAATCAATCAAATCATGATGGATTGATTAATTAATACCTTAAATCCAAATACATTGCATCTAGACACTTGCCCCCACCTCTTCCCCTTGGCCGAAATTTCCCATGTCCCCACCCATCCAATTCTTTCCAAAAAGAAGTCTCTAGCTTAGGAAAGATTTCAAACTCTTTCCCCCTTCTTTACCCGCCCCTTATTGTTTCCTTCCAATTATTTTGTGATTGATTTAGTATGCCCCTAAACAGAGGAAATTAATTCCAACATATCTTTCCAAAGCTGTCCACATGCCTCTCCAGCTCATCTTTCAAGCTCACGTGGATCCTGTAGGAGGAAATCGCTGAACTTTCCTTCTCCAATTTGCTGTCCAGATCTCTGGACATATTACGTTTGCTGTCCAAGAAGTCCAGCCCACTCCATCCCTGTCCAGAGGAAGATTGACTGCTGTTCAGAACAGATTTCTGCATTCTGGACAGATTCTACCTGCTGTCCTGAAGTTTGGATACAGGAAATTGCTGTTTTGAAGTCCTGAACCTTGAAATCTGCTGTCTAGGATCTGTCCAATATCAAAACTGCGACTGTCCAGAAGTTTGGCACCTCTTCCCTGCCGTTCCTTGAGGCAAGAAGGCTCTTAGTTGTTGTCCACCTCTTTCACAGCATTCAGACGACCTTTCCGGAGTGCGTATCTCTCGCATCTTTGGGTAAAACTCGACATCCGACTCTCTATGTTCATAGTGCATCCTTGAATGTGGCTTTATTATATTCATGAAGACAATGTTAACGCTTTCCCGCTAAAACCTAGTAATTGGAATAGTTGAGTGAAGGATCTTCTTGTTGTGACTAATCTAATTGTTAGCCTTGGAATTTATTGTTGAAACTATCCATGTATGCGACGTTAGATTAAATTGATTGTCTTTCGATCTTAACTTCTATGCGTGTGATTTAGCCTAAGCTTGTTTTACCGCTCTTTGTGTTTTATTTTATCGTTTAAATCAAAATAAAGGATATAATTATTGTGGCTTCTAAAGTTAAGCGTGCAAGCTCTTATTACAAATCAATTTTCGCATGTATGTTCTACATCACCTTCCTTACCCTGCGAATAAATCGGTCATACAATGGATTCTTCTAGTGTTTACTCAAACCTAACAAGGGCCATTTCAAGACTACAACATCTTTCAACAGTGACAAAGATCACCTTCCCTTCTTTAAAGGGTCTTGGGGAGTAAAATGATTTTATATCACTTTCTTAAAGTAAAAATAGTCTGCTCAAGCCAACGTCAGCCACCAAGAGTCAAACTACAATAAAGCAGGTCCCTCAAGTCATATCAAACAGCATTACTATAGTGGTACAAGCCTAGTCTGCACATCAGTTAAATCTTCCTCGTAGAAGATGAATTCATTGGTTGCTCTTTGCTCCATGAATAACCAGTCATGCAACCGGTTCTTCTAGTGTATCCTAAAACCTAAAAGGGACCTTTCCAAACATGACAACGCCATTGAGCAGCCATAAAGACATTCTTCTCTTCTTTAGAAGGCCTTGAAGGTTCTCATCTCCCGCTACTCCAGCACACTTTCAAAATACTAAAGAAACCCCCTTTGTAAGCCTCTTTCCTCCCTTAAGCTTAACTGCCCGTTACGCCTTAATCTGCAACATTTAATGTTGATTTAAGCTAGCAACAAGCTTTTCCTCCTGCTTTCTTTGTTCCAAGTCTCCTTCATCGCTTGAGCTCAATCGTATTGCTTAACACGAGTCGAGTATGGCTCTTGGTGAAAGCCCTCCTGTCGGGTTCTTAGCACCACCAGGTTGAGAGAAGAGTGCCACCTAAGCCTTAATTTCGAACCACACTCCAAGCTCTAAGGCCTATATGGAGCATCAACAAGCGCAAATCTAGTGCGGCATCGTCATCATCTTAAAGCCCAAGGCTCTTCCTTCATCACAGCAGGTTTAGGATAAGAGAAAATGAAAAGGGAGTGTCTTCACTCTGCATTTGTGCTCTACAATGACATCTTTAGGTAACCAAGGATTAATGAGCCCCACTCAACCATGTGTCAACTAGGTGGACACCAATAGGCATCCCCAAAATATGCCACGTCAAAACATTGAAGGGTCAAAGCATGTCACATGCACCATGTGAATCAACTAGAGTTTGTCCTATGCAATCAAAATAAACTAAAAATCTCTGGTAAAAAAGAATAATTTAAAAGTCAAAAAATGTTCTCAAAATTATAAATATATTCTGCAGAAACTTTAGAAATAATAAATATATCCCTTGGAATATTCAAATTTTTGAACTAAAAATATACTTGGATCATTAATATTACATTAAATGTCCTAAAAGATCATAAAATTACTAACAAAATACTAATTACACATTTAATGTGTATAGCTCGTAAAAGACAATATACTTATAATTTCATCATGTTTATTTAAATATAATCATTTAATAAATATATGTGAGACATTAATGTCTTTATAATTACGAACACATTAAATGCCCTAAAAGATCATTAATATTACATAAATTAGCTAAGGTACAGCTTAATGCAACAAACCCTCTATTCTCATTTAAATTAGAGAGATCAAAAGAAAGAAAAGATGATAGATTATGCAAATAAGGATGAACGAGTGACCAAAAAAAAAGAAGAGAACTATCATACAGGCACTAATGTTATTAGCAAACGTGAAGAAAGTAGAGTTGCGTGTATAGCTAGTAAAAGACAATAGATAGCAAGTATAAGCAACAAGAATAAACAAACAAGTTTTCGATCAGATGTGTTCAATACGCTTCAAACGGCAACTTCAAACCAAAAAAAGTTGTGAATGTCAACCTCTCCAAGAAGAGAACCCTTGATGTACCCCAGAAATTTCTCAACTGGAAATGAGCTGTTGTTGATCCACGGAAACAGGTGCAAAAATGTCTCGATAATTTTAATATTCAAAACGAAGCATCTCTCATCATCCTGCAAAAATTCAGGGAAAATACTAATGAGAATATACAAAAGTATTACCAGTTATTTGAGAGGAAGTAGTATTGGCGCAAATGTTTGCCACAGTGTCCATCTATGTCCGATGATAAAAATTTTCAATAGGCTTGCAAAACATAATAGAGAAACCTTTCCAGTTTTATCAATCAATATTTGTGTTTATTCCAAAATAAAAAATCCAACTATTAGAGTGGATACATGAACGTTAGGTGTTTTACATGATGCTATGCCAGATGCTAGCATGATAGTGGCCCAATATTTAAACGAATATGCTACCAAGGAGTCATTTTCTGAGCATGTAAATCCAACATTCAGACCAGCGACCACCACATTCATCTTAGAGAAGAAACAAACCATCAAGTACCATTAAAAGCCTAAAGAAATTGGATAGCATTTGACGCAATAATTAGCAGAATTCAAGAAATTTAAAGGTTGCTAATGATAAACAGATCAGACAAGTAACATCAAATAACTACCATGCAACACCAACATCATAAAACAGTATGTTGAAATCACTTTTTTTTTTTTCACATCCTCTACGTTCCAGACTTTAATCGGCTGCAAATTACAAAACTTGGCACATTGCAGCACGTAAAAACAAGAAACCAATTTCTACAAATCAGAGTTTGTTACATATGCCCAAAATATTATTCCAAAAAGCAAACAACGAAAAAACAATTGTCTGGTATTTCTTTAGCTTCTGCCTAGACATGTTCATAATCATTTGCCTACCAAACCTAATGCAGCAAAATATTTTCTATAACCAAATACATGAATATTAATTATCATTAGGGAGAAAATTATCATCATATTTATAACATAAATAATTAGACAAGATTATCCTTTTATTTTCATTACGTTGAGTTAGGGGTGTAAACGAGTCGAGTATCTGCCTAATCGAGCTAAACACGTGTTTAGCTATTACTGAGCTCGAGCTTGTTTACTAAGCTTGTGCTCGACTCATTAAAAAATTCATAGGCTCGAGCTCGACTCGATTGCTCGAGCTCATTTAGAAAGCTCGAGCTCGAGCTCAATTTCATAACTTTAAATTAAAAAATTCAGTTTTTTTAGAATTTTTATTTTTTAATACAGAATAAATTTAAAATTATTAAAATATATTATATAATGCTAATTTAAATTAATTATTAAATAGATTTTAATTTAATCGAGTGGCTCAACGAGCTTTCGAGTCGAATCAAGCTTGAGCTCGAGCTCGAGTTTGAACTCATTGCTCAATAAGTTCAAGTCGCGAGCTCGTTAACGAGTCGAGCTCAAGCTAGCTCAGCTCACTTACACCCCTACGTTGAGCTAGCACCACATTTGACATCCTATGCGACAACATCAAACATCCTAAATAGTATGCATATAATACAACTCAAGCCTATGATCATTGATATTACATCAACTTTTTGCTATGCAATGAAACAGTATAACAGCAAATAGGAAATTATAAAATTGCAACGGCACTTGAATGTCATAATTGCTTGTAAGAACACATAATCTTTGGTCCAAGAAAAAAAAATTGAGAATGAGGATAAAATCACACATAAATAAGTCAACTGCAATGCCATATTGACCAAACACATGAGAAGACAAGTGTCATGGACAAAAGGCCAAGGCAAACTTGAGATCCGTGCATTATAAACAGACATTAAAAGAACATAAAAGCAAACCTTTGCAGTAGAATGGTGCATTTGACCAATTGGAAATGTTTCCCATAATTTCTTCAGAAGTATAAGCATGTCATCAGGACCTCCCTCAGGCAGTGATGTTAAGTGTGCAGGCCTTGCATGAAACTTATTGATCTTATCAACAAAGAAGGCGACTGCCAGATTTATACACCGCAGTGTACATAATAAACAATCAAAAGATTGTGTATCAATTGCAGACATTGACCGTATCAGTGAACTGGATTCTTGGAAACAGCTGACTAATGCTGGCACAAGATCTTGAAACCTCTTGAAAGCCGAAGAAATTACTGACAAGTTTCATGAAAAAAAAAGGGCAGTCATAAAAATCTACAGTGGGTAAGAGTCATTACAGAAAAATGGTAAACACATTTATTTTAAAAAGAATATAAGATAGCAGATCATTGCTGTCGTAGCCCCAAGAGCTATAAGAAAATTACCGCACAGACTAAGATGCCTGAGAACCTACTTGGCCAGAAAACAAACTAGGGTGGCTGCCTTGCAGCTAGACAACCATTAACTTCCAAATTGGTGATTAAAATGTAGCTTTTCCTATCTTTCAGTAATGCTATGTTCATAGAGCATAAAACAGTAGATTTTAATGAAATCCACGAACTCCTTGGAAATAAGACTGTGTTGCCAGCACCTGAATTAATAGCAGCTCTTCTAAATTCATTATACATCAACTCTTCTCTTTACGTTGGCACTTGACTATACTACCAAACTTGATAAAAATAATTATCCATCTAAAGATACATGTAAGCATTTCCTCCTCAGCATAGCTATAGAACATTCCAATGCCTAATCCAAATCTCAAACTCAATTTCTACATTGTAAAGCACATTGGCACCATAATCATGAGAATGAGAATCTAGTAGCAATCTTGCATCCAATCTATAACAAGCAGAAATTGTACAAGACAAGCTAAGTTTAGACATATCATTATACCAGCATCATCGCAGTTTGCTTCACTTGTGTAACTGTATAAACACCTTTTCTCATTGATGCTCTGCAAGCATTAAAAATCGGTATTTCAAGAAAATATTTAGTAATCAAGTCCTTGAAGAGATTGAGACGAATACAAAAGCTTAAAATCAACAATTCCGCAAGAATCCAATCAAGAGCACTGGGCACTCACGTATTATATAGGTCTCAACAAAAAAAGCATCAGGCAATAAGACATAAAAAACAGAATTCACCATAATAAGATTAAGCACAACCTATTCTGAAATTACTGCTGACTTAACGAATAAAAGCAGTTGCTGACACATATTTCTAAGTAGTACAGATATTAGCAGTGCTCAGCTAAAAAAGCATCAGCAAATTCAAGAAAAAACAAAATATACCATAATAATTTAAACACCATATCTTCTCTACCATAGCTCTTCTGTGAGCTCCCATCATTGGAGAATATGCATCTCAAAGTGCTTGTGGGATCCCTAGGCTTAAGATAATTTTTATATCATGTTGTATAGGGTATTTATGTCTTTGGCACATAAATTGAGGCAAGACACTTTTATTTTCATATGAAGATTATTGTGGCTTTAATCTTGTCAAATATATTACTCATGAGTAAAGGATTGAGCTAAGAAGACAAACAAGTTAGGGACCTTCTCAACTATAACTACTCGCTTATAGAGGATCAAACAGAAGCAAATATATACATGAGCAAGTGATGTATAACTAAATGCGTAGGTAATTATGCAATATTATGTTAAACGTCTTTTAAATTAGAGCAATAATAATTAAGTTTATTCTTAGCGATTTAAACAAATCTTTAAAAAAAAAACAAATCTTGAAAACAAGAAAGAGGTGATTTAAGCTTAGGCCAAATTTGATGCAAGCAAGGCTTGCATATTTGGGCATTTAATTTTGGGTTGAAGTTTACTATATGGGCTTGGCCCATATTGCTTTGGTTGCTTGGTGTTTGGAGCCTTGTGGCTGATTGGAACTTCCTTTTTGAACCTTTGCCTGCTTGGAAAATGTTCCACCATTCTCCTTGTTGGTATCTGTTCGGCTCTTGGCTGTTCCGATTCTGGCTGCTAGCTGCTTGGTTCTGCCGTGCCTTTTTCCTTGGGAATATTCTCTGTTCTGGTTGGCTGAATGGGGCGGCTGCTTGGGTGTCTTTTGAGCTCATTTCCCTATTTAAAGGTGATGTTGGCTGCTGTAAAAAAAGTGAGCGATATGTGAGAATTTTTGGAAAGAAAACCTGGGGGTTTTATTTAGCTTGCGAGCTAAGTCCCCTTTCCCCTTCTCTTCTAAATTTCGGCTTGGACTCCTATCTATTTCTACTATCCATGGCAATCATTCCATTGTATCTTTCTTCTCAAAAATATACAAAAGTTGTATGGTGTCTTCGAGTCGTATTTGTAGGTTGTCGTTGCTTCGTGTTTAATTTGTTTGTTGTTGTTGTTCCTTTTATTTTAAATTGAAGGTTTTGGCTTGTCTATGGTGTAAGAAAAGAAGACAAGTCTACTTTTTGTAAATTTCAGTTTACATCAAAATTACACGATAAGAGTTAGAATCATGAATAATCAATTCCAATTAAGCTTAGCATAGCATGGGGGATTTTCAAAGGAAACCCCTAAATTAACATTTAGACTAGTCACTAATTGGATCCACTCGCTCACACTCTTGATATTTGGTTAAACGGAGATAAATTGCACAACTTTTATGATGCCACAATTGAGAGAAAACTTTAGAAGGAATATGATTAGGAGAAGAGTTTACCTTCGTCAGGAGTACTAGAACTTCCGGACAGCAAACGACAACCTTTGGACAGCAGAACGACAAAAGGATGTTGCTGAAATTTCAGGACCGCAAGTTCACGTGCTTAGAAAATCTGGACAGCAAACACGGGGAGGCTTTAGACAGCAATCAGAGGGGTTGAAGCAACGGCACGACTCATTTCGCCTTGCTGGAATTTCTAGACAACAACATAAAACGCCGAGAAAATCTGGACAGCAGACTTGGAGTCAAGATTTTAGGCGTAGGAGGTGGATGGGGGGCCGGCCAAGGGTAAGGGAAAAGGGTTTTCTTATTGTTAGTTCAGATTTTGGTGGAGGTAGGGGAGGGAGATTTGAATTTCAAACTCCCTAGATTAAGTGGGAAGGGAGGGAAGTGGGGGCCGGCCAATTAGGGCTTGGTTTGGGTAAGATAGAAGAGAGGAGGAGAGAGGAGAGGGGTCGGCTATTACCTCCTTAATTGGAGTTCCAATTGGGGAAGGAAATAATTAAGAGAGAGGGAGAGGTGGGCCGGCCAAAAGGAGAGAAAAAGGGAAGGAGTCCTCATACGTTGAATGCGTCCACATACGTTAAATGCGTCCACATACGTTGAATGTGGATTTAAAATCAAATCCTATTTAATTTTGGATTTGCAATAATTGGTGGGGCTTTCCTAAAATAAATTATATCATTTAAGAAAGAGTTTGAATTTCAAATTTATTCGAATTTAAAAACCTTCCAAATTAATAACGAAATATTTTAAGAAAGTAGTAAATCTATGTGTGAAAGGGGTGGTCGGTGGCTAGGGTTTGCAGGGGAAGGCCGGTGGTTATGGGAGATGGTGGAGCTTGGGCTAGGTGGGGCTAGAGCCAGCGGTGTTGGGGCTCAGAGCCGGCGGTTTGAGGGAGGAGGATGGTGGTAGCCGGCGGTTTGGAGGGGAGGGGGGAAAATGGCCGGCGGCTTGGAGGGAAAAGAGGGGTGGCTAGCGATTTGGGGAGGAAGGAGAAAGAAGGGAGAAGGATATCGACCGCGAGCCCGGACGCTTCCTACGGCTGACGGGTGTTGCTTTGCCCTCACCTAGGGACTTCAAACTCACCAAGACTTCTCACAAGAACTCTCAAAACTCACAAAGAACACGAGTGTAGACAATATCATAATAATAATCATCATCCCTCAAAAGATGATGAGGAGGCTTTAAATAGACAATATACAATGAAGAAAACAAAAAAGACAAACATGCCCCTATGGCTTACATAGGACTACTCCCTCAAGTGAGGGTACAAATGAAAAATATGCAGTAATAAACTTAATACAAACATAATAATAAATCTAATACAGCCGATGACTCAAAAGTAAAGTGGTGCAATCGCAGCTGTAGATCGTCAGCCCAGTCTCTGATAAACTCTCTATGGTCGGATGTCCTCATCAGCAAGGCTTTTAATTTCATCAATACTAGATTATAAATTTACAATAAGCTTCGCATTAGGTATTCCTAAGATTTTAGGAAGACAAACCAACTCCCTTGCACATTCATTTTGGTTTTAAAAAATAGTTATCGCAATCGAGAGCCTTGTGAGTTGTTTACTTCCTTGCAAAGCAACAACATTTGTGCTAAGAGGGAATTCCATATTTTATCAACAATTGTGCCTTTTTTATACTTTTTCTTTTTAAGAATTTTCAAGGGTAATAATTTCTAAGCAAGAAAATAAGGATCGCATAACTCAAAATGAATGAGAGTTAAAAAATGGTCAAAACATTTTCAAAAAATTCCTAAATGTATTCTCGTATTTTTCATTATTTTTGGAATTTTCGAAATCATATTTTTTATCATTTTCACACTTTATTTTTATTCACATTTTTAACTATATAAGCATTCTTCGACCTTTTAGTTCATTAGAGCACTCGTGCATGAAGTCGTTATTTTGTTACTTGGATAATTACTAAAATGTAGACCATGTCTTCTCTTCTCTCACATGTGCAAAACCAAGTCTTAGATTATTATTATTATTATTATTATTATTATTATTATTATTATACATTGTCTCGAACTCATACGTATAAGATCAAGTATTGAACAAACACTTCTTAAGGACCCAATCAACTCTACCCTGATACGTGGGGGGTCAAATACAGGGCAATTATGAGTAGGGATGTCAAAATGAGTTTTCGGGTCGGGTTCGAGTCCAACCCGAAATTGACCCGTATTCAATTAATCCAACATGAACCCGACCCAGTTAGGCAAATGGGTCAGGAATTTAGACTCAGACCCCCGTCGGGTTTCCGTGTTGACCCGACCCGATCCGCTAACCCGGGTCCAACCAGTGCAGCAAGCAAGTGAGGCTGGGTGCGTGGTGCACGATGCGCGCGGGGGAGGAGCGAGGGGCGAGCTACCCGACGCGAGAGCTAGTGCGGGGTGCGAGCGCGGTTACGAGGTGCACATGCAGGTGCAACCAACGGCGAACGCGTGTGCTCGGTGCGAGTACGAGAGGTCGAGCGTGCTGGGTGCAAGGCGAGCGCAGTTGAGTGCAAGGTGCAAGTGTTGTGCGGGGTGCGGAATTGTAAAGAGAACAACCAGTCGTCACCCACCCGGGTTGCATTCGAGTCAACCCGAACCCGACCTGATTTTAGAAACTGGTAAGAATCTTAAACCCGAACCCGACCCATTTGGCAAAAGGGTTGCTTCGAACCCAGAATTTTTCGGATTGGGTCCGAGTTGGGTTTCGAATCGAGTCAAATATATCAACCCCTAATTACGAGATTATAAATCATGTCAGCTATACTTCATGTGTAGATGATCAAATAAAAAAATTGGGCCTAATACTTTCAAAATTGGAGAAAGCCTACTAATTAGTACTTTAGTTATTGAAACGCAAGCCCTGACAACTACACTCACATGTGGAGGATCAAGCTTGTTGGAGCTCATATTTCTCAAATATTCGTACCCAATTCTTTATATTTTTAGATTTCTGAGTGCTTACACAATTTGATCAAGTTGAAAATAAGGGATCGCACACATCAATGCCTCGAGCATTTTTTGCACTAATCATAGCTCCTCAAGTATATTGAAACTTTTAGAAGAATCAAGAAAATTTTATACAATTTTCTTTGATTTCTTTTCTTCTTTGTACCTATATTGATATTTTGCTTTAACTATCAGAATATTTTGTATTTTATTTTATTTTTATTTTATTTTTTCCAAATAAATTTTTCAAGAATTTTTTTTTATTTTATTTTTTTATATTTTGCATTATTTAATTATTCAGAAAATATCAAGTGTCATTTCACAATTCTCAATATAGTTTAAGGCTTTGATGATAAGATCGTTCATAATCAAGACAGATGAATATTTGAAACAAAAGATGAGTAAGCATGTCTTCCAAAGCAGATGCGTTCATATTCCTTTTGCATAAAAAATGTAATGCAAGCTTTGAGATGATTTAGTTTGCACCCGGAGTTTCAATGAAGGCGTGTTATCTGAACTCATTTTCAATTCAATATTCCATCTTTGTTTAATGAGTACTTCATTATGAAACATGCAAGTGTATGTTACTGCATGTTGTTTGAAGAATCAAATCACATGATTTAAAATGCATGCTTCTCAATATGCAATTTAGCACGCTTTTTTATGTGTCCCATCACATGTTCTCCTTGAGTCTCTCCGCATGATATCATTATGTAAATTCGCATGTTTTTTAACGTGCCACATACATGCTTCCCAATGTATCACTTTAGCATGCTTCAAGATTCATTACTCGATTCATTTTTCTTTCAAGTTTACTTGTATTCACACCTTGTCAGTGATAAGCTTTCCCAAACTTCATGCAAATATAATGCTTATACTTTTCTTATGCTTACTCTTTTTACAAGGTTTTTTTTTTCTATCGCTTGCAAACTTAAGTTCAAGATCATATCTCATCGCTTTTTTTACAACATTCTTTTACGAATGGATAACAAAAGTACGTCATCCCACAATGCCAATGAAGCCATTTTGGGTGCAGTGTACAAAGCACTGAAACCTAAAAGTTCATTCACCACCAATAAAGTTGTTCAAGGGAAAGTGCTTTTTTTTGCAAGATCATGGCCTAAAATCTACCTAAAAATGGGTTCCTCACCGCATCAAATCTCACCGCATCAAATGACGAAAGTTTTTTTATTGTTTTGTTCGCAAACATAAAACTGAGGTCGTAGCACATCACTTCTTTTTCTTGACGAAGCATTCTTTTACAAATAGATAGTAAAAGTAGGTTGTCTTCCATACCAATGATGGCATTTTAGTGAAATGCAAAAGCATCAAACCTTAAATTTCATCGCAACACATCAATAAAGGTGTTTAGGGAAGTGTGCATTTTTTAGAGAGATCACGACGTAAAATATACCTAAAAATTTGTTCCTCAATGCATCAAATTACATTATCGAACGCGCAGTGCTTAAAAGTGTCACCCTCATCTTTTTTGTGCGTCGCCAAGAGATTTCAACAGATGAGTGAGTGAAAAAGTGTTGGGAGAGAGGGAGACAAAGAGTAGCAAAGAAAAATATGGGAGGAGCTGCTTAAGTACTCAGTTAAGAACAAAATGTTAGAGTAGAGGATGATCTTAAAGAAGCTTTAGTATAATATTTTCATTCTATTATCATCTATTTATCTTTTTTTTTCTCAGAGGTCGGATGACAAACATTATGGTGACTATTTTTGCGCGCATTGAAAGGCTCATAGGAACAGAGTGTTAGCGTACAAGCTTTAGGAGGTTCGAGGAGATCAGCATTTGGGTTTGGAAATGGGAGCGAGGTAGAGCACATGATTGGAGAAATCATGGGGTCGGGAACATCAACTTCAGTATGGAAAGGAGTTTGGAGGCTTTCTTTTTAAAAGAAATTTATTTTGGGGCCCACATCCCTCATCAGCATTGTAAAATGTTGTTCTCGGCATATTATTTATATATATATATAATTTTATAATATTTAGTATTTAACATTTGTTTAATATAGTGTACTACGAACTCCCCCACAAAGTATCATTCCCTTCATGCACGCAAATTGTTTCCTCACGTTGCAAGACGAGCAATAAAGAAGAGACTTTCTGGATGATTTCAACATCCCGGATAGATCAAGATGGTTCATTTTGTGAACATGTGACAGTTGGGTTTTCTTTTATGCAAATAGAATGCTTGTGCCAATAATTCATTAAATTGCATCCATCTTAGTCATCAATGTTGCATTTAATCATGTTGATTTGTATATTGAGTCAACAAATAAGTATCAATCTTAGAATTTGATTCGCAATAAATGTCCTTAGCAATGATGCTATAAGCCCTCAACTTGAAATTTTCTCTTAATAATATTTCATTATTATTGTGAAAGCTTATGACCCACATTCTAAAAGTTTAGTCAAATTGAGCATAAATATTCTCTCTATGAAATTAATTATCCCCACAAAGATTTCTTGAGCATCTTAAGTAATCAAAGTTGAATGCTCATAACATTTTCCCTTTCGAAATATGGCATTCTTTCATCAACTAGAGCTACACTCCTACTGAATTCCTATATCAAATCCTTGAGAACTAAATGAAATCAATGTTAGCTATGACTTTAATAGAGTATTTTTTGGAAATAACTCATGGCATATAATTAATCATACGAGTCTGCTTTTATATGAGGCACTTCAACTATGGCATGAAATAAATTTTGTTTAGTTCTTTACACAATTTTGGAGAAATCTTTGGAAAAAAAATCTTCCACTAAATCTCTGATGAGCTTATTTCTCTCTTGATGTAGTACAATCATATCCCCTGAAAGCTCTTTCAAAGCCTACAACCAAGCATCTTAAGAGTAAGGCTCTTATGCAGAAAATATTCTATTCTGCTCCCATTAGAGAGTACAAGAGAATCAATCAAAACTGACTCATAACAAGCCAACACTAAACTGAATTGAAATTTGATAAAGACAAAAATAAACAAAAAGAGCAACATAAGACATAGTCTACATGAGATCCTAATCAAGAAAGAGAAATACAAGACACGTACCAGTTCATTAAGATCATCTTCCCCACTCTTGCTGACCAATAAGGAAAGGCAATGAACTAGTCCGCCAAGAGCATTCCTGAGGTTGCTCTTTTCTTGTAGATAGATTTGATAATTTCTGAGAATATCAGTATAGTTGTCAAGAACCTATAAAAAGTAAAAGAAAACACATTAAAAGCAATGAGGAAACTGATAACACCCCAGCTAATTAACAGTCGAAGAACTAAAATCAGCACAAATGTGTAGGTCAAGCATTTTATGATGACCAATGGTATCCTCTATTCTTAAATTAACAAGAAGAAATGTCAAAATTTTATAAGATCGGTTTTAGCATGGAAGTAAACAGAACAAAAAAGTACAATCAAGACTTTACACTGTCAATTCTTAAGTTTAATAAATGCAAACCATGCAACCCACTAACCCAGACAAGAAAGTGAAAAAATAAAAAATAATATGTACATACATCTTAGAATGTTAAATTCCCAACAAGCGCATATAAAAACCTTCACTAACGTACAAACCTCTACAAATGGAGAACTAATCAGGATAGCTCTAGTAGCCTAATAGTCATAGACTCATAGTGTTGCTTTACTAACACATACATAACATACATTTGAATATACCTCAGCCTCTAGTTTTTTTCCTATAAATGAATTGTCAAAGAGTTCTAGTATGCTGACGCAAAATTGCTAGGATAACACAAATCAAGATGCTGAAGATATCAAAGAATCTAAGGAGTTAACTAGTTCTAACTGCAAAACATGTGACAATAACCAGATGAACATAGTAAAAACTTAAAAAATGTTAAATGAGTAATTTTCTCTTTGTAGGGGACTGTTTCTATGTTCTTCAGTAGGATATTTTTGTAATTTTGCATTCGTTTTTTGTGGGCATGGACTCTATTTATAGTAACACCTCTTATTGTTTTCCCGCAGTTTTGACGAAAGAAATCTCAAATTTCCTAATTTGAGGGAGGATTCCCTCATCATGGATGGATGGAGAGGGAAGGAGTTTGTAGTGGAGTATGTGATTCCACCAAAATCAACTTCGGAACTAGGAAGGCACTCTCTGGGTGGTTGGTGGAAGGTGGAACAGAAGTTGCTTAGCCACTTCTAGGCAGCTGCAGCAAGTAGGCAGCCGAGAGATTCACTTCCGAGTGGCGGGAGCAAGGAAGAATGGCAAGAAGATCCTCTTTGAGTGTTCTTAAAACTCATGGGCAGGGGAGGATATGTTGGCGAGCAGCTGGGAGCATGCAGCCCAGCTTGTTGCAGCTCTCAGCTTGTGAAAAGCAGGCACAGAGGAGCTGGACAGCTAACTGCTTTCATGGTGCAGGAACCCCAGCTATTGTAAGCAATCTTTATCCATTGTTAGCCGGTTCCTGGACTGCAGTTCTGGTGCAGGCTGTGTTGCGGTATCTATAACAGGCTTCCAAAATAAGGAAAAGAAGATTGTGGCTGCTCAAGGTGTTGGAATCCGTCCATCCGACAGGAATGTGCACAGGAAGGAACCAACTATAATGTGTGACAGGCACATGTAACAATAATGTCTACAGTTTTGTGTTGTTCAAGTGTGGGTGTTATATGTACATTATAGTTTGGCAACATAAGCATGCCAAAGAGAGTTAAAATCCTGTTCATATGAAATTACTAAGGGGCCGTTCGGTTTGCTGCAAAAAGGTGTA
Organism: Dendrobium chrysotoxum; assembly: GCA_019925795.1. NCBI lineage: Eukaryota > Viridiplantae > Streptophyta > Magnoliopsida > Asparagales > Orchidaceae > Dendrobium > Dendrobium chrysotoxum. The sequence goes on from CM034307.1 coordinate 50,197,804, forward strand.
AAGTATTCCAAATGTAGAGGTTTTGAAAATATTGGCGTTTGGTTTGAAGTAAAAGGAATGCAGAGTAAAATTTTTGAAGTAAAAGGAATTCACCCTCTAGTTCAAATCTAGTGTAATTAGAATTCCTCAGATTTGGGGATTTTCAAATACACCGGAAACTCATCGTCATTGCCACTACCAACCGCCACCGCCCGCCGACGGCCACAGACCACTGCCGGCCACCCACCATCCACCAGCCGTCAACCACCACCTGCCGTCGGCCGGCCACCCCCCAACCACAACTTTTTTGCACTTTACTTTGCATTCATTTTACTTCAAACTAAATAAAAAAAAGTAATCTCATGCATTCCTTTTACAATCATCCAAACAATTCCAAAGTATTCCTTTTACACTGCATTCTTTTTTCAGGCAACCAAACAACCACAACTAAAATAAAGATCAACAATCAATTTTGAAAAGCAACATTTCAAAAAGATAAAAATCAAGAACTGCAAGAAACAAAAGCAATAGCATTTGTTATAGAATATAAAGCAATGTTATTATCGACGCTATAGTTTGATTAATCAAAGAATCAAGCCGGCGCATACTTTAGAAGTTAAAACAATTATAGAAGCTACAATTTGACTAATTTAAGTATCAAGCCAACCTACTATACAAGCTAAAAGCACTGGCATACGAACCTGATCAGTATATATGGTAAAGGAAGAGGGATAGTTAAGAACAATGAGTTCAAAAAATTTAAAAGCCATTAGGCGGATATCAACTGCAATATGTGTCATTGCATTGAATACATAAGCCATTAATAAAGATATTATGGGCCCGGGTACATCCTGAAAAGAGAAAAAAAAAACAAGTAAATATTTAGAATCATAGAAATAAAAAATGAGAGCAAAACTTTATTATAAGCAGACAAATCATGTCAAAGTGCAGAATTGGGAAGACTAAAGAATGTGCTAACAAGGTAAAAGAATAATGAATAGAAAAATAAATATTTTAGTATCTTTACAACATTATTATTCCAAGCCTAAGTCAGAGAATTAAGGAAAATATGGTCCTATAGATATAACGAGGTGCATGTACCACATCCTAGTCTTAGTGTACCGTAATAAAAATAAGTAATTCAGGTGGACTGATGATTTTAGAAAAAGAAGCACAAAAGCCAAATGAAACAAGTTCTAAAAATGCATCAGCAGTTTTATGTAAAACCCCAATACACCAGTATGTCATTGCAGCCGCTTAAACTATTTTGCTAACAAAATATGAAGAAATTGCAAAACACCCATATAGAAGAAATAGATTTGTTGCTTGTTCATGAATCATTAATAAAACAAATGTCATATCGTGCTAGATAGAAAAACCACAAAGAAGTCTCATGAAAGAGTACAGAAAAAAAAAACAATATGCGTAGCAGCCAACAAAAAATTTTAAGCATTGATGAAAGACATCATGTAGACATCTCAACACCAAACAAAAAAAACATGGTTGTCCCTTCAACGTCGGATAAAACTCAATAGTTTCTACATATTTAATAGACAGCATGCTAGGCGACTGTCACAAAAATGAATATTTATGCCTTCAAAATCCTACTCGAATGAAAAGACATCTCACATTCTACATATCAGTAAATCCACAAAACAAACATGAATCTGGCAATAGAAGTTCATAAGCATCAAGGCTCAATACATCATATCAAAAAGCACATTATGAGTCTTGCAAAACATCTCAAAAATGTATAGCTATTGTAATCACATTATAGAACCTAGGAAGGATATAGCACAGATGCAAAAGACAATGAAGAAAGAAAGAATAAAAATCAACTACCTCTTTCAGGGAAGGAAAGATAACAGTCTTTAAGATTTGATACAATGTTTCCCGAACCACCTTGTCATTGTCACAAATGCGCTCCCGTAGCTTTTCTATCAAGGCAAGCTTGTGAAGTTTAAACTCTGATGGGTGTTTTGACACCAAATCTCTAATACCTGCTAATGCAGCTGCAGAAAGCAACAGAAAAAAAAGGATAAAAGACATATGAAAGCCCATCAAAACATAAAGCAAATTAAGATTGGCACAAAATGGAACTCAGAACTACATTTGTAACAAGTAACGTGTTGTAATTATGAAAACTTAACTGATCCGCATAAACAATACTGAGATTCAGCAAACATTAACAAACCATAAAAGGAATCAATAAAACGCAATCGCTAAATCTATGCCACGTCTTCTTCTCCATCATTTTATGACTTGAATTGATTGCTCTTGAGTTTGAAGAAAATATTGAAACACAAAAACATCAAACTATCAATCTTTGACACTCTTCTAAGGTTTTCCATCTTTGCCGTTAAAAGATCAACTTACTCTTCCCATAAAACACCACGAGAGCTTTAAGTGTTGAGGCACTAATATCAACCCATGCACATCAAGTGAGCAGCTTCTTCTGATTTTTTTTTTATTCAACAAAAGTTTCATTTAATGAAAATCACTATTATACTCATTAGCCTACTTAAACTTTTCATTGTACTCTTTATGAATCCTCCTCCAATGTTTCATGTACAATGTCAATTGAAGTTTTTAACCTAGCATGCACAATTTTTTTCCACTTCAAGCTATTTAAACTTAAGTTTATCATTTATTCTTCCTAGTCATTTCATATAAATTCCATCTCCCTACATCTTTAGTGCATCTACCTAAGTTCAATAGATGTTACTCAAACCATCTTTCTAATGTAATACCTTCTCATTCAATCATTATTAATTTAACCAAACATCAATCTCAATATTATCATTCCTAGCACACAAAACTTGATTTCCAAAAACTTCTTCAATACTTATCCCTCAAATCCATGTAGCATCATAACCACCACTAGCCTTGTTCCAACTACTAGGTTGGTTTTATGAATCTTATAGTCCATAAATCATGAACGATCCAATTGTTAGTGACAAATTTTACCTTTCAATTTTTATGATTTTATCGCACAATAAAAAGAAGTTTCACCATAAATTTAGTTTCAATACCAAAAATTACATTCTCATATAAATTCCCATTGTTTCTTAATAAAAATTTGTTATTCCTACATGCTAGTTTTTTATTGATGACAAGATCTTGTGAAATATTTGAAACTTTTTATGACAATACTTTGCAAAATAATGGAAATAATGTTAATTTTCACGTTTAGATCTTTATGGCTTCTATCCATACTTTTCTTTGCCATCAATTATAACTAGTTTGTGGCTTTGAAGATATTATTCATCAAATCCACTTATTACCATGCATCATAACCAAATTTAAGCCTTCCTTGCCCTGCACCTTCTTAGAGAATATTCATTGGCTCACTAGTCTCCCATTCCAAAATTACCTCCATCAAGGAGAACACACAACATAACCAAATTTGAAGATATCCTTGATGGTTGAGTTGCTAGAGATACTTGATCAAGTGAAGATAGCATACATTCTTGATGAATGAGTCACAAAAGATACTTAATCGACTGAAGAGGCTGGTTAATAATAATATATGGATACACATAAAAGATTTAACTTGAACATTAGATGTTGAAGAACTATAGCAGCCTTCACTTGTCGAAGTCCAATACTCCAATCTTTTTAACTTGAAGAGAATAGAGATGACTCAAGCTCTACACATTAAAGAAGAATATCAGAATTGAGCTTCATGGTCAATGTAATGGTCAATAAGTATGTTCGTGTGCTCATTGTAGCAAGTTGGTCATGATATCAATATGGTTATTTTTATCCTAATATCTTTAGATTTCCCCTAGGCTAACTACATCCATATTATGGCACCCCTAGGAGGCACTTTGGATGATTTCCAAAAATTTCATCATGGAGATGGTGGAAATCTTCCTCACTATAAAGCAATAGTATTTTTGTACAATAAATGTGATTATAATAGATCTTTGAAGATTTTTCTACTCATACCTTCTGTAATCAATAAATCATAATTATTTTGATTCTTTTGTTTTATTTTCCCATGTGTTTTCTCTCTTCTCTTGTGCTGACTTTAGTCAAAAAATTTAAAGTTTAAGTACATTTGGATATTAAACCTAGCAGTGAAAACTACATCTACAATAAGGTTTTTAATCTCTTAATACCTTTGTAAATCTAATGATGATCTAGACTCTTCTCTTTAGTTGACTTGTTAATATTTCTTAGTTTGGAAATACGCCAATGCATGATTGAAAGAATCATGACAAAGATTAGAGATAGCATATTAGTATCACCACATCAATCTAATTGTTTAGAGGTCAAAATTTTCAATCTCACCATAGTTTTCTATAGTTGACATTTTTTGCTGTTGAATTTCAGCAACATGGAATAAAAGGTATTTGGCTTTGCTCTCTTGTGTGCATGGAATGTTGGCAAAAAACTATGATTTGACTATCAATATGTTTAATCCTCGGCTGATCTCACTCTCTTATAGGACTTGGTTAATCCAAGAGTTTGAGCGATTACAGGATTACAGAATTGAGGAAAAAAATTAGGATTAGAGGTTTAGATAAATTCAAATAGCCTTAAATTAAGTTTGACTGAACTAAAGGATTGAAGGGGGATTTAATCACCTAAATCCATTAGAACAAGCCAAAACCAATAGTCTTAGTAAGGACTGAAGAAAAGTTAAAGGCATTAAATGAAATCCTATTGATTTGGAATTTGCAAACATAGATTTAATCTTTTCAAAGTTTTTTGCATTCCCTGTCACTCAAATTCCAACCATCAAAACACAGCCATAAAGAATACGATTATTTGTTAAAATAAAGCTTATAAGAAACTAATCCTACTTGTTATGCACACGAAGGTATGAAACACAGGAATGAACAGAGTAAATCAAATTTAAGGTTTCAACAATACTACAACACAATTACCCCTCCGTATCTTAGCATTATGATGCGATGTCTGCTGAAGGAGCTCTCTCAAAGTCAAACCCTTATTGTTAACTACCAAACCTGCTTTCTCAGTAGCCACGCTCTGCTCCGGAAGAATAATTGCTGCTCATGCACAAACAAACGAAATTAGTACAAACTTTGCTTCTGGAAGATTATGTAGTTTATCAACCAGCTAAAAGTCCAAAACTCAGGGACAACATCTACCTTTGGATTTGATGCTTGTATCCGTAGAGTTCTTAGGAGGAGGTAATCTCCTCCCAACTTTGCGTTTTATTTTCTAACATAAATTATGAGATTAGCGGTAAATAGCATTGAAAAGCGTGCAATATAGATAAATTGGCAGAAACAAAGAAACTAACTTTGAAGTCCAAACCCCGCTTAAGCTTCTTAGAGACACTTGGCTTCGCTTTTCCCATGATTCTGCTAAAGAGTATACTTAGGGGCTGTTTGGATGCAGGATTTAGGCCGGATTTGAAGCGGATTTGAGCTAAATCCAGCCAAACGGCCAAAAATGCAAAACCAAATCTCACGGTAAATCAAAGCCGCGGTTGACGGAAAATTCCCTCTTTTCGTGGTAAATCCCGGATTTACGAAATCCTTTGGTTCGGCGGATTTACGGGATTTGGCCGAAGAAGCGCGCGAAAGGAAGAAAGTTACCTTCACAGCAAGCGAGCTCCCGTTCTTGCTTCCGATCAAAAAATGTCGTAACTTCCGCTCCAACAGGAAGGGAACGTCGTGGAAGGAGCGAAGTCGAACAGCGACGAAGAAGAACTCGTTCAAAACTCGAACGAAGCCGAAAGAAATAGAGAAGGGAAAGACAAAACCTAGTCTCCTCTAAGTTTTTGTTGGATAACTTAATTAATATAATTCAAAATATTAATAATTAAGTAAAACTAAAAAATGTATTAATAAAAATATTAGTTAAATATTTAGTTATTTCAAAATAATTAATAGGATTAAATATAATTTAAATGAAAATAATTATTATAAAATATTATAAATAATAATAAATCATCTTAAATCTTTTAACCACTTTAAATGCTTTAATTATCAAAGAAATACATGTCAAATCTTTTAACCGTCTTAAATCCTGAATTGAATAGTCAAACAGTCACATAGGATTTATCATAAATATTGCCAAACAGTTTTTAGGATTTAACCCCCTCAGGATTTTATAAATCCGGATTTAGAGGATTATTTACGAAATCCTACTTAAATAAAATCTTGGGTGCTACCAAACAGCCCCTTAGATTTCCATGCTGATGTTTGCCTTGTATGCGAGGAAAAAAGGCCAAATAAAACAGTGAGGGCCTGTTTGGATGCAGGGTTTACGCCGCATTTACATAGGATTTGAGCGAAATCCTGCCAAACGCCAAAAATCCAAAGTTAAATCTCAGGGCGGTTTGGATGCAGGATTTAGGCCGGATTTGAGCTAAATCCCGCCAAACCGCTAAAAACGCAAAATCAAATCTCACGGCAAATGGAAGCCGCAGTTGACGGAAAAATACCCCTTTTCGTGTACTTCGGTTCGGCGGATTTACAGGATTTGGCTGAAGAAGCGTGCGAAAGGGAGAAAGCTAGCTTCACATCGAGCGAGCTCCCGACGTTGCTTCTGATCAAAATGTCGTAACTGTTGACCTCATTTTTGTATGAGGTCAGTAGGACCAATTAAGACCTTAGGATGTTTCCAATCCTTAGGATCAATCCTGACCCTAGGATCAATCTGATCTTAGCTCAATCCAGATTCAAATCAATCTTGATCTCAGATCAATCTAGTTTCCAGACTATTCTAGATCCTAGGATCTTTCCTAGATTTTAGATCTTATGATCATTCTAGATCCTAGGATCTTTCCTAGATTTTAGATCTTAGGATCATTCTAGACCTTAGGATCCTCCTAGAATCTTGACTCTAGGATCTATTCTAGATCCTAAGATTATTCTAGACCCCAGATCCTAGGACTTCTAGATTCTAGGATCTTCCCAGACTCCAGTTCCTAGGATCTATTCTAGACCACAGGATTCCTTTAAGCTGATATGGACTCCAGGACCTATTCTAAACCATAGGATTCTTCTAGGTCAATCCAAGCTTCAATTCAATATAGAATTAATTCAAACCCTATCATTCAAATTCAAATTCCAATTTAAATCCAGATTTCCAGACTCAATTCCAAGGCTAAATGTCTAAGTCCTAAAAGCCTTTTCCAGTAAATCTTTAAACATTTCAAAACCCTATCAAGTGACCTCTGATTCAAAGTCTATCAGTTTCACACTGATGTGACATGTCTCTAGAGACAACCCTTCAAATTTGAGCTCATTCTGAGAACTCTAACCCCAGAAACTGAATTGAAATCCAAAGGTTGTAAAACCTTCAAATATTTAGTCTATGCCACTAGACCTGCTACCTAGTGGATTTTGATCTTGGAGCTTTTTACAAAGCTCCAAATCACTTACAGACCCTTGATTATCACCCATTGAGCAATAAACTGTATTTTGTTGGACTCAATTTGACCCCAAGTTGACCCGGGGGTCAAAATGACCAAAATACCCCTATGGGGTGTGAATAGTCACTTTGGTCAAATGAGCTCCAAATCAAATGCAACCACCTCCAGCAAGTTTCAAATATAAAACCAAACTTGTTGGACCCACTTCCAGCCCCTGGATCAACCTGATTGACCAAGTCAACCTAGTTTGACCAAACAGTCCTTTATGGGTCAAAATAGGTCATTTTGACCAAATGACTTCCCCAGACCTTGGGACCACCTCCATTGGTCTCCAAATATCATTTCAAATCTGTTGAACCCATTTCCAAACCCTGGACCCACCTGGTTGACCAAGTCAACCAGGGTTGACCTAAAGGCCCATTAAGGGCCCAAATAGGTCATTTTGACCAAATGACCTCTCCAGACCTTGAGACCACCACCAGCAGACTCAGAATATTATTCTGAACTGGTCGGACCCAATCCCTGACCCTGGGTCAACCTGGTTGACCAAGTCAACCTAGTTGACCCATTAGGCCCATTAAGGGCCTAAACAGGTCATTTGATCTAAATGACCTTCCTGACCCCTTAAACCACTTCTACCAGATCCTACTCATCATTTCAAACTTGTTAAGCTCAACCCATGACCCTGGGTCAACCTGGTTGACCAAGTCAACCTAGGTTGACCACATCAACCTTTAAGTTTTTACACTTTGAATCAAGCCTCAAATGCATTTTAAACTTATTTCAAAACCCCATTAAGACCCTTTGAACACATCCCTCAACAAGTAGGACTTGATGGGACCTTTGACAAAGTCACTAGTTGACTTGGTCAACTAAACTAAGTTTAGTCAAATCTAGCCTATTGGATCAAATCAACTCACTCCATCAAATTATTACTTTCAAGCCATCAGATTCATTTCAAACTCATGACCTAAATGCATCTTGTCCTTTGGTTAATCAATTTCAAGTTGAGTTGGCCAAGTCAACTTGCTATACTTAGTCAAATTCCTTCCTACATGTTCAAATTTCAAGTCTTTAGCCATCAAACTCCTTTCAAGGCATCCAACTAGCTGAAACACTCTCTCATCTGCCACATCAGCAGTCCTTTTGACTGTTGACTAGTCAACATAGTCAATAATCAAATGGATGGGTCAAAAATAGTCAAATTTCTTCTTTAACCCATTATACTCTAAACCCATTTGATTCCAGCAGTTTAATTATGGCCTAGAATCTTCTAAGCAATTCTTAGACCTGACCTTAATCCCTACATTATGTCTAAAACAGCCTACAGCCTCCCCATGTGCACCAGAGTCCAAAAAACCCTTTCCACGTGGATTGTACCCATGTCCTTTTGATACTCTGCTCCCAACTACCCCCTTTACACTTGGCAACATCCTAGAGCCTAGCCAAAGCGATCCCAACCCTCTATTCAATATGGAATCATTTTGATTAGGGCAATACACCTTTGGAGCATTCATTCTATTTTTTCATACTCTCTCACTATCTTGAGCTCCTCCTGCTGCTCCTACATTGCTTTTGAGTCTTCCAGGAATCTCTCCAGCTTTCCCGACCGAAACCCCACCGGTCAAAGCTCTCTGGCGGGCGGAATCCGGCGAACCGAGGCATTTTCCGTTCAAAGGACCATATGGATCAATCCGTCACGTTTCAGACCGCGACTTCAACTAGAAAAAGTTGCGTGGACAGACTACAAGTTCAGAGACACCTTAAACACCAAAATCAGACGGTTAGATTTTTCTAAAATCCAAACCCTAACTCACATCACTTAGGTTTATTTAACTTTTGATTAAGCGCGTTTAAAAAAATTTAATTACGTTCACATTGCTTTTGTTCATGCAAGGAATCTAGATTTAAAATTTTATTGAATTCCATCATTTAAATCTAGAAAACGAGCCGTTTTTTCTATTCTAGGGCTTAATTCGGATTCTTTTAAAACTGAGCAAAATCTTGACCGTTGATCTTATGATCAACGGTTAGATTTCCACCGTTCCGCGGTCTATCCGACTACGGATTCAATCCGAGGTTGAGTAACGCCGTCCAACCAAATCACGATCGCTCGTTTTGAACGGCGGGAGATCGGACGGTAGTCGTGGATTGCTGACGCGGATAAGTTAAAACCGTGTGGACCCCACGCGCGTTTTTAATTCCGCGGCAATCATTGGCGGTGGTGCCAATCATTGCCAATGATTGGGCGCCGCCACCGCGGTTCACAGAGCCCAATCAAAGGGCCGCCACCTGTCCTCCAGCTGCTGGTGGCGCCGCCTTTTGTATTTTATTAATATTATTTAATTTAAATTCTATTTTAATTCCAGAAAAATCTAAAAAATGATTTAAATATTTTAACATTATACATTAAATATTTTATAAAATTAAATACCTTGATTTAAAATTAATATTTTAATTTATTCTAAATGATTTTAAGTATTAAATGTTAAATATTTTAAAAAATTAATTTTCATTTAAATGTAATTAACATATATATATATTAAAATTTAAAATTTTATTTTAAAATTAAACTTTCATTCTTTCAAACCATTGAATATTAAAAATATATTTTAAATGTTTAATTTTACATTATATATATATATATATATATATATATATATATATATATATATATATATATATATATATATATATACATATAAATTAATAACCTCTAATTAATAAAATAATTCCACATTTAATTAAAAATAAATTAAATAATTTTAAATAACTTTAAAATTCTATAAATATTTAAAACTCAAATTAATTTAATCTAAAAATCATTTTTAATGATTAATTAATTTCAAATTAATTGAAATTTGTTTAATTGACTTATACTTCAAAAATTTAAAATAAATTCAAAATAAAAAAAAATTAATTAAGTAATATATCAAATTGCTTGAAATTTCAAATACTTTAATTTAAAATTGATTATAAAATTTTAAATTTAAAATTATTTTAAATAATTTAAATTATTTGAATATCTTCTTATTTAAATACTATTTAATTAAATATTATATTAATTTAAAAAAAATAAAAATTTTATTTTCAAACCACTTTGAGAAACCAGAGGATCTCTCAACTCCTTAAAATTTATTTGATAATATTTTAAATTACTTTGTTTTAAAATATATGTATAGGATTATATATATATTTATACATATTTTAAAATTTATTTTTTATTATATATATATATATTTAAATCTTAAAGTCTTGAGAGATCTCTTGAAATTCTAAACCTAGATTAAGCTTAATTGAATAAAACTTATGTGGAGTGATGATTAATCAATGAATAATTAACTTGATTAATTATTCATTGATTAATTCTTTAATTAATCAAATTTTAACTTGATTTGCTTGTTTAGGATGCACACACCACCTAGGTTTAGGGCTCTCCTAGATCTAGGATTGATTATTTGATATGTGTATTTGAATGTATTTGTTTAAGGGTTAGTTGAAACCTTGATTCAAACCCATTTAAATTTAGTGACATCATTAAGGACAATAATTAAAGATCTTAATTAGAAAACTTGGAAAATTCTAATAATTAAGATATAATTCCAATTGACTTGAAACTTTGAACATTTGAACTTAGTGACACCCTCAGCCCATAGAAAATTTCCCAATGAATTTTGAAATCATTAAACCCCTCGATTAACTTAATCAAAATTGACCCTTAATTAAGCCATTTAAACTTCCAGAAATTCTAATAGATCAAGATTAATCCCAAAAATTACATATAATACCTCAAACTGACCAGAATTAAACCCTTAATCAATGAAAAATAAAAGCCCTATGACTGGAATTCAAAATTAAGTTTAATTTAAGTTTAATTGAAATTTAATATTTAATTAATTTAATTAATTAAAAATAATTAAAAATTCCAAAAATTTCTCAAACACTTAGAGATCACTTCTTAGGTCATTCCTGACCTTTGGAGTTGATTTCAAGAAGTTTGGAGGTCATTTGGATTCAAATCATAAAAAGGGCCTTAATTAAACTAATTTTGAAAATTCAATAAATACTCAAAACTTCAAAAATTCATAACTAATTCAAATAAACTCCAAATTGAGCAAACTCAAAGGCATATGACTCATCTTAAGGTTTAATATTTATTTAAAATATTAAGTTTCCATAAATCAATCAAATTTGAAAAAGTCAACTTTTGGTCTAACTTAGTTCAAATTCAAGTCAAAAACTTCAAACCTTCATAATAAAATCTAGAAAAATCCAATTTCAGTATACTTACTGTCTAACTGATCATATTAAGGTCTAATATTTTAATAAAATATTAAATTTTCAAAAAACCCTTTAAATCAAAAAGTCAACTTTTAACTCTTGAATTAAATCATTAAAATAATCCAAAATTCCAAAATTCAATAATTGATCTAAAATTCCAGAAAACATCAACTTAATTATAAAACCACCAACCAATCAAATTCAATTAAAAATTAATTAACATTCAAACATTAATCAAACTCAAATCACTTAATTATATCGGGTACCACTGGGTAACCCAGGCCTACGAGGCTAGTAAATTAGTCCCAAGGAAGGTGAAATAAACTTTACGGCCTCGGTGTGCAACAAAGGTGGTATCCAACAAATAATTAAATCAAATTTAAAATCAAATTCAAATCATTAAGATCTAAATTTCAATTAAAATCCCTTAAGCCTTCAACCAACTAGAACATCAAGCAACTTCAATCTAATAATCCTGTTTAGGACATTTAAAAACCACACAGCCTACCTCACACAGTTTAGATGGTTTGCTAGGACAACCAAATTTAATCTTAGGCTAGGCCGGTGTTTACTTTTTTGCTGTGTGCCGAATTTTCAAGCTTTTACTGCATGCTGTTTGCTAGTAGTAGAATTGATGTGTTTGTTTATTTAAATTTCAATATTATGTGATGTAAATGATTGTGCGTTAGATCTACCCTTAGGATATGAACGATTTATACTAATCTAATCTTATGCATGTGGCCACGCTCATACAAGGCATTTAAAATTAAAGGGCGCAAAATCATAATTATTAAATTGCACAGGTGCTAAGCATGCTAAGACCCCCTTTAAAATTAAAAGAGCATGGTCAAGCGTGACTGGTTTGAGTATTTTAAATTTCAATATATTAACTGCTTGGGATGTCAAATATAAACTGCTGATTATTAGGATAACCTTGCAGGTTGTTGAGTCTAGATTTTTAATTTCAATTGATGTAATTCGATTTAAATTGAGTTGTAAATTATTTAAAAGTACTTTGAGATTGAGATGTCTAAACATCCAATTTAGAATCCAAAGAGGAAGGAACATCCCTTAGGGGAGAGTTCATATTCATTTGAAGATCCAAATTAGGATGAAGTTTAAATATCCAAAGAGAAAAGATAACACCCCCTATTCAGGGGGAGTTTCTTTTCATTTGGATATCCAGACCCGACGATCCAAGGAGTTCCAAGAAGACGAAGAAGTGAAGAACGAGAAGAATCTCAAATCTCAAAGTCACTTGAGTCTTAGGAGTAGAATCCGGATTGTTGTTAGTGGTACTTGGCCACTTTACTTTACTGCAGACCCTGGGTTGTATAATTAAAATGCACTTGCCTATGGACTTTCATTTTGAATATTTATTTAATTGATTTAATTATTTAATTGATTTGATTGATGTATTGATTGCGATTAAGGACCCGCATATTTTTAATAGTTTATTTGGCGACCTTGCATGTCGTATTTGATTTAGCATGGAACCCGATCGGAGGCTCGTGAGGGTACGGTCATTAACTATTTCTATTTTAACTAAAATTTAAAAACTTTAGGCTCAGATAGAAACTCTAACGATTTTAAGAAGTAAGCTCGGACTCGCCGGGGGTTTTTCATGCATTCATATTGACTTTTCTCATCAATGTTAGGCACCTCCCCGCCTGCGGGTTTTGGCAGACCACCTGACCTATTAGGGTGCAGTTCTGTCCAAGGGGATGTTGTGCAATCTCTAGGATAAAATCTATTTTTAAGCTTGATTTTAAAACTGCTACATTTTGATTTAAGCATTTAATCAAGTCAACTAGCATGCATTGCATTAGATATAAATTAAAAATTGAGTCTAAATCTTTAATTGCATTTTTAGCTTAAGCATTTAACCCAACATATGTTAAGGGGTCAATTAGGATCCGCTCTAGATGTCGACCCCAATTCTTTAAACCAATCTTAATCAATGTTCCTACCACTCTTGCATAATTGACTTGACTCATGATTTTAAAGCGTTTAGGTGGTTTAGCTGGCTCCCCAATCCAGGCCGGGGTAAGTTCAGATTGCATTGCATTAGTTAGGTTCCGGATCACTGATTCTCAGTACCCAATTTTAGACTTAGGATCTGAGGCAAATTTTTAATCCTAAGACCTCAACCTTTCGGGAATTTAATTCCCACCTTCTAATAAAATTAATCATTCAAACATTAAATCTATTTCCATCAAATTCAAGCCTAACACTTAGGATAGGCTGGGGCACTTCTGAATTATTTCAGAATCTCAGGTGCCTCCTACCCTTCTTCCTTTGACTCCAAAAATAAGTATTCAATTTTGAACCAATCCCACTTGAAAATTCAAGTCCCTTAACCTTCCTTGATATCAAGCTTTGAAATCTATAATAAAATTTGTATCGCTATTTTAATCGAGAGTATTCGTAAGAAATTTTCTGGTTTCCTACGATGTAATTAACTACGAGGGCTTGCGCTCGTAGGAGATTTAGAAACCCAGACCAGATTTTCAAAATCAAACTTTTCAAAACCTTTAATTAACTTTCTTTGGAAAAATCAAATTCGACGATCATTATCGTCATTTTCAAACTATCAATAGTGATTGATAACTTCTTTCTACGGAAGGATATATCAATTACTATCGTAGATTTGATTGTGAGATCAATGATCTTCTTATCCAAATTATTGTAGTTAAATATCTGATTGAATACTCATTTTGACCCTTTGGGGTCATATGTAGTTCTTTCTCAAATTCAACTACGATAATCAGGATAAAATTAAAGCATCTGAAATATGAACCTATTAGGGAACGATATGTTCACCCCTCGAGGTGATATATCATTCATAATAAGCGTTCAATCTCAAATATTAAAAATTCCAGAAATCAAATATTTCCCAAAGAAAATTAAATCTTTTTTAAAACTATATATTTCAATCAAACAATAACTTTTGATCCAACAAGAAGGGAATGTCGTCAAAGGAACAGCGACGAAGGAGAGAACAGACTCCTGCAAAACTCTACACTCAGGCGAAGGAACAAAGCCGAACAGCAACGACGAAATACAGAAGCGAAAAACAAACCCTAGACGCTTATTGTTGGTTAATTAATTAATAATTTAATATAATTTAAAATATTAACAATTAAGTAAAACTAATTAAATAATACTTAAATAATTAATTAAGCTATTAGTAGCATTATTAGTTAAATACTTAGTTATTTCAAAATAATTAGTAGGAGTAAATATAAATTCAAATAGAAATAATTATTATAAAATATTGTAAATAATAATTAATTAATTAATTAGTATTAACAAAATATTAATGTATTATATTTAAACTTTTGTTGCTATACTTTAATCATCCATGAAATAAATTTTAAATGTGTTAATCGACTTAACTCTTTAACTAAATTGTCAAACAGTCACACATGATTTATCAAGATTTACATTGAATGTTTCCAAATAACATTCAAGATATAACACCCCTGGGATTTAGTAAATATGGATTTAGAGAATTTACGAAATCCTACTTAAATTAAATCATTGGTGCATCCTAACAGCCCCTCGAGGAAATTCTAAGCTTCATGGTGTTTTCCCCTTTTACTCTAAATCCCGATTTAATAAAATCTGAAGTTTGGCGGATTTAGAAGATTTGCGGAGCTTAAGCTTGGAAGAAAAATGAGGAAAATAACATGGTATGCTATCCGCATGGGCAGCCGGCCGAAGGTGAGCTCAAGCATGCTTCTATAGATGTTGGTCGCAAAAGACAATACCTAACAGGAATACAGTTACGAGTCTTACAACGCTGCTTCACAAAAAAACACATAAATAAGAAGAGCAATGAGCAAAACTAAACCCTACCTAAGGAGAAATTTTACATGTAGAGTTTGGACACACATTGTACAATTTTTACATACTGTATAAAATTGTACGCAGTGTACGGGTGATATAGTGTGTTCTAATTGGAGTCTGAACGTAAGCTGTGTCTGAACTACGAACATAATAATTTTCCCTACCATAGGGTTGTACGAAGAGCATCGACAAATACGAAATAGAAGAGAGATTTTGAAGTATAGGCAACTGTGGAGAATAAAACATAGGAAGATTTGTTTTTAAAAAATAATTATTAATGTTGATCATGTATACCAAATTGATAGAAAAATTATCTTGATCGGGCACGAATCTCGAGGCAAAAAACAAAGCTGAAAACTTCAAAAATTAATTCGAAGACCATCTGAACTCCAATTTCAACAAACTTATAGTCAAACTGTACGTCTCGGAAATACAAACCAACGATATCAAATTCAACTCAATCCGAGCCCAAATGAGTCCAAATCAAAGACCCAAAGCACGTTTGGAAGGTTTAATCCATAATTCGGATTAGCAAACAGTTTCCAAATATGACATGCTTATAGTCGAATCGAGCGGCTCTACGAGACGAATCCAACGAGTTTAAGATCGCCGAATTCTGATATCATTAAGACTTTCAGATGCCTGATAAACGGTCCACGATCAAGGAATTCAACATTGCCCATCCATTCAAACCACTCCCAATTTACCCTTAATCTTCCCCTTATTTACTGGTTACGCCGCTCTCAAAAAACTATAAATAGCCCCTCATTTCTCATGAGAGGGGACCCAAGCAAGAGAAGAGAAGAAGAAGAAGAAGAGATGATTAAGAGGGAATAACTCCTCCTCGACCACAGCCGGAATTCTGCCTGACGCCCGAGTGACGTCGAAATTCTTCCCAAGTAAAAGTGGAATTTTGCCCGACGCCGGAATTCTCCCAGACTTTGAAACGACACCGGAATTCCGCCCAATGTCCAAGTGATGCTGAAACTCTGCTTGACTTTGTAACTGACTTTCAATGCTAAAGAGATTCATTGTAATCTGATCGTTCTAAATTTTAAGGACGATTCAGCCTCTTGTATTCCAAGAAACACTAGTGGAACTCTTTCAACTGGGCGTGGCCCCATGGTTTTTCCCCTTTTCAGGTTTTCCACGTAAAAAATCATGGTGTTGTTATTTCACCTTTGTTTGTGTGCTAGATATTCGTACAACGCTGAGACGAAAGTTTTTAACTCTATCGCCGCGTATATTCTAGTTCGCAACAGTTTGGCGCCGTCTGTACGAACACTATCCCACACTTTTAAATATAGCTTCGATGACCAATAGGCGTAGCAATCGCCTCATAAGAGCCTCCCACTCCCACTCTAATCAATTCAGAAACCAGTCTATAAATCATGGATGTCAAGTTTTGGCCTCCTTTTATCCTGGGGGCAACACGTTGCTGGAGAAGGAACCTCAGGACCTTCTTTGGAAGAGCAAATTCGAAAGATGGGAGAATCTCAGAACGAGATCCTTCCTATGAGAGGCTTATCAACCAGCAGTAGCATAACGGGAAGAAGTTCTTCTCCCTCGAGATCCACCCCGGGTCGGAGAGGTTCCACCAGAACATCTTCATGTCGAGATTCCTTTTCCTCCGCCAAGGAGGCATCTACACTCACACCAAGACAACGAACTCGCTGACACAGCAAGTTCTACCCATCCCACGCACATCGATCGACAATCTCCCATTTCTCCAGACATCCCCAAGGATGTCGCCTGACTACGCATTGTCGAGCTCCCTCACAATGTCATTCGTCATGAACTGCGATGATTGGTACGAGAAGAGCTCCCCGTGAGAGGTGTAAGACAATCTCTTCGTCAGTGGGACTTCCAGGAGTCCTCACCCCTGGCTGAAGCCATCCTCCAATAACTCATTCCGACAGGGTTCAAATTACCGAACATCGATCCTTACGATGGGACATCTGACCTGTACGAGCATATTGATCACTAGAGGACCATCATGCATATACAACGAGCCTCTAATGCTCTCCTCTGGCAAGTTTTTCCTGCCACCCTCAAAGGGCAAGCTCGAACGTGGTTCTATTCACCTCCCGCCGGAACGATCCCTATATTCATCAAATTGGCTAAGGTGTTCGTCGAACAATTTGTTGCTAATCGCAAAATTATTAAGGATTCTTCTCACCTCTCAATGATCCACCAAAATGAAGGAGAATCACTGAAGGAGTATTTTCAACGATTTTCCACTGAAGCTCGGCAAATTCCTGGAGTAGATCCTGAATTGCTGAGAGACGTTTTTCTAGGAGGCCTTCATCCCATTTACTTTTACTCGACGCTAATGTGAGACACGGTTCCCTCGTATGCTGATCTGATCCATCATATGGAAGCACAAATATCAGCAGACGAAGCCATCAATGCTCACCAAAAATAATTTGAGCAACCTTTTGGAAAACGCAAAAATGCTCATACAATGGATAACTCGTTCTCCCAGCAAAAGAAACAAGGGAGGAATAACCTGCCTCCTAGACCTCCACAATGCGAGGTTCAACAAGAAAAAGAGTATACGCCTCTCAACGCATCTCAAACCAATATATTGATGGCCATTCGCGATCAAAAAAATATCAAGTGGCCTAATCCTTTGAAGACAAATACGGGAAATCAGGATCAATATTATTATTTCCACCGTAGTCGTGGGAACACCACTGAAGCATGTAAGCCTCTCAAAAATGAAATTGAGAGACTTATACGACAAGGCTACCTTCGACAGTTCATTCAAAATTCACTTACTCGAGATGGAGCTGGTCCCACTGGGGGGCAAAATCAACAACAAGAAAGACAACCATTGAATAATATTTAAATGGTTGGTGAGATTGAATAACAATGCAACTTGGACCTTTGTGTTATTAATTTTACTTGTCTTATGTATCTCTTCTATGATAAATGGGGTGTCACCCTAATGCCTTTAATATTTTTTGAAGTTAAATGACGTGTTGTCCCTATATGTATCTCTTATGTTGTACTAGGAAATTATTGTATTGTCTTACAGTAATATAATGTGTTGTTTGTCCAGTTCTGATATTGTCACCTTCTTTAAAAAGAATACAAATGACAATAAAAAATTATCAATGAGTATAAGGTCTTTATCCATGATTTGAGAAATACACAATCTTTATTGTGTCTTAATCACTAGATGATCAATCCCAGGGGGATTTGATTCGACCTCTTCCATATAGGTTAACGTCATCTAGCAACGCTCTGACATACAACCTCGGATATGTCATACATCCTTGGTGGTTTCTCTCTACCTCTTTCATATGGGTTAATGTCATCGAGCAGGGCTTTGACATACAACCTTGGATAGGTCTCACATCCTTGGTAGATTCTCTTGACATCTTTCATATAGGTTAACGTCATCGAGCAGGGCTCTGACATACAACCTCGGATAGGTCATACATCTTTGATGGATTCTCTCGACCTCTTCCATATGGGTTAATGTCATCGAGTAGGGCTCTGACATACAACCTCAGATAGGTCAAATATCGTAGGAGGATGTCTTATATCTCAATCATTGGAAGATCAATCCTATGGGGATTTGATTTAACATCTTTCATTAACGTCATCACGTAAAGGCTTTGACTTATAATCTCAGATATGTTAAACATCCTAGAAGGATGTCTCTCACATTCGCTCAGACTAAAAATGCCTTAAAAAGTATGAGGGACAATATATCAAAGCATATCTCAAAGATGCAATAACAATTCAGCTTCCTCCATGGGACAAATTCTCATTTCATATACAATATCCTTGGAGTTACATAAATTCATATTCAGGTGTATATTTATTCTCACTAGAAGTTGAAATTCAAAAATACATTGGCATCATCCGTACAAGCTACTATCATCAAGTAACAAGCAACTTGAACACAGTCAAATATCCTTGGTGGATTTAAGTGACTTCTCCCTTACTGCCATCTCCTACAACTTCTCCTTCAAAGAAAGGACATAACTTGATCATTATCAGGCCTCCACTCAGTTGACACTGTTAGTGTGTTGCCAGAATATTGGCATATCACACTGCTTCGGCCCCTTTATTCAATGATATCTGATGTTGGCAAACTTCAATATGGATGCATATCAGTATGAATGCATATTGCCTTAGCATAATGCCACTGGACACCCGCCATCATCGGTTCTTCGTCAGAAATCTGTCGGCAATCCTTTACTTCATATCAACCATCATCGACTTCTTGCTCGATCGTTATTAGCAGTATACCCTCCAACACTTTCCTTCAGCTCTCTGCTCGGCCGTTGACTGCCAATGAACTTCCACTCGATTGTTTATCGTTGAAGGACTTTTGCTCAAACAACGTTAAAATTCTCCCAGTCTACTAATCACTTCTGGTTCTCCTCCCAGATACTATTATCTCCAGATCTCCTCAAATCACCCTCGCATGCAAGAAGCATTCAATCTTCTTCTATCAAGGACAGTTTAGTGGGAGAGTAAGCTCTCATCGTAACTTCTTCTACACAAAAGAGGGGCACTGAAGCTTGATAGGGGAATGTCACCTATCTCTGACAGTGGAATGCCTCAAATGTAAGAAGAAGACTAGAGGGGAAGAAAAAAGAGACGAATGTAAAAATTCTAACTTCTACACAAGGAGAGGGACACTGATTTTGTGTAGGGAAAGTCACCTAAAAAAATAGTGGAATGCCTCTAAAGTGAGAAAAAAAGGGGGGAGAAGGAAAGAAAAGGAAAAGAAATCTCCAACTTCTATACAAGAGGAGGGACGCCGAGTCAAGTAGGGAAAGTCACATACTCAAAAACAACGGAAAGCCTCAACTGTCAGAGAGCCAGAGGGAGAAAAGAAGAAGGTGCAAGTTTCCCCTGGACCTTGGAGGGGTATTTATAGCCTTTTTTGGGAAGAAAAGAACATTCCAGAATTCTATAGAATTTTCCAGATTTTTCGGATTTTTATGAATTTATTCAGATTTTTTGGAATTTTTTGAATTTAAAAAAAAATTTACAACAGCCTTAGGGGCTGCCGCGCGCCCCTTTGCCAGCGCACACGCGCGGGCAGCTGCCGATTGGTTTGGCCGCCTAAAGGTTCCTGGGCTCTGATTTTGGCCCGGACAGTCAAAATCGGACATTTTTGGGGTCCCCGGACACGTTTTTCGACATTATGGACTCAATTTTGACACTTTCGGAGCTCAACGAGGTCTCTACGATTGAGTTTTAGCAAACTTATATTTTTTGGAAAGGAATTTTTTGCGATTCGACCAATGCAAAATGGCAGAATTAGTATTTTCAGACTCATAGAGCTTCAATGTCTAAAAATAGGGGGGCAACTGATATATTATCGAAAAATTATCTTGATCGGGCAAGAATCTCGAGGCAAAAAACCAAGCTGGAAACTTTAAAAATTAATTCGAAGATCATTTGAACTCCGATTTCAACAAACTTATAGTCAAACTGAACGTCTCGGAAATACAAACCCAATAATATTAAATTCAAATCAATCCGAGCCTAAATGAGTCCAAATCAAAGACCCAAAGCATGTTTGGAAGGTTTAATCCATAATTCGGATTAGCAAATAGTTTCCAAATATGACATGCTTATAGTCGAATCGAGCGGCTAGACGAGACGAATCCAACGAGCCTAAGATCGTCGAATTCTGATATCATTAAGACCTTCAGATGCCTGATAAACGGTCCACGATCAAGGGATTCAACATTGGCCGTCCATTCAAACCACTCCCAATTTACCCTTGATCTTCCCCTTATTTACTGGTCATGCCACTCTCAGAAAATTATAAATAGCCCATCATTTCTCATGAGAGGGGACCCAAGCAAGAGAAGAGAAGAAGCAAGAGAAGAGAAGAGAAGAAGAAGAGAAGAGAGGATTAAGAGGGAATAACTCCTCCTCGACCACCGCCGGAATTCTTCCTGACGCCCGAGTGACATCGAAATTCTTCCTAAGTGAAATTGGAATTTTGCCCGACGCCGGAATTCTCCCAGACTTCTGAAACGACGCCGGAATTCCACCCAATGTCCAAGTGATGTCGGAACTCTGCTTGACTTTGTAACTGACTTTCAATGCTAAAGAGATTCATTGTAATCTGATCGTGTTAAATTTTAAGGATGATTCAGCCTCTTGTATTCCAAGAAAACACTAGTGGTACTCTTTCAACTGGGCGTGGCCCCGTGGTTTTTCCCCTTTTTGGGTTTTCCACGTAAAAAATCCTAGTGTTGTTATTTCTGCTCTGTTTGTGTGCTAGATATTCGTACAACGCTGAGACAGAAGTTTTTAACTCTATCGCCGCGTATATTCTAGTTCGCAACAAAAATAATTATCATTATGATTTGATGTTTGTATAAAAGTTATTGTATTAATTGATCAATAAAATTATTATTAACTTAAATTATTTGACATTATCTATAATTTTATTTTATTTAATAAATATTTCTCAATATAATATTTTACTAATTAATAATTAATTGAGATATCCGACTCAATTTATCTAATTAGTGTTGATAAAAAAAATTCTAATTTGGGATTTCTATTTTATTGGTTTAATAATATATTAATTAATAGCTAGCTAATGTATTAATGTGTTATAAATATAATTAAGTATGATTTAATTAACTTGATTGTATTTAGGCAATATATATTAACTTTATTATAAATAACTATTTTTTAAATTTTATTTAAGCTAACAGATTTTAAAACTTGCAATAAGCATCCAAACAATTCAACAAGATTTAATCAAATTTATCAAATAGTTTTTAGAATATTTAGTCAATATTTCAACCCAAATCTTGCTAAATACTAAGCAATGGGAGCCTATGTGATGTCCTATGATCTAATAAAATGATTGAATATTTAATCCTAAATTTATTCTCAATCATCAAGCTTAATAAATCAGAGTTGGTTATAAAATCCAAATAATAATAATAATAACAATTCAACTATCATTTAGTTTCATTTTTCAAAATGTATATACAATAATTATGTTTCATAAAATTTATATATCAAAATAATTAAAAACTGAATAATAAAATAATAACTCAACGATTTTGATTTAGATAATTTTGACTCTATCTCTCCCTTTCTGTTTACTCCATTGAATCCTTTATTTTCTTGAAATGTCAGAAAATGTATAAGGTGAGTACAACTAGCTCTGTAGACTTATTTCGCAAACTCATCACATATATTAATATCTAAATAAAATATTAATAATAAATTATGTAATTATTCAATTAATTAGTAAAAATTTAAACAAAGCACTAAGAGAACATTATTTTTAAGAATTATCAGAATGTACTTAATTCAAGGATTATTACTTGTAGATTTGCTATTCACTTTCACTGAAAATATCAAAGATGCTAAAGAACGCTTGCTATTAGAGAACACTTATTATAAGAGTCGCATATACTCTTGATTTTATCATTTCATCATAATTCATTTAGAGATTCAGAGTTTATCATAAGCAATTTTTAATATCATTTGTAGTTTTGTACTAAGTTTATTAAGTTATTTATGAATATAATGCACATGTCCCGAAATCTATTTATAACTCCATGCATGTAACCTATCACACCCGCATACAACAAGGGGGTTAGAACAGAATAGAGTAAGCTCACACACCCGCATTCAACAAGTATGGTAAATATCTCTCCCACATCCACACAAAAAGTTAATGGGGCCGGAACAAAAATATGACCCTTAGATCAATTTAGATGATGCACCTATCACATTTCATATATCAGAAATTCTCAAATGTCATGTCATGAATTAAGTAATATAAATGCAACAATAAGTAATTATGATTTAAACGCATGGTTTTGCCAATGCATGAATTATCTGAATTACCAATATCAAGGCACATTACATGTACAAAGGCCTGCCCACTAAACATTCTCCATTTCAATAACAATTATAGAGGAATATCCATAACAATATTTTAAGACTTTTGAAGAACTATTATAAGAACTATAAATGCCTAATTTGTTCAATATACATAAAATTAATTGCAGAGAAAACATATCAGTAAAAATTCAATTTCTTATAGCAAAAATGTTCAGAATAAAGAATTTAACAATATACTAAAACTTGCACGGTGAAAACATCGTAAAACATGAGAAAATATATTTTTATTTATATATTTTTATATAAATTTTGGAATTTAAATCGGTGACATGTTTTCAGAAGTATAGTTTGTGCTCTACGAAATCCTCAACTGGCTTAACGGAAGAATACGACTCCTTGCGCTCTGAATCTCTCTCTCTCTCCTCCTTCCTTCTCTCTTCTCTATCAATGGGGCTGGTATGAGATTTGGAAAATGGATTTATATCACACACACACACACACATCATTTTGGGTATGATGCTGCTATGTTCGTCTCTCCAACGACGCAGTGCTCCCCTAGAATATTTCTAGATGCTCCCAAATCATTGAAACTCGAGGGCCGAGCGCCACAGAGCTCCTCTAAATTCTTCTATCAAAGATAGAGAATAATGCTCCAGTGTCGCCTCTCCTAGTGTCACAGCGCTTCATGAAGCATTTGGTTACTTATGATTTTCTTATTCCTAATTCAAATTCTTGGCTTATTTAGGTTAATTAAACACTACATGATTTATAATAACCAACGAAATAAAGATTAAACAAACATTCATCTTAAATTACATTAATTACATGAGTTTTAATATCTTGGGTGTTACAACCAAAATCCTACAAAATGTTGAGACTCATTACTCCTCTGTTTTACCTTAAATTGGATTTATTAAATCTAGTAATTTAACTTATCGTAGCATCTCACAAACTCTTCTTCTCTTTCATATGCCTTCTACAACGAGCTCCCTTGCAACTTCTTTATCGTCAAGGATTTCGGGATTTTGGATAGGAGCGGACACCGAAGAAAGAGGGTTTGAGTATTAGTTGTTTTACGGCAACTTTATAATTAGAATTTGGGAATTTTTGTACATTATAAAACTAAATTTATTTTATTTGCAAATTAAATGTCTAAATTTTAATATCAATTCACATAACACTTTAAATTTTAAATAACATTAAAATATCATCTAAATCATCCTCAACATTAATTTCTTTCTCCTTTGCACCCCATTGATCTCATTGATGCCCTTCCCAATGAGCTACTCTACTCCTAACGAGATCCCTTTGTGATTTTTGTGGTTCTACATTGTAAACCATTACAAATCGTCGGTCCTGTCAATAGCGAAATCTCATCACGTTTTCCACACTTCATATTCGTCATTGAAGGCCAACCTTCAAACAATAAATTTGAGAAATTTTACTATTGCTATCAAATATAGTAATGTATTTATAAAGTTGAAAGGGATTAAAAAGCTTGCACATAAAAGGTAAATTAGTGAAACCAAAAAACATGATAATTGACCCTTTGGTATTTTGTAAAACTTACTTTGTTTAATGAATAGCTCATACAATGCATATTATAAGGAATCTCTGCTCGATTATATGTGGGACTCATCGTTGAATGATTATTTGATTATATAAATTTCAAAATATATTTAGTAGTATTAATAATTAAATAATTATATAATGATTTTAAAATATGAAGATTTTGAAAGAAAAATTGCAGTTGTTATATATGAGAGAGAATAATGAGTTGATGCTCAATACTTTTACAATTTTTATATTAAAAGGTCATAGAGTTTGTTTAAACCACTAATGTTGGTGTCTTAAGCTCGGGAAATTTTTCTGAGTGTTTTAGAAAGCATTAAGAAAATTGCCCCAAACGAAGCCTTAGAATCAAATACCAAGGTGCTTTGAAATCTTAAAGTAGTGTTAAAATTGATTTTTGATCATATTAGGCCATGTGAATATTAAAAAAAAATAGAAGAGAAAAATTTATAAAATGATGAAATGAAATTTTACATATTATTTATTAGAACTTTGCTATTTTTGCCCAATGCTTCAATTTATATTAATGCTGTCATTTGTATGATAATGATAATTATAAAAATTTTAATTTGTCTTATATATTTCATACAACATGCTTATTCTTTGCCGTTGAAAAAAAAAGAAAAAATAAAAAAGTGAACTTTTTTAATTAAAATTGACTCAAATGAATTTTAATAATTTTCTTTTTAAGATTAATACATTATAAAAATTAATTTATTATTTATGTATTTTATTTTTGAAAAAATAAAGGTAAGAAAAAACCCCATTTTCTCTATAATTTCAATGCATTGTTTCTTCCAAACAAATTGGAAAAAAACAAAGCGGGCCATAAAACCATTTGTATTGTAATGGGCTTTTTTTAAACATTACAGGCCCAAGGTAGGCCCACTTAGGCATTACATAGCTTTTTAATCGAGGATGGAACTGAGCCTTTGGGTATAAAATCTTACGCTTCCATGAGAAACCCTAGGGTGGTGTATCGATCATCAATTTCTTCTCTTCTTCCACAGCGACGCGACTTCGGGAAGTCTTAATCGTACCGTATGAGAGCAGTTGATTTTATATATTTGTTTGCTAATTTAGAATTTGTTAAGTTGAATTACACGATCTGCATCTGGTTTAATCGAATTTTCGGCAATAATGCTCTACCAACCATCAATGGTGGATCCATGCAAGAATATAGAACTGGTACCAGGCGCTAGATGATTGCGAGGGCAAAAAGGATTCTAAAGCACGGATGGATGCTTTGATATTTTTATTTATATATTTATATATATTTTTTCTTGCATTTTTGTTTGTTTTGTTTTTGCATTGTTCTGAAAAGTCTTTGATTGAAGCAAAGCAAGGGGATGATCTAATTTGATCTGAATATGATGCTGATAGCAATTCATCATGTCCTTCAAAGCTCTCTGATTGTTTTGCATGCAAAATTTATAGTGACTTGAATATCTAATCTCATTCATTGTTTTGTTTGAATGAGTAATCAGGATTCAAGCAAAATAAAGTTAAATTATGGGGTTTTCAAAGTTCTTTGTTCTCTTTGCATTCTATTTCGCGCATGATTCCGAGCAGTTGCACTCCGGGTTCAATAGCCATTGTTTCATTAGTCTATTGTATATTTGGGCAATGCGTTTTTCATGCATATTCAGCTTTTATAATAAATTGCATACTTTATCAATGTATTGTTGGTTTATGATAGTTAAAGAAGATTGTTTTAGCAACTTTTTTTTTTTAAAATGTTTTAGCAACTATAAATCTGAAGTTATCAATGCGTTTTTCATGCATATTCAGCTTTTATAATAAATTGCATACTTTATCAATGTATTGTTGGTTTATGATAGTTAAAGAAGATTGTTTTAGCAACTTTTTTTTTTTTAAATGTTTTAGCAACTATAAATCTGAAGTGAGGTTGCCTTTTTAAGTCAAGAAAAACATGCACTTTTTTTAAAAAAATATGGTTCACCACAGGAGGACACCCCACAAAATATCAAGCTTCATAATCCATATTGCATGATCAAGCTGGACAAGAAGTAGCCACACACCTTTTGCGACTTGCCGGAGAAATTACACATGCCTTACTGCTAATTGAGTCAGTAGGGTTGTCTGCTGTGCAATTTTGCCCTTGTTTTCCTCTATCGCTTGTGTCACACCTGATTTTGTCATTTTCCATCCTCTTTGTTGGCTTAGTCTTCCACTACGGAACTTTTTTGCTCCAACACCAACCTCTAGCATTGCGTTAATCCATGTTGTAGCTCAACACCCCATCATCGACCATACATATGTTTACATTTTGTTCCACAGCTTTTACCGGTGTTCATTGACCACTCCATGCCACCGAATGCAGCTTGACTTACAATGAGTGCAACTTCTTATGCGGCATGCCTGTACTTGATTGTGATCCCTCCCTTGCGGATTTTGACACAAGATCCTCCTTTGCTGAAAATCCATAACAGCTCAAGGTTTTAAACTCTTTCATGCAAAAGACCACACCCACTACATGACCACGTTGATCAACTCTTATCTTCCTCACCACATGTGCATGCCTTGCATCATGAATTCAGCATAAGATCACATTTAGTTCTCATCTCCATGTTTAGAGGGCATCATCGAGCATGACCTCGAACTAGAGGGATGTAATTATGTATTATATATTACTTAACTCATGCATTCTAGACCTGCATTGCATGCTTCATATAATGGTAATCATGATGTTATATCAAAGTACTTCATCAACAAGAGAAAGTTTTAGCTTGTTTTTTGAAGGAATTACGTATTGAACTCAAAAGAGCAAGCATTGATCAGTTTGGATGTGATGGTTGCAGACTAAGAAGACCTCCTTGAAATGTTGTTGAAGCTCATTACTTGGCTCTCATGAGAATATTAATTGTAAAAGATGAATCTTATAATTTTGTCAACAATGAAAAAAATTATTTGGTCAATATCTATGATCATTGTATTATCATCAGTGTTAATATTAATCTTATGATCAAACTTCTTAACCTACTTGATCTTCTAAATTTGAGTACTATGATGATTGGTCCAGATGTTCTTCTTGAATAGATGAACTGAGTATGATGAATTTCACTCTTCTTAAATTACTTTCATATAAAGACAGTCAATATCAGCAGCCTCTTACTGTTATTTGTAACTCTGCATCTTGTGTCAAAATCCGCAAGCACAAATGAATTCTAATGCATGGATTTATGCCCTGCTTTCTTTTGTCAAATGCTCGCAAATGTTATATCGTCCTTTTTATTTTATTGTTTTGAATTTTTGTTCGTTCAGTTTTTCTATTGCTCTGAAAAGTGTTTGATTGAAGCAAAGCAAAGGGATGATACAATTTGATCTGAATATGGTGCTGATAGTAATTCATCATATCCTTCAAAGCTCTCTGATTGCTTTGTATACACTTTTTTTCCTTAGATTAAATTGTTTGTTGATTCAAGTACCGATTCATCATTTTTGTTTGCATGAACAGCAGGGCTCAAGCAAAACAAAGCAATATGATGAATAATTGAATGGAAAAGTTCTATTATGTATGATGGTTTTCAAATTTCTTTGATTTCTTTGCATTCCATTCCTTTCATGCATGATTCAAAGCATTTGCACTTTCGGTTCTAAAGCAATTCTTTCATTTGTGCTATTATATGTTCTGGTAATGAGGTTTTTCATGCAGATTCAGATTTTATAATAAATTGCAAATTCTTTTATCTATGAATTGTTAGTTGATGTTATATAAAGAAGATTGTCTTAGGAAACATAAACCTATAGTAACATTGCCAAATGTTTGATTAGCAAAATGGTTCATAGTTCATACGGTGGTACAATGCAAAGAATATCTAGTGTTATAGTTTATGCTTTAGAAAGCTATAAAAAAGCTGTCCCAAACAAAGCTTTAGGCTTCGTTTGGGGCGGCTTTTTTGCTGCTGCTTAAAGCGGCTTTCTAGAATAAAAATTAAATTTTTTGTATTAGAAAGTCGCTTTAAGAAGCAGTAAAAAAGCCATCCCAAATGAAGCTTTAGTTGCTAATTTCTACATATGATTGCTATAGAAATGGTGCACTGCGGTCGTTCTTCATGATTTATCTGATTCATTGATGCAGCACACCTTGGTCTTATTTATGATTTAGCTGTATTAGTGAATAATAATCTTAAATTTTAAAGTTTACAAAATTGTTGTATGATTAAAACTTATGATTGCTCTTAGGTTTCGCTTGTGATTTGACTTTTTTGCAACTTTTTTTTTTCATTATTGAGGATATTATTAATAGAATTCAAATTGAATTGGTTGAAGTGGAGGAATGCATCAGGTCTGTTGTGTGATAGAATTATCACTCAAATTTCAGGAAAATTTTATAAGATGATGGTGGAACTTGCAATATTTTATGACGTAGAATGTTGGTCATTAAAAGAGAAGTAGAAAATTAAGTGTTGTAGAGATGAGGATACTTAGGGTGAATGTGTGGCTTTACTCTTAAAGATAAAATGTCAAATGAGTATGTACGTGAAGAAGTTGGGAGAGGGTCACCTTAAATGGTTTGGACACACAAAACATTCGCCTTTTGATGGCCCGATGGTTAGGAGAATAGATGTATTAGATTTGACTTATATTAAGAGAGAGGTAAATCTGAAAAGATTTGATTATAAAATATTAAAAATAATATTTTTATTATACTTAAATGAGAATTTAACTTTAAATTGACATAATGGATCTTACGTAGTGCGATAAAGGATTATTATTCACAACTTAATTTTTTTGAAATTTTTATGATGAGAAATTATTTTTTATAAAACAGTTATTAATATGTGATAATTTTAAAGAAATAGTTGATCTGTCTTTTAAGAAAATAATTAATATATTTTAAAAAATTTATTTCTTTTCATAATGATTTCACAACCATTTTTACAAGGCTGCAATTTTTTAGAACACATAATATTTTTCAAAAAAATTTCTTTTTTCATGACAATTTTTTATTTATAAAAAACTGCAATAGCTTCAAATAAACCTTCATAGATAACGTTATGATATCAAGAAATTTTGAAATTAATTAGTGCAGCCTTGTTAATTATTGAGTTTAAGTGTAGCTGTGCCTCTAAGCTACAAATGAGAGTAAGTACGGCATCCATTTGGTATTGGAAACTTATCTCTAAGTGATAGGCGATAAGTTTAAGGGATTTTAGGTTCAGTTTGGCATCAATCATGTTGTTGATGTCAATTTAGATTATTTTGATGACTTCTTTTCTCTGCCAGGTTGAAGTCATTGTGGTGCTTATTTGGTTAATTATGTTGATGCTGTCAGTAGGTCTCGTGCAGCTTTTTAATGTCAAGTACTTGAATTAATAATATAGCAATGAAACCAATAAATCAGTATGGATGTCAGATCAATAAAACAGTCGACGAATCAATACTATCAATTAGTAAAAAAAAATGTATCATTGATAAAACTAAAGCCTCGATGAAAACCGTCATAATTATATTAGTATAGTATAGCCCTAGAATAATCTACATATGCTATCCAATACGTCTGATGTTCATTATATTACGTGCTCAGTATGTCACATACTCAGTATCAGTATAGTGAATTAGTAGTCACCTGTGTCAATCAATTAAACACTGTCTTTATCATTCAATTAGTTTCATTCAGTCATTTCATTCAATCAATCTTATCATTCTATCAATTATAACAATAATATCAATATATGTACTTCATAACAACAATTAGTAATAGAAATCGGTGTCTCGGTATCAATGTTCATATAATATCAATATACAATAATCAATACCCATATTCTAGTAATCAATATAATCAGCTAATTAGTATTAATAATCAATAATTAATATTCTATTAGATATCCATGTGAGAATATCTTGAGAGTATCTTGCTCCTGCACTTATATCTCTCAATCAGTTGCCCCCCCCTTATGACTCTCCCAATTAGTGTACTCCTTATAACTTTCCTTGAATCACGTAAATCAGTCACCCCGACTCCTTATAACTCTTAATCAGTCTCCAACTCCTTATGACTCTCATTAATGAATCAATGAATCTTGAGAGTATCACATGAGGTTATCATATATATATATATATATATATATATATATATATATATATATATATATATATATCTGATATCAATGGGTATATCATTTTCTATTAAATCAATATCAATACATCACAGTACATTCTTTCAATACACATCAATTGTTTGTATTAATAGTATACTTAAATAAAAATAACTAATTATTTAATCAGTGCATATCGTACAAATTTTAATAACTTCTAATTTACCCAATAAAATTCAATAATATTACAAGCAAACTTTTTATATTGACGACATCTATCACATACTAAAAATTATACAAACAACAACAACAACATCAAGCCTTTATCCTACTATGTGGAGTCGATTACATGATTCCTTTTTCTCCATTATGTCCGGTTAAGAGTTAAATTCTCATTTAATTCTAATAAAGAAAGGTCATTTCAAATATTTTCTAACCAAATTTTTTTAGGTCTATCTCTACCTTTCTTAACATAGGTTAAATTTAATACATCTACTCTCCTAATCAGGTCATCGGAAGGCCGCCGTTTTATATGACCAAGCCATTTAAGATGACTCTCTCTAATCTTATCTATCATTGGTGCTACTCCAACCTTTTCACGTATATGCTCATTTCGTATCCTGTCTTTAAGAGTAAAGCCACTCATCCACCTAAGCATCCTCATCTATGCAACTTAACTTAATATTATGCTTCTCTTTTAATGGCCAACATTCTGCTCCATAAAGCATTACAGGTCTAACGACCTTCTTATAGAAATTTCCCTTAAGTTTGAGGGGGACTTTTCTATCACACAATAAGCCCGATGCATTCCTCCACTTCAACCATCCAATCTGAATTCTTCTAATAATAACACTATCTGTTTCACAGTCACTTCGAACAATAGACCCAAGATATCTAAAATTTGTACTCTTATTAATGACTTGATCACCCAAAGTCACAATTCCCCTACAAGAACTATTATTACTAAAATTACACTTTATATATGCAGTTTTAAATCTACTCACATGAAAGCCTTTAGAATCTAAGGTTGGCCTCTATAATTCAAGTTTACCTTCAACTCCCTCTCTAATCTTATCAACAAGAAGAATATCATCAGAAAAAAAGCATACACCAGGGAACAACCTCTTGCAAATGTCTAGTGAGAACATCCATAGCTAAAGCGAAAAGATTTGGGCCTAAGGCTGATCCTTGATGTAATCCAACTAAAATAGGAAAACCTATGTTCCATTACTCTCTCCCATAGTTTTAAAGTATGACACATTAACTTAATTCCTTTATAATTCACACAATCTTGTGCATCACTTTTATTATTAAAAATAAGAATCAACACACTCATATGACATCTTTTAAGTCTTCAAAATAATATTAAAAAGTTTAGCAAGCCAAGAAATTTCTTCATCTCCTAAGCATTTTCACACCTCTATTGGAATATCGTCAGGTCTAACAACTTTTCCACACTTCATTCTCATAATCTTCATTGAAAAGTTTAGCAAAATATCTCATCCACCTTTGTTGAATATTCTCTTCTAATAAAAACACTTTTTGTTCTTCATCCTAAATACACTTCACTTGAATTAAATCTTTACTACTCATATATCTTTGTTTAGCAAACTTATACATATATTTTTCGTCCTCCTTAGTATCTAATCTATTATTTAAATCATTAAAAGCTAAAATTTTTTGCATTGTAAATTGCTTTCTTAGATTCTTTACGGGCCTCTTTATCCTAAGAAGGGTAGCTTTCCCATATCAAAAATAATTATGAACATATAAATGTTTCATTTCAGAAGATAAAGGAATTTTGTTTAAATAAAAAAAAAGAGATATTAAAGAATAAATAATAAATTTTAAAAGAAAAGATGATGCATATAATTAGCTGTGTCCCTTAATCTGGAGAAGCACAAGCACTTATTCTAGGGCTTCATCATTCGATTTACTAGTAGAAGAATAGCCTTAGGAGATTTTATGATTTTGCTACCCATATTTGTTAGGTCCTACTCATTGAAACCCTTCTTCTAAATAATCAATTTCTTCTCTAGATCTTGGAATTTTAGGCTATTTCTACGAGTAGCCTAGAAAGCTGCAAGGCCATCAATTCATCCCTTCGAGTTTTGAAGCTCTAGAATATGCAAAAATATGTAGGGGGTTAAGCTGAGTTAGAATTTTTTAACTAGTTCTCAAATCTATTTAACATCATCATCATCAGCATCAAGAATTTATCCTATTATGTGGGGTCGGCTCTATAAATCTTATCCCATGTAGTGGGATAAAAACTTGATGTTGTTAAATAGACTGGAGAACTAGTTAAAAAATTCTAGCTCAACTTTATTTAATATGGTGTAAAATAACAACCTTAATCCTCTATTTCATTTCATATAAAGTCTAAAATTCAGAACTCATATGATAATCTCCCTAGTAAATTATAAGCCTAACTAAATTTGCCACACAACTAGCTACTTAAATATTCTCAAGTTATTATACTATATAGGCAATTTTGTAATACGAAGCTTAATCCACGCCTATGAATAAGGGGTCATAGGTTAAGTATAAGTAGATGAATCTTATATGAAATATAAGACCACAACAACAACAACAACAACAAGCCTTTATCCCACTACGTGGGGTTGGCTACATGAATCCTTTTTCTCCATTATGTTTTGTTAAAAGTTAAATTCTCGTTTAAATCTAATAAAGAAAGATCATTTCTAATATTTTCTAACCATGTATTTTTAGGTCTACCTCTACCTTTCTTAAGATAAGTCAAATCTAATACCTCTACTTTCCTAACCGGGTCATCAGAAGGCCGTTGTTTTATGTGACCAAACCATCTAAGGCGACTCTCTCTAATCTTATCTTCCACTGAAGCTACTCCAACCTTTTCACGTATATGCTCATTTCGTATCCTATCTCTAAGGGTAAAGCCACTCATCCACCTGAGCATCCTCATCTTTGCAACACTTAACTTAGTATTATGCTTTTCTTTTAATGGCCAACATTCGGCACCATAAAGCATTGCAGGTCTCACCACCATCTTATAGAATTTTCCGTTAAGTTTGAGGGGGACTTTTCTATCACACAACAAGCATGATGCATTCCTCCACTTCAACCATCCAACTTGAATTCTGCTGATAATATCCCCATCTATTTCACCATCACTCTGAATAATAGATCCAAGATATCTAAAACGTGTACTCTTATTAATGATTTGATCGCCCAAAGTCACAATCCCCTCACTAGGTTTATTACTACTAAAATTAAACTCTATATATTCCGTTTTAGATCTACTCAAGTGAAAACCATTAGACTCTAAGGTTGACCTCCATAATTCAAGTTTACCTTCAACTCCCTCTCTAGTCTTATCAACAAGAAGAATATCATCAGCAAAAAGCATACACCAAGGTACATCCTCTTGCAAATGTCTAGTGAGAACATCCATGATTAAAGCAAAAAGATATGGGCTTAAGGCTGATCCGTGATGTAATCGAACTGAAATAGGGAAATACTTGGTCAAACCACCTTATGTTTGAACACAAGTAATAACTCATGCATACATATCTTTAATGATTTGAATATAAGCGTTATTAACTCCTTTCTTTTCAAGAACTCTCCATAGCACTTCTCTTGGAACTTTATCATATGCTTTTTCTAAATCAATAAATATCATATGTAGATCATCCTTATTCTCTCTATATTTGTCCATCAAACCTCTTAATAAATGTATGGATTCCATAGTGACCTACCCAGCATGAACCCAAATTGATTTTGAGAAATATTAATATCACACTGCAACCTACGCTCCATAACTCGCTCCCATAGTTTTAAAGTATGACACATTAACTTAATTCCTCTATAATTCGCACAATCTTGTGCATCACTTTTATTCTTAAAAATACGAATTAAGACACCCATTCTCCACTCATCTCCTAAGTATTTCCACACCTCTATTAGAATATCATCAGGTTCAACAGCTTTTCCACCCTTCATTTTCTTTAAAGCCTCTCTAACTTCAACTTTATATGAAATATAAGAGAATCTCTCTAAATTCTCCTCAATCTCTCTCTCTCTCTCTCTCTAAATTGCTTTTCTATAGCTCAATTCCACTCTAATTCAAAGGAGTTTGATTGAGAACATTGTTGACTAGTCCTATAAGAGACCCATTAAGACTCAAACTATCCCTTCCTTTCGTTATGATTTTTTGGGTTTAATTTATTTCACTGGTAAAGTTATAACATCTTTTCATAAATACCTTTAAATCAGACATCCTCTTTGGGGCAGTGAGTGTGAGAAATAGTGAAGGATAGGAATTAGAACATGAATGTCCATAATGATCATGATAAATCTTTGCATAATGAGTGACCTAATGACTATAACTTCTAAACAACACACGGAGGATCATTTGAAGAGGATGATCCAATGGCTATTTTAGCACTTCCTACAAACTAATTCTCTTCCTCATTTCTCTTAATAATAAGAATATGCCCTCCTATGTGTCTTAGATGCATAACTCCTAAAGATACTACTCCAACTCCATCTATATCTGATGAAACTTATTTTCTTGATGAGGGTATTGTCAAGTCTCTTCCTCTTTGTAGTTCTACGAAGCATTAAACTTAGCTTATAAATGCATTCTCTTCCCAAATCTTGGAGATAGCAGAGGCTCAACCACTACAAAAAGTTAATTGTTAGTACTTGATTAATAAAAGGAGAATTCAGATCATGCTGACTACGCCTCTCGCTTAGAGTCAACAAATTCTCTTTCTACTATGAGCAATGTAAACATCATTTTCTCTTCACAACTTTCAAGGAGGCATCACCATGATGTTTCAACTTATGTGATCTCCTTTGATAACTTCAAGTGACCAATTCATTATTCATTTCTGAAGATAGTGTTAGCTAAGCACTGTACAAGTAGACCTGTGAAGCTATGCAGAAAAGATATAATAGCAGAAGTATTTTATATTAATGTAAGAGCCTTTATTACTATTCATTGAAGTACATTGCTTATATAGAGTCTGGCCATGCACGTGTATGGGTAGGATATCACATGTTTATTAAGCATGAACGGTGGATGTTTTGATTGGTTTGTTACTGTCAGAGTATTGGTTAATGGTAGTGGAAGCTTGCTCTTTTACTCCCCCACAAAGTGACGGATCTGGCTGAACTATTAGTTTGGATCTGAGCTTATGAAATTTGTTAGTAGAGAGTGATTTTGTGAAAATATTGACGATTTGATCTACTATGATAAATGGAGTGATGGCAATATGCTTTGCTTGTATGTGATCTATAATGAAGTGGTAATCTATTTTTATATGTTTTGTCCTTGAATGAAATACATGATTGTTATCGAGAGCTATAACTGACATGTTCTCATAGTAGAGTGTTGTTAGATGAGGTATGGAGATGTGAAATCAACAATAGACATCGAAGCCATAGGACATCTGCGGTGGCCGCTGCAATCGCTCGATATTCTGCTTTAGTGGATGAACGAGCTACTGTATGTTGCTTCTCGACACTCTATGAGATGAGAGTATTGCTGAGAAATGAACAGTAGCCAGAGGTATATCGTCTGGTGGTCGGGTCGCTAGCCCAGACAGTGTCGGAGAGAGAAGTGAGCTGTAATGGTCCCGAGGAGATGTGCATGCCAAAGTTGTAGGTGCCTTTGATGTAGCAAAATAGCCGTTTCAACTGATGAAAATGTGGAGGTTGCAGATCATGCATGTGTTGGCATATGAGGTTAACCGAGTATGCTATATATTGTATGGTTATTATGAGATATTGGAGTGATCCGGTGAGTTGACGATATATAAGAGGATTGTGGAGAACGATATCTGAGAATGGGGCGGCGATGAGTTTTGTTGAAGTTGGATTGGATAAAGGATTACATTTTTTAAGACTAGCCTATATAAGAATGGATGTGGCATACGCAGCTTGAGAGAGAATGTAAGCATTTAGAGGTTATTTGTATTTGAATTCCTAGAAAGTTGTGGGTTATACCAAGATATTTCATGGGAAATTGGTCGTTGATTTGTTGGACAAATTGAAGCATTGTCGTGGGGTTGTTCCCTGTAAGTAGGATATTATCGACATAGATTAGGAGATACATTTGTATGTGATCTTTGGATAGAATGAGAAGAGACTGATCGACATTGCTGTGGTGGAAGCCGAGAGATTGAAGGTATTTGGAAAAGGTCTTGAACCATTGATGTGAGGCTTATTTGAGGCCATAGATGGTTTTGTGTAAGAGATAGACATGGTTAGGATGTAGTGTGTCTACGAATCCATGGCGTTGGGACATGTATATGGTTTCGTGAAGATTGCTGTGGAGAAATGCATTGGCGACGTCCAGTTGATGTACATGCCAGTGATGGTGTAAAGCCATAGTGAGAAATACGCGAATGGATGACATTTTGGCCACATGGCTGAAGGTTTCTTGGTAGTCAAGGTCGTGTTCTTGATGATTACCTTGAGTTACAAGGTGGGCTAGAGTGCCGTTTGAGTGATATTTAGTGCGATAGGTTCATCTATAGCCTGATATGTTGGCCTTTGGGGAAGGAGAGACGAGTGTCTAGTGAGGGTATTTGGCCGCCTTTAAGTAAGTAGTGGTTGAAGAGTGTGGAGCAAGTTGAGAATGGTGCGAGGTTTGAGGGAGCCTGTTTGTAGACGAGTTGCCATGGGATGTGGAATGTGGGTTGGTTGTTTTGGTAGTGGAGTGGGTGGTGGGGGAGCTATAGAGGATGGAGATGGTGAGCTGTTAAGGGGAATGGAGCAAGAGGTAGGGAGTGGCTGAAGTTGATGAGCGAGGAGCTGGGTGAATTATGGAGAGGTGTGAGGTTAGGGTTAGAAGTAGAGGATTAGTGTATTGGGAATCTGGTGGCTGGTTGGTAGGAGGGGTAGTCGATGAGGAGTATGGAAATGTATTCTCATCGAATACTACAGGACGTGAGATAATTATCATATTTGTGAATAAAACAAGGCATTTTTAGCCTTTATATGAATCAGAGTATCTGAGGAAGATACAGGTTGGAGCTCGAGGTGCCAATTTGTGTCTTTGGGCTGGTGGCAACCAGGGTAGCACACACACTCGAAAGTTCTAAGATATAGTCTGGTTTTTAGTTGTATAGCTATTGCAGAGGAGATTTGTTATGTGTGCTGAGAGAGGGCATATAGTTGATGAGATGAATGGCAGTGAGAGCATTGTCGAGTCAGAATTTATATAGGAGGTGAGCTGTGTGGAGCAAGGTTCGTGTAGTTTCTATAATAAGCCTATTTTTGCATTCGACAGTACCGTTTTGCTCTGAGGTGTAGGGACAAGAGTTTTGATGGTGAATGTTGTTTTGCTATAGAAAGAACTTGAGCTCAAAGTTTAAAAATTCTTTGCCACCATCGGTTCGTAAGTATTTAATATTGTGAGAGAGTTGTTGTTCAATGGAAGTTTTGAAATTGATAAAGATTTAAGAAACTTCTATTTTTTGAAACATTAGGAATATTCATGTAAAGCGAGAAAAGTCATCTATAATTAGCAATGGGAAGGTTTCCTCAGTTGCTAATAGTAATGTTGTCCGTGCCTTAGTATTGGGTTGGTTGGGCTATGTTGTCCAGTGAATGAGTAATATATAATGATGCGCCAGAGTCAATGTACCAATTGAGCATTGGGGATGAAGCATCTACAACCAGAGCCTTGGATGATGCCTGCGAGGAGGTGGGAGTGTATTTGACATTGAGATGTTGCTAGCATTGTGGTGCTAAGTGACCACGCTTGTTGCGGATTTGGCAGTAGTCGGGGAAGAGAGATTGGGGCGGTTGATAGTGGATGAACTTGGAGAGAATCGGCCTCTTCCTCTGCGACCTCTACCGCGAAATGCATACAAGGCAGTGTGTGGATCAGCCGAGTGATATTCTCAAGAAGATTCAGCTGCTAAGTTAATTTTTTCACTAAGGAGAAGAGATTAGAGATTGTCGAGGCTAACTAGTGTCAGTTTTGTGCGAATAGATGTCTTAAAAGCTTGGTAGGAAGGGGGTAAATTATTGAGTATATAGAGTATGATGTCTTCGGGATCGACAATGGAACCAGCGCTGCAATGTTATCTATTAGTGTTTTGATTATGATGAGGTACTGAGTCATTATGAGGTTCTTCATGGAGATATTGTGGAGCTCATTCTTTAATTGAATGACTCATGAGCGGTTTGAGGCCCGAAGATGCAGTTCGAGTGTGCTCCAGATTTCTCAGCAACCATTGAGATGAAAAACGTAGGGTAAAATAGAGGCAGATATGATGGAGCATATAGCTACAACGAGATTTTGGTCAATGAGGAGACTGGTTGTAATAGGGGTTGGGAAGGGTGTTGCCGTTGGGTTGCTGTAGAAGATGTGGAGGTCGAACAACAATGTGATCCAGATATCCAACGAAACTGTTAGCTTGCAGTAGCTTGAGGATCTGGGATCGCCACATAGGGTGGTTGTCATTAGAGAGGGAGATGAGTACAATGGTTTTGATGTTGGAAAGAACTAACATCAGAGAAGATGGAATGTGTATGGGTATAACAACCTAAACTCTTAACTATCGAGATATTGTTCGCTTTGGCCTAAGAGCCTCACGATTTTGTCTTGTTGGTGTAACTTCCCAGTAGGTCACTCATCCCAGAATTACTTCGGGATGAGTATGCTTAACTATGGAGTTTCTTACGAAAATTTTAGCCATTACACCAAAAGGCGCATCGATGTTTAAAAGTTTAGCTACTTTTACGATTTCAAAATGGGTTCGGTGGAGTTTTCAATGGGGTGCTCTGCTACTTGTGAAGATGATGAATGGGCCATTGCGATAATAAAGAGAGCTTTGTCTTACGTTTTCTTTGATACCATGAAGACAGTGTTAGCTAAGTACTATAAAAGCAGACCCGTGAAGCTATGTAGAAAAGATATAGTAGCAGAAGTATTTCATATTAATGTAAGAGCCTTTATTACTATTCATTGAAGTACATTGCTTATATAGAGTCTGGCTATACATGTGTATGACTACGATATCAAATATTTGTTAAGCATGAATGGTGGATGTTTTGCTTGATTTGTTGGTATCATACCCAAAACCGAGAGAAAATGGAACATTCTAGCAGTGCCCACTTCGTGTAGGAAAACAATGATGCATATAGCATAAATGGGTGGGCTTACACTACAGGCCTAAGGTGACCATAAGGGTCTCTAGGGCTCACAGAAGGGGCAAGCTTTGGCTTATAGGGCCAAAGTTTCGTTAGTGTACTAACCTATGGCCAGCTACCTAAACATGCTAGAATATACATTAAACTAAAAGTTAATAACAAGATGTGTGTGGTGTGTAGCAGTTTCGGTATGTAATTAGAAATTTTCTTTACAAGTTGTAGGGATTATACCTGGCCGTGGCGCAGCCACTTAAGAGTTTCAAGCAAGCAAATGATCCACTGATTATCAACCCTGTAAGATTGTGGCGTAGCCACTTAAAAGCTTTAAGCGAGCAAATTATTTACTGATCCTTGATCATGCCTGACCCAATGTACCTCGCAAGATAAAATAAAAGAAAAATACACAAATGAGCGTAGATGCCATTCAGAAAATAAATGCATGTAAATAAAAATGTGACTAACAGCAAATTTAATATTCACATTTATAAAACATACACATGTTATTGCTAAAACATAAAATAATGCAGGGGTTCTCTAACTTGGCAGGAGTAATTGGCATCAAATAATAAAACAAAACATCGGCCTAACCTAGGACTAGGAGTCGTGTCCTAACAAACAAGCCTAGGTGTGTATAACAGGCTGTGTGATTTTGGGTATGTCCTATGTAGGACGATTAAGCTAAAGTTGCTTGTATTTTAATTTATTGAAGGTTAAGGTGAAACTTTAATTTAAATATAAGTATTAATGTCTTAGGATTAATTTTAAAGATTTTATTTTAGTGTTTGATTGATTACTACCTTTGTTGCTCACCGAGGCCGTGAGGTTTATTTCACCCTCCTTGGGGCTAACTTAATAGCCTCGTAGGCCTGGGTTACCCAATAGTAACCAATTTTATTGAATTATTTTAGTTTGTTATAAATTAAAAGAAAGGTAGATTAAGTAATCTATTATTAATTAAGAGAGATTTTATTGGTTGATTATTAATGAGTTAAGACACAACAAACCTAGGAAAATGTGTCACTAAATTTATATTTCGGTGTCTCTATCCTATGACGAGCATACACCCTAAGTCTATGTTATCTAAGACTCGGTCCTTAATTTTTGTCCTTAGGTGTCACTAGTGTTATAGGGGATAAAAAGAAGTTCTTTTCTAACCCTTTGGACATCCGTACATATATCAATAAATTTATGAATCTATAAATAAAATAAGATAATAAATAGAATAGTAGTAGAGAGAAGAGAAGTAAAGAGAAAGGCGATGAAATGTCAAAAAGGAAGGGATGAAAATAAAAAATAATAAAAGGAATGTAGACATCTCATTATTGGGCATACCTCTTTAAAGTCAAGTATGCCTCTAAAACGACCTCCACCCCAATTCGATATAATACAAATAGAGAAGAAGGTGTTTTGGCGCCCTTTGCTGTCCCCACGTTCCAAGAATAAGCACTCAAACGACTCAATGACTCAAACTATATCCTATACGAAACCCAAAGCAACGAAGAGGAAAACAAGCTCCCAAAACTAAAACAAGAACAAGCAACTTTCATTTCACATTCAACCCAAGCTCGACTTTAGAAATAAATACTAATAAGAGAGGGGCAATTCATATACTAAAAATCACTTTATCTCGAAAAGGATTTAAAGAGTCTCCAACACAAAACCATGCATAGAAATAATTTCAATCCCAGAGTAACAATTGTAAAACTTCATAAACAAAGTGACCCAAATTCCATTCATAAGAAATCCATAAAAAGTCTTTTCTGACACAAAATAATTGAGTGCTTTTATTTTGGTGTGGGGTAAATCCATGAAAATCTTCTAGCAAGAAGGTTTCATGAGGCCTTTCGTTACAAAACATTCACAGAGTATATAGTAGAATTTCTCGAGGCAAAATAATTCACAAAGTTCTCATTTCTAATATCAAGTACACAATCATAGCTTGCCAAAGATTCAAAATCACCATGTTATTGGAGAGAAAGAAAACAACCATGCTTCACTTAGCAAATCAAAACTCAATAGCTCAAGAATTTTAACAGAAAATAACATTTGATAACATCATATATCTTGCTTGTTGTAACCAAATACAACTCAAGAAATTAAGAACCATTACATTTCATATCAACCAACAAGACAACTAATCCACTTAATGTTGAAACCCAAAACTCATAGGGAAGGAGATTTGATGCCAACTTATTTTCTCCAACCATTAGAAAAGTGTTCCAACAACATGAGTCATACCACATCAAATTCACACAGTACATGAGAACTCATTTGAACATGTATGGGATGCATAGACATTTACTAGCATAGATACAAATCTTTCATTTATCACATGACTTAGAATGCACATAAATATTTTCTAGCAAATTTATAGGTTTCATTTACAACATACTACTCGAGCATGACTTTGAATGTATGCTGGGCTACTTACATTTTCATCGCCATGGGTGATGAATGCATGTGATAAACTTCACAAGAGATCTCAAATTTCTTTCCGATCAACTCATAACTAATGAAGTACATGGGAGATACATTTGAAAGTTACAACAACAATTATAAGCCTTTGTCAAATCATTTTTATGTTTCCAAATCATAAAGAGAAAATGTACATGCATAAGATGGAGCATAACCATACATATCAATTTCCACCAATCATGATTCACCAAATATACACATACATACACCCTCTACCCTTCAGCTTAATGTTTGTACCAAATGCAAATATGAGAAAGTGGATTTGATGTCACTTCTACCCTCTCCAAAGAATTCAGGGGACTTTTCAACATGAGCCATAATTCAAGCAACC
Source organism: Dendrobium chrysotoxum (assembly GCA_019925795.1). Taxonomy (NCBI): domain Eukaryota; kingdom Viridiplantae; phylum Streptophyta; class Magnoliopsida; order Asparagales; family Orchidaceae; genus Dendrobium; species Dendrobium chrysotoxum. Next base: position 50,240,726 of record CM034307.1, read on the forward strand.
AAAATTTTCCTATTTATCATATACCCCTCAAGCCCTTTCCCGCCATAAGACAATTTATGAGATTTTTCAATACAAAACGGGCCGTAGAATTTTTCAATATAAAGTGAATTATAAATCCTTTCCAATGCAAAATCACTCATAGGACTCTCCAACATGAAACAACCTGCCCAACCTTCCGTCACAAAGCAACCTCATAACATGAAACTACTCTTGAAGTTTCTCCAATATAGAATGATCTCCAACAATGAAAATGCTTTGAAACTTTTCCAACATATGGCACATATACATTTTTTTTTAAAACATAGACCAACTCTTGGTGCCTTCCCAACAATTCTGAAAAAAACATATTGCACCGAATCCGTGCAAACCTCTATGTGAAACATAAAGCAACAAGAGTATTTTCCAACACAACTACTAGCACGACTTTCCGCATAAAGCCCAAACAAGCATATATAGTAGAATTTCATTATTCACCACAGGTAACTTATTAACCAAGAGGCTCCAGTGTTTTCCAAATGTAAACCAAACATCTTTGACTTCCATTCATGTATACTTGCAACCGAAACACGAATCATAAGAGTGCATGAATATCCTACAAAATATTTTTCATGGAACATTTGGAGAAGCCATAAAAATAAAACATAGGGGTGTATATCAAATGTTTGCTACAAACATGACTTGCAAAATAAAATTTCCCTCTTTGATAATAACCAATGCCATTTATCTCATGCTTCATAATAAATTTAGCTTGTGACGATGAGATATAAAGCACATACTACCAAGATGAGCTTTCCAACAAAACTCATAAACATGTAACATCATATGCATACATTTCCTCAAAAATCTTATTTGAGCCCTTCAACTTGAGCATAAAAGCATGCATAACCTGTGGCAATCACACATGTTACACAAGGTTTATTCTTTGACTATTTAACAAACTCAATGCTTGACAAACACTTCGCCTCATTCACATCTCTTATTCCAACTTAAGGTATGTAGTGACGAGAGAAATCCACTCAACATTATCTCTACTTTATATGCTAGTTTAGTGCATGAATTAACAACCAATTAAATATCCAATAAAGTTATAGCATAACCATAGTCATTTGTAACAACAACAACAACATTAATGAGTGATATAGAGAAGTTTTAACACTACTACCAATCATTGCCAGAACATTATTCCATCCTCAATATTTCATTACTATGGTAGAATATGAATCAAATATAACCAAATCTAGCAACACATGTCCTTTCAAAATTATGCCATCCAGTAATCCGGCAAACACAACACAATAAACATAAAGTATTCGTCAATTGATGATCTAGTTACATAACAAAACTAGGCAACAAGGCTTGAAATGAATATACCAATCATTTTATTAATGCAGGGATAATCACAAAGTCGAACACAGTAACTCAATTCCAGGAGTAAAGAGCAAGGATAAGAGATAGAAACAGTGAAAGGGGTAAAGGAAAGATGATATGGAAGATGAGGGGGGAGATGTAGTGGGGAATAGAAGGAGAAGAAGAATAAATGCAAGGGAGAGCGAAGAAGAGAAGTAAAAAAAAAAAAAGAATAATATGAGGGAGTAAATATACCTGCTGTAGAAGAGGGGATTTCGGCTACTGTTCACACAAGGGAAGCAATGGAGAGGCTCTGACCTGGAGCAAATCGGGATAGGCGACAGTGCTCGCATCGACGTCAGGCTCAACTAGGGGTTCATCCATCTGAGTTCGCTCGGACCAGAGAAGGGAAGGCAGGAAAGCTTTGACGGCTAGAACAGAGGTCCGGCCTCTTCTGGAGCGTGCGACTCAGTGAGGCCAGAGAGGAGAGGGGTTCGGCTAGGGAAGAGGTGGTCGAATCAACCTGCGAATGGAGTGGAGAAGGCTGGCGTCAGGTTCGGTCCTGGAGAGGGAGTCGGACCGAAGAGAGAGATCGTCGGCCTGGTTGGAGCTTCTGTGGGCGAGGGAGCAGGACGAGAGAGAGTTCGTCGCCTGGCCTCTTGCGAACCGAGAAGGGGAGATCGCGAGAGTGGGAGAGGGCTTGGAGAGTCCTGGCTTGGAGTCAGTCTCCGAATGCCCTGTCTAGGGCGAGCTGAACTCAGGAAAAGGAGTGGGGAATCCGCATAGGGTGTTCGAATGCCAGGGAGGGGATTTTTTTTCTCTCGGTCCGCCTGGGCTCCTGCTAAAGCAATCTGAGAAAATACTGAAACGAGGAGTCACGCGACAGAACACTGCGGCAAAAGCAGAATTCGAATTTCAGGAAGATCGGAGCCGTCGGCTACGTTCCTCGATTTAGAAATTAGGTTCAAATTATTAAGAAAGTCAAATGGGCATGAATAGAAATTAATCCAATCTGATTTGGGCTAAACCGAGCTCAAACTAAATTAATTTAGGTTTGATTGGGCCTAGTTAACTTAACTAAATAAAATCAAACTCAAATTACAATTGATTTGGATCAGATTGGACTCGTCGCAATAAAAAAAAACTATGCGGGCTAATCGAACGTGGTCGAGTCTAATTCGACTCAATTCGAGTCGATTCGAGCTCGATGAGGCCCAATCAACTTGATTGAACATGTGCGAGAGCAAATCAAGATAATATTAAAAAAAAAGAGGTCAACAACTGTCAGAGTATTGGTCAGTAATAGTGGAAGCTTGCTCTTTTAATTTCATTAGTGCCCAAAAGTCACTGAAGAACTCTTAGACTTTCTTGAAAAATATGAGACGATCTAGGGAGTCCCTTTATCATTCTGTTTCATTTCCTCATGCGGTCCTAGTGACATTTTAAAGAGCCCTTGGACAAAAATAAGGTCCACGAGCATGTGAAATTAGAAGTGAAACTAAAGGGAGTATCTCAATTGGTACTGAGCATAGCCTCTAGGAAGCTCTATTGTTACCAAGCAGAGAGTGGAAAATCAAAGAGCCAATGAAAAAAGGATCAAGCGGGGATGTTAAAGAGCATTTGAAGGCCACACTTTATAAAGGTTAATTAACAAGGCAGGACTGGTTACTTAAATTGTTATTCTTGTAGCTACAAATTCCTTGTCAGGAGTCTTATTACTAGAATTCCCTATGCCAAGACCCTGCGTCTAATACTATTCTTCTTCTTCCTCATCCCCTTAATAAGATTCCAGTCACTCTCATCGTTCTCTCTTTTCCATTCTTTTCTCAATAATTGCTAAAAAAATACAAAGTGTCGTCCTCCAACTCCAGCTTTTCTAGACACCAATTTTCAATAACATATAATTTAATTTAAAAAAAATGAATGTTCTCCTTACAAGTTTTGTTTGATGTGGTGCCTAATACAGCTTTTATGGGTTCCTGTAGCAAGTATAAAATTGTATGAAAACCTCCTCATCCATCTTCGATGAGAGTCCATCAGAAGAGCTGTTAAATTCCCTAATGTGTTCTGCACATGCAACTTGCATTCTTAAGAGGCTATTGCAAGCCTTCTACAAGTTACATGCTAAAAAAAAATTTGGCACACTATTTAGAGTTGCTACCAATAGTCTCCACAAGAGCAGAACCCATTGCTGAAGCAGTGAAATCTGTTTGAATCCCTGACAATTATATCCCTTCCATAGATTTTACTGAGTAGCTTTATTGCAGAATGACAATCTCCGCATACTCTAAGATTCTTCACCACCCTGATGACTGTGCCTGGACTAGTGCTCACCAATCCAAAGGCTATTGCCAGTTTCTCACTATGTTGCGATAAAGAGCTCTCCTTCACTTCTTCTTCCTCTATGTCCAGAAGCACCTGTGTAATATCTGGCTCATATCCTGCAAGCCTCAACCTGTTTCCCATCTCCTCCAACATCTCATAAAGCTCTCTCTTGTTGCCATGTGAGGCATTTCCTGCTATAAATTCATAAGAAACACCATCTAATTCAATTGAACTGCAACCAGGTACTTTCCTTACCCCTCTCTCCAACATCATCTTCCTCACCCTATGAACTCCATGCCAGTCATGCTTCATTGCATAGATATTTGATAGCAAAACATAACCTGCATGATCTTCCGGAGCTGCTTTAATTAGTCTATATCCAGCCTTCTCACCAAGTTCAAATTTCCTGTAAATTCTACAAGCACCCACCAATGCTTTCCACATCACTATATCAGGCTCCATTGGCATTTGTTGAATCATCTTTTCCACTTCATCAAAGAATCCTGACCGGCTAAAGAGATCAACCATGCACCCATAATGCCCAATGTCGGGTTTGAGGCCATAAACCACCGCCATGTTTTGAAAATACTCCTTTCCTTCTTCAACAAGGCCCCCATGGCTGCAAGCATTCAGTACACAAGCAAAGGAGATTTCATTGGGATCCACTCCTGCAGCCAACATCTCTGAGAAAAGTTTTATGGCCTTCAAGCTATGACCATTTGAGGTAAAACCAGCAATCATGGCATTCCAAATGTCCACCTTTCTCCATTTCTTTGCCTCAAAGACATGAATTGCACCTTCAATGCACCCACACTTGGAATACATGTTAATCAAAGCAGAGCTAAGGTTCTCATCAAGCTCAACTCCATGCCGGTTGATATAAGCATGCACCCATTTACCTTGACCCAATGCACCTAAATGAGAAGCTGCAGATAGAACGCTAATTAGTGTGATCCTATTAGGCAAACATTCATTGATTTCCTGCATCGACCTAAACACAGCCATGGCTTCTTCATATTTACCAGTCTCAACATAGAAGGCAACTACAGTATTCCAGGAAACAACATCCCGTTGCTTCATTCGGTGGAAAAAGTCATGAAGGGATCCACCATCCCTATTATGAGCATATCCCTCGAGCATGCTATTCCAAGCAACTGCATCTGGATCAGGACTTGTATCGAATACCTTGCGGGCATCATCCATTCTGCCAGCGGCGACAGCATACAAATGTATGAGCTTGTTAAGAATGTGGGCGCTTGAACAAAACCCAAGCTTGACAACATGAGAATGAAGCTGCCTTCCAATTCCAAGCTCACGCAGGTGGGTGCAGGCCTTAAGGGCAAAGGTGAAGGTGAAATGGTCGGGATCGATGGAATTGATGAGGGATTGATGGTAGAGCTTAATGGCATTGAGCGGAGTTTGGCTGATAAGATGACCTCTCATGATTATGTTATAGATGAAGATTGGAGGTTGGTGGAGGGATACAAGAATTTTCTCGGCGTCATGGAGGGTGCCGGAGCAGGAGAGCGCGTAGAACTCCGACATTCGGCCGGCTGAGTAAGGGTCGGTGATTTGGGAGGATTTGACCATTTGGGCGTGGATTTGCCGGGCTTCCTGGAGGTGGTTGCAAAGGCGGAGGAGTGAAAGGTTCGTGCTTTGAAGATCAGGATGTCTCTTCGCTGTAGTAATCTTTGGTTGGATAATGATGGAGATGGGTTCTAAAGCTAGAGAAGACATGGATTCTTTCAGCAGATGGACTTGGTAGAAAGAAATCGTTTAGGGGCTCTTAAGAATCCAAAATATAATTCACATATCTTTATTATTTATTATTTTAATAGATATTTATTGTAAAAGTTAAAATAATAACATCTAAATTTAAGATAATAGTTCAACATATATCAAAATTTATATTGATTCATGCCATCAAAGTCTTCTAAATATATCAAATACTCCAACTATTTTAATAAGTGTTATTTTCTTTGTTAGAAACATATGTTGCCCTAGGACTGTCAAAATCGGGTCACGGGTCGGGTTCAGGTCCAACTCGGTGTCCAACTCGGAACTGACCCGACAAAAGTAGATCCGACCCGAACCCGACACGTTTTTAAAAATTAGTTAGTTTCTTCGACTCGAACCAAACCCGCTTCGGATCCGGGTCATCCCGACACGACCCGCCAACCCGTCTTTACTTCCGATCAAGTCGAAATGAACGCGGTTTCTCCTCCACTTGATTTGCTCCACAGTCAGTGAGCCAAATCACGGCGTTTTCCTCAATTAGCTTCTCCCGGAGCTCCAGAACAGCGGCTAGGTTCTTCAGGACGACGACAACGGCTGCCTGGGCTGGAGGAGTGCCGGCAACGGAGTTTTCCTCGATTAGCTTTGTACTCGTCTCGTCGAAGCCGCATAACAGGAAGAAATGTCGTCGAAGCGGGAGTGCGGGACGACGGGGGTGCGGGACGGTGGGGGTGCGGGACGGCGGGGGTGCGGGATGGAGGGAGAGGCGGACTGCGACGCCAGCTTGACTTGCTAGTGCAGTTTTAGCGTGACTGCGGAAGGTGAGCCGTAAAGCAGGAGGGTCGGATTTTAGGCAAATCCTGTTAATCCACACCTGGTCTCGCAAACCGGGTCAAATCCAATAACTCTTGGGTTTCCGGATCAACCCAAACCATACCCGATTTTTGAAACGGGTTTGTTTCTTGAACTCGAACCCGACCCATTTGACAAACGGGTTGATCCTAACCCAAAATTTTTAGATCGGATTGGAGTCTGATTTTTTGGTCGCGTTAAATATTGACACCCCTATGTTGCCCCATCTACTAGGGCAACTTGCTTCATCAGCTAAGACAATGTTGCATCTCTTAGTGACAATCATATGATAAATATCTCACAGCTTAATAGTTTTACTTTTCAGATTACAAACATTTGCATCTCTCTATGGCTTTCATTCATTGATATCCGAGATTTTCTTATCCAGATGCTGCCGATATAGCGTGATTTTCTCACACACTATGGATCTATTTGGAATAGCTTTCTCATTGTTTTGCTTTTCAAGTTGTAATTACAATTTCATTTAGCTATTAATTTCTCATTGCTTTCAAGAAATTTCTATTATGAGAATCTGTTTTTACAATGTGTTAGTTTTACGAAAGCAACTATTTGATTTTTAAAAAAATATGTGTATAATATTCACAACAGCTTTTAAAATAGTTGCGTTTCCCACAACAATTTCACGATTAATAGCTTTTAAAATAGTTGCGTTTCCCACAACAATTTCACGATTACCTTTATAAAAAAACTGCAATCGTCCAAATAGATCATCTATCTATGAGGTTTAACATGTTAAAATACCATTTGGCACGCTAACAGTTTAGTTCGACCTAATTAATCAAAACTCTATCCTAAAATTGCTCAGCCTATTCAATATGAGCGAGTGTTGATCCACCAAGCCAAAATCTATCTGCTTGAATGAATCCACGCTCACAGAAATAAACTTCAATAAACTCCTGATTGAAGCTATGCCGTGTTCGGAATCAAACTCATAATTATAAGTTGATCAGGTAAACTTACAAATTAATCAGAAAAATTCAGAAAAATTGCATAGGATCCCAAAACCATTTCTAGACATAAATACAAGATTCGTTTGGGACATTCCTCTGATAGCTATTTAAAGCAACTTTTTAATATAAAAATTTCTTAAATAGAAATTTTTGTAGTAAGAAATTACTTTAAAAAATAGTAAAAAAAATCATCCCAAATGAAATCTAAATCGATCAGGCCCAGGCTGGCCTCAAGGCCACCTCTAGCCATGCCATGCCTTCTTCATGGGCTCAGTGAAATTTGTTGACCAAAGGCACATAGAGTCAGTTAGTCGAGAGATTATTACGTGCAGAGTCTGAATACAGAGAACCGTTCGGTTTTGTGACTATGAACAGTAAAAGTGCAACAGTGAATAGTAAAAGCGTAGTGATGAACAATAACTGCGCTTTTACTACTCACAGCCACAAAATTGAACGGTTCTCTGTGTCCAGACACTGCACGTAATAATATCTCCAATCAATGAGTCATACTTGTGGCATATGTGAAGGTCTCATGGAGCCACATGCTCGTATCAATATGGCTAAAAATGTGCCATGTGGCTAGCATTTGTCACATATCACTTCAAGATTGTCGGTTAACAATGTGGGTACAACAATATTAACTAAGGACTCATTTCACATTTATTTTTTTATTTATTTTTAAACTATGTTTATTTATTTTGTTTTAAATAATTTTAAAAATAAATCTAATTATTTTTGGAAAAAAAAATTCAAAATAATTTCAAACATTTTTCAAAAAGTAACCACAACTATTAGTTGCCGTATTTATTATCATTATCACATTATTGTCAATCACTTTTACTATCATTTCGCATATAGTGGGATAATAATTTGATGTCGCCGTTGTTGTTAATATTGTATTATCAGTACTATCATCTACCATCTAGTTGCCACTACCTCGCTATCGGCTATCAACGTTGGGGGGAATTATTCTGTGCGGACACCGAACGCCGTCCAGAGCCCAATAAAAATACGCCACGTCACCCTCTACTCAGTACCGTGCTCGGTACCGCGCTCGGTACCGCGCTCAGTACCACTCAGTACTGTGCTCGGTACCGCGCTCGGTACCGCTGATGTGGCGCATTCTGGTTGGTCTTCGAAAGTAGAACTGCATTCAGTGTCGGCACAAAGTAATTTACCCATCGCTAGCAATGATTGTGGCCACTGCCACCCTAATTTATTTGATATTTAATAAAAAATAAAAACAAGAACAACCTAGGTTGAAGATATCAAATATATTTTCTTTTATAACTAAAAATATATAAAATAAAATCTAAAAATAAAATAAAATTGATGAAAAAAACCCTAATTAGTTAAATTAAGAAGCATTCTAGCTGGCCCACACATGCCGTACGTATCACAAATCCTAGTATGTAATATTTCGACTGACATTAATCCAACAGGATCTCTGCATAGAAAATACTAAAAAAAATTTATTGAGAAATGTAAGAAAATGTTCACACAATAATTTACAGTCTTACATTCTTTTATCTTAAGATGAATTATATTAGTGATATGTCATCGAAAAATTATCTTGGTTGGGCACGAATCTCGAAGCAAAAACACAAATTGGAAACTTCAAAAACTAATTCGGAGACCATTTAAACTCCGATTTCAGCAAGCTTATAGTCGAACTGAGCGTCTCGGAAATACGAACCCAACGACACCAAATTCGACTCAATCCGAGCCCAAATGAGTCCAAATCAAGTACCCGAAGCGCTGTTGGAAACCTCGAACAACAATTTGAGTTACCAAACGGTCTCCGATTTTGACGAGCTTATAGTCGAATCGAGCGGCTCGACGAGACGAATCCAACGAGCCTACGATCGTAGAATTCTGATACCATTAAGACCTTAAGATGCTTAATAAATGGTTCATGATCAATGGATTCAATATCAGCCGTTCATCTGGATCACTCCTTATTTGCCCCTGATCCCTCATCTATTTACGGGCTATGCCACTCCAGAAAAATTATAAATAGCCCCTCATTTCTCTTAAGAGGGGACCCAAGCCAAGAAGCCAAGAAGAGAAGAAGAGAAGAGAAGTCTAGGAGGGAACAGCTCCTCCTCGACCACCGCCGGAACGCCGCCGGAACTTCGCCGGAACTCCGCCGGAACACCACCGAAGCACCACCGGGCTCCCGAGGGATGCCGGAGCTCTGCCCGACGCCGGAGCAACATCGGAATTCTGCCCGACGCCAGAATTCTACCCGACGCCCGAGTGACGCCGGACTTCTTTCCAAGCGACGCCGGAATTCTGCCGGACACCCGAGTGACGTCGGAACTCTGCTTGGCCTTGTAATTGATACTCATTGTAATCTGATCGTCCTGAATTTAACGGACGAATCAGCCTCGTGTATTTCATACAACACTAGTGGAACTTTTTCAACTGGGAGTGGCCCCGTGATTTTTCCCTTTTTCAGGGCTTTCCACGTAAAAATCATGGTGTTCTTTTATTCTTCTGTTTGTGTGCTGGATATACGTACAACGCTGAGACGGAAAATTAAACTCTATCGTTGCGTATATTTGAGTCCGCAACAATTAGTATCTTTTTTTTGCCTTATAAATAGACATTTCAATCTATTTCAAAATAAAGCTTAAGGTGTTTGAGTTGGCAATAACTGAACCCAATGAATTAGGGGCGTCAAAATGGGACTGGTTGGGTTTGGGTCCAACCCGAAATTGATTCGGCCTGAATTTAGTCAGCATAAATCCAACCCGTTTAATAAAGTGATAAAAAAGACTATCCTAAACCGACCCACTAGCAACCCGAATAACTTGAATCCGATCTATCAATTCATTTTAGTTAAAATTTTTTTATAACTTATTAACTAAAAATTTTAAAATATTTGATCACAAATAATGTGATTATACATATAAGTAAAAAAATTTAAGGAAAAATGATATTAAACCGGCCATTTTAAGGTTAAAAATGGGTTCATAGGTCAAATCGAACTAGACATGTTTAATAAACAGATTAAAAAAAGAAAAAAAATCAAATTCGTCCCATTTATTAAACAGGTCAATCCGAATATAAATTTTTTGAATTTAATTTGAATCGGGTCATTTGTTGACACCTCTACAACCAACCTATATGAGGTCCAATCCAAGCTAGAGTTCACCAACCAACCTATATGAGGTCCAATCCAAGCTAGAGTTCACCAACAGAAAAGCAACCTCCAATATTATTTTCAGCATTGGAATTTGGAATTTTGATGGAACATTCCTTTTAACGATATGTTCTATTTTGAAAGAAAAAAATTGGGATAATTGTTAAATTTATGTTATATTCATTTATAAAAAAATTATAATTACTATAAAATTTTGATTATAATATTCTAAATTATTTATCTTAATTTTAAATAACAAATATCAAAATATAATATGCACGAATCTAAATGCCTAAGAGGAAGCCTGAGCTTTGCAAATCCACCAACAAGACTGACTCTCTCACCTGCGAACATTTAATAACAATAGTGAAAGAAAACCAACACACTGATGGAGGACCCTACAGGCTTTTTCGTATTAACTATCTGACACACTCTATACGATTTCAATTTCTTAAAATAATAATAATAATCATAAACAAAAATTTGCATTCCAATTTTTTTTTTATTAAGAGACACTTTAGTTTGAATAATTCATCATAAAGTTTTATTTTGAATTATTTGAAAATGGTTAGATTTGGACGATTTTAAATAGTATAAATCTATTGTCATCGTTGCTGCCGGTCGTCGTCGCCGCTGCCCACCATCTTCGTAGGATGCTATAGTAGCTGGTTTCTTCCGCCATCGTAATCGATAACCATCATCATTGAATTGTACACTGAAGAATAAAAAAACTGATTAATTATATTTATTTTATATTCTTCTAAATAGCCCTAAAATATTTTAAATATATTATATTTTTTTGAAGGAGTTCTTTAAACTTAGCAGTAGAGTATATAATCTTAAAGTTCTAGAAAGAAAAAAAATGCCATTTTTTAATTTATAGTAATATTTGTGTGACTTATTTGACTGCTCCTCTCTCTGCTAAACAGTAAACAGTACTATCATAATCATTTTGGGTAATCGCTAATGAAGAAGAAGGATCAGTTACCCTCCTAAGAAATCCTACGCGATGAAGTTTATAACATAAAACACAAAATTCAACGCTCTTATAAAAGTTCGCAGTAGGAGTGTTATAGTTCCCAAAAATTTCATGAATTTTTTGACTTAAAAATGCCCAAAATAAGATTTGAAAACTTCCAAACATTTATTTGGGGTTAATATAATAAATTTTTAGTCAAAATGTTGTAGTTTGATCCAATGAATTTAACATAGCAAAGACCATAGTCTTTTGACAATATTTGACCTCTAAATCGATTGAACTTCATCGAACCTAATTATTTTGGTCTAATCTGATGCACGACTGACTGTCCTCAATCTTTTTTTCCGCTAACCTTTAACGTAAACCACAAAAATAAAGATGAATATGAGCCAATGGAAGTTCTCACCCATCACCCACCTCGAACTTCTCCTAATTAGGGAGAAATTATTCTGTGCGGACATCGGACCGTCTGGAGGCGAATCAGAAGGCGTCACGTCACTCGGTATACAGCCACGATACATAGCAAACGGATGATGTGACGCGTTCTTATTCACCTCCGGACTACGTCCGTATCCGCACAGAATAATTTCACCTAATCAGGTGACTCTATATAATATCTTTTTTGGGCATTTAGACCAAGTAAGTCAAATTCATACACACATCACATATAGAGACTTCGATCCAAAGACCTCTTGGTTGACAGCAAAGCATCCAACCAACATAGCCACAGTGAAATATCTCAATTGTGCGCATATTTACTTTGTCACATATGATTTTATAATGATTGTATTTTGATTCATTTTATTTTTGAAAAAAAAAGTGAAAAAAATCTAATCTACCTTTCTTTTTAAAATAATAATATAGAAATAAGTTATAAAAAGTAGGAATTTGATCCCTTAAAAAAGTTATGAAACCTCACCGCTTTTTTGCTCAAATAAAATTTTTTTAGCAGTGTTATAAAATTACTATGAGTTTTCAACTCTATAATAATAAAAAAAAAAGAGTATTTACATACTATCACAAAACTCTTACATATTTATATATTTAACGATAAATTTATATTTATTTTTATATTATATCAGTGTCAAAATCATGTTAAAATATGCGCATGAAGATATATATTTTATTTTAAATAAATTAATAATATTTTTTTATGTAATTTGAAGATCAAGCTATTATAAAAATAATTATAAAAATTTAAATATTAGAAATATAAATGTATAAAAATTTTATGGTAAGTAAAAAGCCCACCAAATCTTTCATAAATAAAACTCATGAGATAAATGGGAGTAGCATTTAATATACATGACCAAGCACAAATTCGTCATACATTTCTCCATACAATTGCGAGAAAGATGGCTCCACAATTCTTCTTCTGCTACAAATAGCACTTCCCCTTTAAAGAGACAGCAGTTGCCACCATCAAAATCTTTAAAAAAAAAAAAAAATTCTCTCCTTGAGAATATGGAGAAAACTAATGGAGAAGTACTCTACTTTCTTCTCTCCCTCTTACTCTCCATCTTCCTTTTCCTCCCCATCTCTGAATGTGGCCGCGCTCAGGCAATGTTCATCTTTGGCGATTCTCTCATCGATAATGGCAACAACAACTTCATCCCAACCATTGCGAAAGCAAACTACTTGCCTTATGGCATTGATTATGGCTTCCCCACTGGCAGATTCTGCAATGGCCTCACTGTCACTGACTATGGAGGTTTTTTCCTGCTCCTTCCATTTCATTTGTTTCGATTTGTCGCAGAAACTTTATACTTCGTGTTCTAATATTGCAGCAAAGCTATTAGGCCTGCCATTCCCAGTGCCATATTTGAGCTTACAGTCGAAGACAACTGAGATATTACAAGGGGTTAACTATGCATCAGCTGCTGCCGGCATTCTCGATGCCACCGGCAGGCATTATGTAGATTTCCCTTCCCTTTCTTAGTCTATTTTGCTTTTATTTAACAACAATTTCTCTATGCTTATATTTAGCAATCATATAAGAATGGCAGGGTGGGAGGATATCATTCAATGGACAAATTGCTTTGTTTGAGAAGACTGTCACTACGCAGTTGCCTTTTCTGATACCAAACCTCATAAAATTGTCAGATTATCTTTCGAGCTCGGTGTTCGTCATAAATATTGGTAGCAATGATTATATCAACAACTATCTACTTCCCAATCTTTATTCCAGCAGCAGGGAATACACAGCTGATGCCTTCGCTGATCTTCTTATCAGCAATTTTGAGCGTCAATTGAAGGTTTGTTTTAAATTTCATTATCTTCTGGTTTACTATTGCTTAATTATGAGTTAATAGTTCTTTTAACTTGATTAGTTCTTGGAGTAATGGCGTTTGTTCTTATGTCAAGCAAGAAGACAAGCACAAATAATGAATCTATGGCTGCTGCTAGTGTCATCTTCAAATCAATGTTATTAATTACTTATATAATATTTAATTCAGTCTTATGCTATGGACTATGATTCTATTGCATGCTTCATTTAAGTTGATGGATGATATTATAATGCCTTTAACTAAATTGGTGTCCGTTGACTAGAAACAAGTATTTTTACCCTAAGCTGTAAAGTTACCGTTACTATTTCTCGGCAAACAATTTGAATTCAAATTTCATGGAGCTGTAACTTGAGCTCATTAAATTGCATCTGAGCCTCCAACTAAAAATGTCAGGCATTGAGAAAACAAATACATATGGGGTAGGTTAGTTGGTAAAAATCTTCGCAGTTGAAAAGGTAAAATTTTAGGAGTTTTTAAGATTCTGAGATTAAATTATTTTTCATCAAGTTTTGTTTCGGCACTTAAATTTTTTCTCATAAAAAAATAAGCAAACATATAGAAATTCCTCATCCTTTTTAAAAACAACTAATCGAGCAGGAAAGTGAAAATCTTAAACACATCAGTTTAATTACTATGGATCGCTCAGTTCTTCAGAAACTTCTTTTGCTTGTACTGGCCTGTTAGTAGAGCTTCAAACTGTAAACAGGGAATAATAGATACGAGAAAGTAGCCACCACACCTAACCAAAATACAGATAAAGGATCCAAGTCCTTTGAAAGCTCAAATTCAAAATACTCATCAACTGCATTATTAATTGAGCTCCCCCTTCTACCTAACAATAAATCCACCTTTCAGCAAGTCTATTAAATGTCTTACAGAAAAGATAGTAATATTTATGCAGAAAAAAAGCACCATTGTGGTAAAATGTTTTCACCATCATATACAACTTGACAACCAGTAAAACCAATTAGTCATTTAAGACTCTTTACAATGCTAAGAACGAACTAATGTGAACCACCATACTGCAGAGCTTATACATGCTTGGAGCCAGGAAGATGCTTCTGGTTGGAATTGGACCGCTTGGGTGCATTCCAAGCCAGCTCTATCAGCACAACAGCACCGACGGTAGCTGCATCGAGATTGTCAACAACCAGGTCTCTTTGTTCAACGAACGACTCGTACCTCTTCTACTTAGGCTCAATTCAACGCTACAAGGATCATTCTTTGTGTATGAGAACATCTATGACACATTCGTTGATTTGGTTCAGAAGCCTGCTAGCTACGGTATAGGATAGTGAATTGGTTTATTGATATTGTAGAAGAATATATATTTCAATGATGAAATTGAATTGTTTCATATAGGATTTAAGGAGAAGAATCAGGCTTGCTGTGGGAGTGGGAAGTATGGTGGACAGTTAAGTTGCTTGCCACTTCAGGTTCCATGCGCGGAGAGGGATGGATTCATATTTTGGGATTCATTCCACCCAACACAGGCTGCAAATAAGATAGTTGCTGAGCGCTGTTACGGTCCTTCAGCTACCGATTGCCTGCCTATCAGTGGTTACATGCTTGCACAGCTATAGGAAATGCCTTCATTGGTCATTTGAAATCATAAAGAGGGAGCTTGTTCTATGTTCCTCTCATTAACAATATAATAACCACAAAATCATTTGAAATTGAAAATTTTAATGAAGGGAGGGTGGTGTTAGTGACAGATGAATAATGGTTGTTCTTAGAGCGAGTTCTTTTTCCTTAACGAAAGTAATAAATTTGAGCAAATGTTATGTGTGTGTTAGCTTTTTTGGTTTTTAATGTATTCAAGTATGATGTGCGGATTGTTCATTTAGTGAATAAAAGAAGAGGAAATGATTTTCCAGAAGAGGTTTACTTATCTGCTGTAAATGTTCTGTGGCTTTATCTGTGAAAGGCTGGTTGAAAAAATATTCAGTGGATGTCTAATTCATTAGTTTGCAATTAGAGAAAGATGTCTGAGAGAATCTCACAAAATATCTCTGTATGTATAATTCTCTCTATCAAAAAAGTTTTCTTCTTTTTCAAAATAACCTTTGTTTTCATGGATTCAATTCCAATTTCCAACAGTCCAAAATTAATTGTTGTAAGAAATTTGAACTGTTTTGCATTATTCTGATGAAATAACTTCAAAAGGGAATAATTACAAACCTTAAAACATTCATAAATGATAAAATTTCACTTGAAAGTAAAATTAAAGCTAAAAAGTTATAAATGAAACTCATTTAAAGTAGGGAAACAAATTTTAACTTCCATAATGTCTGGGATTTAGAGTATATAGTATCAATAAATTGTCCCAGAGTGAGGTTCTCATATTAATTAGCTAGGAAAAATGTACCATTGCTTTTTAACTTTGTAATGAGCAAGGCTACATTTCTCATAGAGTAAAAGCTACAAATAGTCTCCCGACTATCAATAAATGTCAAATTTTGTCCTAGAGTTTTATATTATCCTATTTTAGTCTCTCAACTATTAGAAATTGAGTCAATTTTGTCCCTAGCCATTTAAATTAATAAAGAGAGCCAGAGAAGTTCGTTTCTTGGGGGCATTTAAGTAAAATACCTACTCAATGCTTCCCACTATACGTCCTGCTTCCTGCTATTCGCCCTACTTCCCGCTATACGTCGTGCACGTATTCTGCTATACGCTTGGAGGTTTTTCTTTGTAGGGGAAGCAAACAACCTCGGATAACGCAAGTGAGGCAGCCGACGAGATTGAGGCCGCCTATGCGTGCAAGGTAGGCGAAGCGAGCGAGCAAGCGACAAGCCGGGCGAGATGCGCTACGACATGCTTTGACCTGAGCAAGACAAGCCACAAACAAAGCTATGTTTGTTGTTTCTCTTGGCCTCAATTTTCTGCGTCTATTTTGTGCTTCTAGTTTCTCCAGGTTGCCACTGCAGTTAAATAGTTGGTGATTGAAATCTTCTATGTACTTCTCATGAATTAACCCGAGCCTTTCTTGGTGCTATGTATGCATAATATAATGGCATAGACCCTTAGTTATGCATTGTAAACATAATATAATGGTATCATCATGATCAAGTTAACCACCTATTTAAAAAGCATGCATCACATAGAGACTTTTGTCATAGTATTTTTGCTAGCATTGAACATTTGAGCTAAGCTTATTTAACAGTTGACATGATATTGACTCCTTTGTTAGCTTAAATAAATTACAAATTAGCGTCCTTATTTAGGATATTGCCGAGATGGTGTTCACATTAAGCACAAAATGATTATTTATGTTTTCATTTGAGGGCATTCTTTAGAAAATTTTGAGCTTTTGCTCTTTTTTTTTTTCAGGGGCATAACTAGTGACATTTTAGAGGGAGTCTATTCTTGTGGAGCAAAGATTTGGAGGCATTAGGGGGTTGTAATATTGGCATTTAGGCAACTCTAAGGATGAGTATCCTGATGGTTAATTGGGTTGGAATCATAGATCTATTTTAATTGATATTTGATGTCAATATGATCCACATTAGGGAAGCTTAATAGAGGTTACATCTTATTTAAGTGGAATTGGTATTGTGATTGAGAGCTATCCAATCTTGATGTTGTAATTTAGAGACTAGCCCCATTAACTGAATATACTCTTCTAGTAATGATAAAATAGGGCCAAGTAAGAAATTTTATCTCAACATTCAATTATAATAACTAAAATACCCCTCGTATTTAACTTCTGACTTTAAGTCCACCTTTAGGCTCTTGGATCAAATTGGCTCAATTTTTAATAGTCGAGGAACTAAAATGGGGCAATGCAAAACTTTGGGATTAAATTGGAAATTTATTGATAGTCAGAGGACTATTTTTAGCTTTTACTTATTTCTCATATAATAAAAAATTATAAGATATAAGATTTTGACTTGCATATAAAGCTTTATAGGTACAATATATCTTTAAATCTTATTGTCTGCTATAAAATTTGTGGAGATAAAATGATAATTTCATACATTAGTTTTGTACAAAGATTCACACACACAAATAATAGAAGCTCACAAACTAAGCAAGAGTTATTAAATGGAACACTCAAAAAATAAAGTCATGGGGCTTAGCTTGTAACACCTCATAATCAAATTTAGAAGAATGATCTATTTATCATTTTAATAATATATCAAAACTTTCATTAATCATCAATATAATCAAATATCCAGTGAAAGCAACTAACAATCTCATACCTCAAAATATTGCTCTAGATTCATTCTCCCAAAATTAATATACAATAGCCAGGATATCAAAATAACTATTACTCTGTCACAAACTCCTCACTATAAAAGAATAAGGAAAAATATAAACAAAATCAAACCTAAAGATCTCTGTCAATCTCACTCTAACTGGTCCTGACCCCTTCTCTGAACAACGGGGGCTTCAACTTAAGGAACATCTGTAGATGCGTGTCCCCTTTTGACTCCTTATGTCCTACATGTCTATTCTGAGCATCGCTCATAACTTGTGCAAGCATGCTGGCTAGCTGCATCAAATTATCAGAACTTACTAGAGCTGCTGCTGCACTCTGTCCATTCTATATATCCTGATAGGTAGGGTCCATCTATCCACTGATAAAATCTTCTTTAATAATCAATTAATTCACAAATTCAACATGCATACATATGCAAAGCAATCAATCAAATGCAGAATTTAAAATCCATACTACCCAACTTCTACCATACTCATAAATCAATTCCTATAGCTCTAGTTACATTTTCATTCTTCCAACAACCGCTTTGATACCAATTTTCATCCTTGCGCATTATTAGTTGCTTTCACTGGATATTTTATTTATATTGATGATTTATAAAAGGTTTGATATATTTTTAAAATGATAAATAAATAATTTTTTCACATTTGATTCTGAGGTCTTACATAACTCACCTGAAATAATCTACTATGAATTGAATATTATAGAAGTCTATCCATCCTTCAATTAGAGCAAGTCAAATTACAAAATCTAAATTCTTATTTGACCTCTTCAATGTAGTCGAAAGTATTGAAGAAACAATGAGAGATCATGGGCACTACTATATGGATGACCAACAAAGAATATCAAATGACAAACTGGGAGATGACAATCGATGACAACAGCTCGACGATGGCAATCGGGTGATGATAATTACTGATGATGAACACTAATGTCGATTGACGAGCAAAATTCTATGAGCCTTTAAATCTATAAGCTATCTCCAATTCCAGGAAACCTTCATATGAAACATGAGCTTATATAGATTTTTGGACATATATTTTTATTATTTTAGCCAAAATCTCAAATACTTTATTAGACAACTTGGGTTAATCCCGCATATCATATAATTTTTTTGGTCATTTAGATGTCTTGATGATGTTAAATTAGGAGCTACTTGGACTTGTTGGATTTGTCTCATCAGAAGGCTTGTTTTAGCTATAAAAACACAAAATTTGGAGATTATTTGATCATTCAAAAAGTGTTGTGAAGTTTTTCAATTATACCTAAATTGCTTTATTTAGGTTTATTTATATTCAGATAAATGGATTTTTTTTGTTTCTGGATTTATTTCATTGAAACATTCATTTTGACTATAACTTCATTGAAAATAAAGTACGAGAAATCCTAAAATCAATTTTAAAAGTTTCTCAATTAAATGCTCACACAAATATGGATAGACTTTAGAATAATACATCAAATATATATTTGTTTTCAATTAAGAGTTTAAATTGTACACTAAACCATATATTATTAGATATAAAATTTCTCATATAAATAAAAGTTATCCAATCAAGTATAAGTCTTTTAATCCATATCCTAATGTAAAATATTACTGAAATAATAATAGCTTTATTTAACTAATTAAATTTAAAATATATTTTAATTATTTTAAAATATAAATTATTTTTAAAATATCTTATTCCTTCCCTTTCCCCCTCCCAAAGTGTTGTGCATCGAGACCAACAATACACTAACCCTAATTAATTGGTGCTCATAATTCCAAGAAGCTATATATCTTGAAGATATGGGAATTCTTACACCAATGAATGAAGAGATTGACCATATAAATAGTTTAATATTATCCACTATCAAATGTCATTAAATAATTAATATCATAGAATTAATAATTTATTTAAACTAAAAATAATAATTATTTAAATAAATAAATAAATTATATAATGCATTGTAATAAAATAATATTATAGAGTGAAAAATACAAATACCAATGTTGGTGAATTATTTATAATATCTTAAATAGAGATGTCACCCCACTTGTCTCTTTAACTAATTTTCTATTTACATATTTTTATTAATTATGTAAAAAATATATGTATAATATATGATGATATATTTAATGAACTGAACATTAATAAATGAATATTATTATTTAATAAACCATAAGAAATTCTAGTAAAATAATTCATTTTACTTATTTAAATAATAATTAATAATTATTCTTATTTTATGATAGGACCATTAATAAACATGGTTGAAATTTTTTACCATAGTGTAATAATTGTAATGAAATGGGGTTGTATTAAATGAGTCATTAATAAAAAGTCACCATGCCATTATAGCATTCCCCCCTTCAGCTATATTTTCTGAATTTTCTTTTATCTTTTTTTTTAAATATATTAGAAATATGTTATTTAAAGGGCCTGGATCAATTTCACAATATAGAGATAAAGATCAAAATGATTCTTTGACTTTTTACGTAGCAGAAATGATATCGTATATTTAAAAAATTTTATGTTAGTCTTTTATCTTTTTTATAGGGATTTAAATGATCCAACGAAATGATTAATTTAGGCTTCATTTGGGACAACTTTTTTGCTGCTTTTTAAAATACTTTTTTAGTATAAAATTTTTTTGAATTAGAAATTATTGTACTAGAAAGCCGTTTTAAAAAGCTATAAAAAAGCTGTTTCAAACGAAGACTTTGTCTCTATTAAAAAGTCAAAAGATCATTTGATATTTTTAAATAGTCGGAAACTATTTTTGTTCTTAAGAAAAATTTTGGATATCAATTCGATCATTTTCCCACACAATATCTATTAATTATTCAACTAAAATTTTTGAAAATATACTTTTTGGATTTATAATTCACTTTATAAAAAAGAAAAAAAAAATAAATTTATAATAACATGTTGAATATAATCGTAATAGCTATAACACCTGAGATAAAAAAACTTTAATCCAGTTGAATGTAATAACATTTATATCACTGCAAAATGCTAATACATTGTCTCATGTGTTCTTCAAGATCATCATGATTGAATTCATTTTCATCAAGCAATAGCATCCCTATTTTTTTTGTAATTAGAATTTAAACCACCAAATTTTATTATTATCATTTTTAGATAAACCCTAATCCTGATCCTAAAAAAAAAATCCAAAAAAATGATTTATAAACATACAAAAATATGCAAAAACTCTCAAAAGATTAAAAGAGATCATTTTTTCCATCTATTTGAATGTAGCAATTCAGAGCACTGATCTCTTTGTTTAGAGGGAAGGGCCAGTACAAGATAGGCTCTTGCCCGTTGTGGCAGAAGGAAAAGAAAATTGATTTAGACTAATTCTCACTCTTTATGTAATGAAAATTCTTTTAGATTGGCCAAACTGCTCAGCTCTACTTGCTGTTGTGCTATCCTGCTGAAGACACTGGAAGGATCATTTTCAGAGATAGACATGGTATGATCTCTGGTGCTCTGTCGTTGCCTGATTCTTGAGATGGCCTGAGTAATATCCGATATCGCCGGCCGCCTGCTGGGGTTTTTGTGTAGACAACGGTGAGCTATGTTTGCAAGAAGCCTAATTTCTTCAGTGTTGCTGTTGCCAATGAGCTTCTTATCAACTATTTCATCCCATTCAGCTCTTCCATCCCCACCACCAATCACTGCCTGAAAGTTTACAGGTTCAAAATATAAGTGGGCATATGTATATAAAGGCATTCATTCAGTTTTGGCCTATCAAGATCTTATCAACCAATGATTTGTCAAACTTTTGGCTTCCCATGCAATGCTGGAGATGGAACAAATTTATGATTATCTAGAAAAAAACATAGTAGAAATATCTAAAAAATATCCATTAATGTCAGTTGTGACTATTGATTTTTCAGACTTCAACTGAAAATGTCAACAAAAAAAATCCTATTTTTGGGTTCGTGGATGCAGTTATTTATAAAAGTACTAGTAAAATCATTATAATAAAAATATTTTTTCTAAAAACTGCTGCGATCATTATAGATTATTTTTAAAAAATCAGATAAACTCTAACAGATATGATTATAAAAAAGTACTTCTCATCATACATTTATTTTAAAAAACAAAATAAAAAAAGATTATAATCAAACATATATATGAACATAATTTGAAAAACAAAAAGGCAAAATGCCGCCCCAAACAGATTCACAAGTTAGTTTATCAATATTTTGTCATTTTGCCGACCCACATAGTGCAATAAATGCTTGTTGTTGTTGATTGTATGTTAAAAGATATGGTGGAAGATGGATAAAGGATAGTTGAATGGTGAGGACTTACAAGATTTATGTACTCCATCAAGCCCTGCTGCGGATTAATGGCAGTAATGAGTTCAAATAGTATTATACCAAAACTATAGACATCACTTTGCTTTGTGAATTTGCTTGTTGACATGTAACTGGGATCCATGTAGCCGTATGTTCCCTTTAGTCCAGACCTCCTTCCATCAAACATCTCTTCTTTGGACAGCCCAAAATCAGCCACCTGTTTGCATCTTAGAGCTCTTTAGAATTGTAAACGAGAAACTAACAATGGATAGGAGGCAGATGCAGTCATAAAAATCCCCAAATGGACATTCTCTGGAGCTCGATTTTTACAGTCTCCCCAAATAGCAAAATGCATTGCTATCCTTTAACTTATCAATACCAAAACACTATCGAATAAGAATGAAGACTGTGGAAACCTGAAACGTCTCTGCTGCAAGCCTGCAACTCCTCGGTTTGTTTCAGCCAACGATTATTACTGATGGTGAAACATACAGTTTTTTACACGAAAAAATAACATAGCTAATGCTGTGGCTTGAACTTTTTAAAGGGCTGGGTTAGTAGCAATAAATAGAAGTTCAGTCTTACAACCTAAAATCATCTAATTCAGTAGAAATCATGAGTCCACGTATGTGCTCTATAAATAAAAACAGTGAATATTAAAGACAAAGCTAGAACCTCCACCTATCCACTTCAAAACCAAACAGCCCCGCTGTATATTAATCCGTTACTTTGGGTCATGATTAGACTATGTTCCATTTTTTTAGACAGCGCATGTATTTAAGTTAAAAAAAAAATTATATATACACATATGTTTAACATCCATATTTTTTTTAGAAAATAAAGGGGAATGTTTCATGAAATTATGAAATCACCCTCATGGGTGCTTGCACAAGTTTTATTAACAGGAATAAGGGCTGCTTGGATTAATTAGGTTTTTAATTAAGAACATCAAATTTATATCAGCATTTAATTGTTGTAATTATGATAATTAATCATGCTATAATTAATTACATAGAGTAGTTTAAAATTAACTATAAATTAAGGCTGATTTGGGTTTTATTAAGATCTTTAAGGTGCTGTTAATGTTATGATAATTAATATTAAGATAATAATAAGTTGATTATTAAGCAAAATTATTTCATAACCAACTATTAACTTAGGCTAATTACGAATTGAAGGATTTTCCTACAACAACAACAATAAAATCATGCCTTTACCCCACTGTGGGGTCGGCTACATAAATTTTTTTCTACGTTGTGATTGTATTCTATTAAGAACGAATTGAAGAATTTTCCTAAAAATATTAATTTATCTAAAGTTATTAAAATAGTAATTGGGTGATAGCTTACATTAGTTGGGCTCAAATTGGGTGTAACCATCCACTTCTGAAAATAGGCAATTAGACAAAGAATCCAAACAGATTTTTTGTTTCAGGCAATAGCAAAACAAGAACCAAGCAAAAAAACAAAACAAAAATATCATCGGCTTATCTCATCCGTTGTATCGATGCCATCAAAAATAAGACTGAAAATGTCCAGTATATCAATAGTTAAAGCATCTAATTAGCACTCACAGTCGGGAAGAAATGATTAAAGTAATCAAATGATACCACATAGGATCTTCACATAAACATAAATTACTGCTAACCAGAACATGCATAAAAGCACACAGTACAAGCGTAGGACATGTCTTACCTTAGCTCTCATCATTCTGTCAAGGAGTATATTAGCAGATTTAAGGTCCCTATGAACAACTGAAGGCGATGCCTGTCATGGGAGACCAGTTATTCGGTTATAACCAAGAAGCCATTTTAGTATCAGAAAATAAGGTTAAGGCATAGATTAACAAACCCCATCATGAAGATACTCAATGCCATGCGACACATCTAAAGCAATTTGTAGCCTTTCATCCCAGTTAAGAACACGAGGACCAGCACCTGCAGAGTTAGTTAGCACATTACTGATAAATTAATTATTTCAATTTTCTTATTTTATCTGCAGGACATATGAAGCAGAAATATCCTTTACATAAATAAAAAATAAAAAAAAACATTGGTTGGGAAAAGAAACTAGCCGGAAAGGGCAATAACATTTTAATTTTCACCAAAAATAGCAAACGTTATTGGTGATCGACAATGTTTTTGACTTTTGACCAACCACAACAACAATCCTTATATGAACTTTCTAGCTAGAGATGCCATATAGGCTTTGTAATGAATACATAAAGCCAGCGATGACTCATTTTAAGTTTCAAAAGGATACTATGTATCTGGATCGGGAGATCATAATCACTTGATTACTCCTGAGATCATGATCAACACGAAGAATGAAAAAAATTTTACTAAAAAAATGACTTAAGCCGAGAATCACGGCTGATCAAGTCTACTCAGATAACCCTTTTGTTCTTCAGATGAAAAAAGGATTCTTGGAACTGATTTTCCTCATATCGTGCCCCAGGCAAGGGGTATCTAGTTATAGGCTCCTAGAGGTACCGTTTCATAGCAAATAAATCCTCTCTCCTCATTTAAAATAATTGAATTCACATTGTCACTACCCTACAAGCTATGATGTAGCCATTGATGCCACCAGAAATCAAGTTGCCATAGCCCTACTAGCTTGGACAAAGTTCTTGTAACGGCCATGTCATTTTCACTCTCTCATTTATCTACTAGGGCACGATCATGAAATGCATAAAATTAACTACATGCATCTGAATGACAAGAAATCCTCCCATAACATAAATTTGTCCCCACAATATTATGTCCCATATTGCAAATCGTGAAGGGCAAAATTGTGACCTAGTGGACCTATTTCAGCTCTTAAGAAACTAATCAAACATTGTTGTTTATAAGATAAGGTGAAAGGACTACCATTGGAATTCGACTAACATAACGGCTAGAAGATATTTAATGTGTGGACCATCCAGACAGCTAATAAATAGCTTCCATCCAGGTCATCATCTTCTCTTTATAAGAAAGACATGAGTGTTGGTGCCCCTCTCCGTCCTCCTTCCCACATAGAACCATTCTACTCATTGTCTTTATCCATATAGGAAGCTTCTTTTCAGCATTCCATGGCTTATCAATGAAGATCATCCAGTTTTTGAGCCTTTTAGGAGCATTGACTTCAAGTCCTAATAGATGGATGAAGTGTCATCTTTCCTTCTAAATCGACAAGAACTAATAAATCATTATCTAATACTGAGGGTAACATCATAGCCTCTCATAATATATAGGAATCACATGCGTCTTAAGTTTTCTCTACTACTCCTACAAAAGTGTTTACATTGTATTTGGCCTCGAGTGTTCATGCGTAAATTCCCGTGTATGATGGCCACATTTATTTCTATGATGATTGAATCATCGAAGTTTCTTTATTTCACGCTTGTCGAAGCCACCCAAATGTCAAACATTTCAAACATCCCCTCAATTTTGCAAGCACATCCATTTCAGCTTTGTGGCCTACCTCAATCTTCCGATGAAGGGACACCGCTATAAAAAAGTAAATATACAAGGTACAAGGAAAATCCACCATGGCCTACCACTCGACATTGACAGAAAAGAGATGAAGGAGAGGAAGAGGGAGAGGACTCCTATTATACACAAATTGGTTCATTTATCGAGGCCAAAAAAATCCTCCTAAAAAAAGAAGATGGATGTTTATAAGCAAACTTAGAGCTTAAGCCAACACTGATAGCAATTGAAAATAAGGTCCGTATTTTTGACCAAGAGGAGATCAAGTGCTAGGTGCAAGGTAATGGATGGTCAAATGGTTGGCTAAGCCTTAGGTCCTTGAGCAATGTGCACGTCGAGGACAAAATTTCCATGGCAAAGAGCTGCTACGATATGGTGGACATGTGTCAACTCTAGAGTGGCTAGAGCTGGCAGCAAGGTGTTAGAATCTTAATAGGATGTCTCAGGAGAAATTAGGTGATGCAGGACTTAAATGCCTAAATGATGTTAATTAAGGATTTTTGCATGCTTTGGTTTAGAGAACAAAATTAATTAAATACTTGTAGTGGTTTAAACAATGAAATAAAACACGAAGGATGTTGAAACAAGCTTAGGCCAAGTCACATGCATAAAAGTTAAGATCACAAAATAACCAATTACTCTAGCATTGCATACATGGAAGGTTTTCAAGGATCAATCCCTAAGTTAACAATGAGACTAGTCACTATGAAAGGTCCCTGACTCAACTCTCTAAATCACTAGGCTTTAGCGGAGGGAAATTAACACTAGGGCTGCAAACGAACTGAGCCGAGCCGAGTATGTGAGTGTTCATGTTTGAGTTCATTTAGTATCAGCTTGTTTAAGTTTGGTTCGTGTTTGTTCGAGCTTTATTATTTGTGCTCATGTTTGGTTCATTTAAATTAATGAGTGTTCATGTTCAGTTCATGTTCGGCTCGTTTAATGCTTATCAAGCTTTAAACAAACGAGCTTTAAACAAACGAGCTATAAATGAGCTCTACTTTTAGATGTTCATTAACTTAACAAATGAGCTTTATCGAGCTTCCTAACAAACGATTACATCGAGCATGTTCGTGAACATATTTAACGAATTTTTTTAACAATCAAACAAACACGTTCATGAATATATCTATGAACAAATACATTTATAATAAAAGCAATTGTCTATATAAAATGAAAATAACATTAATCAATATGAAAAATGCAGTGCTCATTATTATTTACTGTAAATTTTATTATTTAACAATAATTATATCATTATATTATAATAAACTTATATTGTTGTTAATTATAAATTAAATAATTGTTATTAGTAAATAAATGATAAGTAATAATATTAATGAGAATTAATCGATTAATATCAATTAATTTATAATAATAACTTATTTATTAAATATATATAATAATAATGAGAATTAATCGATCTTGATGTCAAACATCAAACATTAATCGAATTCTTTGTTCATGAGCTTCTTATCGAGCTTCATATCGAGTATATTCATGAACTTTAAACGATCATGTTCACGAACCTAATCGAGCCAAACGCATTGTTGTTCAAGCTTGTTTATTAACACATCGAGTATTTATGAAAGTGTTCAAGCTTGTTCAACTAACTAATTGAACGATCACGAACGAGCTTTTATCGAGCCGAGCCTTGAGCAGCTTGTCGAACGCTCAGTTCGCTTGCAGCCCTAATTAACACGATCTTTATGAATCAAAATAAACCACAATTGAAAGCAACTAGGAAGATACAAGATTTGGAAGATTGTTTACCGTCGTCAAGGTTTAGAAACAATCTGCCACTAGACGGAAGAAATTTGTTCTTCGATGGCGGCGGCAATCCTCTCCACGTATTCCTCCATGGTGTGATCAACCTCCGGATTGACGTCGAAGAACGGAGAATGGATGATATCAACTTGGCCTTGTTCGTTGTAGACGAACCCGTGGTCACGTTTTGGATCCATCATGCACGGGTAGATGAGTTTGGGGATGTGTGGAGAAGGTAAGCGGTGTGGCTTCTTCTCTTTTCCTTCCTTAGGTGAAGCTTCAAGCCAAGAGAAGTGGTGGCAAGGAGGGGTTGGGGGGGGGGGGATGTTCGGCCAAGACTAGGAGGGATAGCCTCTTTCCAAAATCTGAATTTGAATTTCATATTTGAGTAGGGGAGGATTTGGGTCTTGAAATTTGAATTCAAAGGGAAAAGGAGGGAAAATTACTCCTTAATGAGAGACTTAATTAATGTCTCTAGAAGGAAGGGAATTAATGTGGGAGAGAGAGAGAGAGAGAGAGAGAGAGAGAGAGGGGCCGGCGGCATGGTGAGGAGGTTTAGGGTTAGGGAGGGTGAGTTTAAAGCTTGCCTAATCAAGGTTCTTTAATTGAGGAAGAGGATTTAAATCCAATCCAATTTGAAATTGATTTGGACTTAATTTAGGGAACTTTCCTAAAATAGATTGTCTATTTTAGGAAGGATTTCAAAATTCAAAATTAATTGAATAATTGAAATTAAAGCTTTCCAAAATGAGGTTGTCTGGAGAAAGGAAAGTAATGAAGGGAGGTTTGAATTGTGGAGGCAAGCGAGTGGAGATTGGATGGCCGAGGCTAGGGTAGGGTTAGGGTTTGGTGGAGGTGGGATTTTGGGGTGGGTTAGCTAATGATTTTGGGAAGGGGCCTTAGGTGGCCGACGGCTTGAAGGTGGTGGGGTTTTGTTGGCCGGCGGCTAGGAGGTGGTGGGATGAATGGGCCGGCGGCTATGGGAGGGGCAAGGCCCTTGGGTGGTCGACGGTTTGGAGAGGGGCTTTGGATGAGAGGCCGGCGGTTTAAGGGAGAAGGAGGAGGGGAGGAAGGAAGGAGAAAGTAACCACGAGCCCGGACGCTTCATGCGGCTGGTGGGTGATCCGATTCTCTCACCTAAGGATTTCTCTCCAAGAACTCTCAAACTCTCACAAAAACTCAATTGCTGAAATTTTCATCATAATCATATTCATTCATTGACTTCAAAAGAATAACAAGGGGCTTATAAATAACCTCATACAATGAAAGAAAAATAAAAGACAAACTTGCCCCTAGGGCATACATATGACTAGGCCCTCAAGTGAGGGTAGAAATGGAAAAAATGCATAAATAAATCAAATACATAAAATGACTCAAAAATAATTGGTGCGATCGTGGCCGTAGATTGTCGGCCCCGTCTCTGGTAGACTCTCCAAGGTCGGATGTCCTCATCATTAGGCCTATGAGCTAAAGAGGAGGTTGACTTGCTATGTAAGACAAGTTCTCGAGGAGATCAAGTTCTCTATAGGAGCCAAATTTAGATAAGTTGTTGAGGAAGAAGTTATCAAATAGCTTAAAGTCAAAGAGGGGCTCACGTTCAAGTAGGCCGAGAAAACCAACTTGGGGATTTTGCCTTGGATGTCGAGTTCTCAAGAAGGTTGAGTTAATGAAGTTGCAAATGACAAGACCTGACAAATAGCTTTGTACTCCAAGAAGTGTCACAGGAACAAGTTATCATAAAATATCATCTTAATTGGGTATTTAATTCCAAATCATTTCAAAATTTTTACACACTGAAATTGCAATTATCTTCTCATGCTAGCTAAGCCCTCAATTAAGAAAATTTTGATGTATCTAAGTAATGATCAAATGGTCTAAAAGCCTTGTGAAATCATGCATGCGAATAGATATCGATACTTTTTATTTGCATTTAAAAGCCACAATACTGAAATCTAAATAAGAAGAAAATGATATTTGCTTCCTATAAAGAGAAAGCGGATATACATACATACACTTATATATAGATATATATACACACAAAAACCAAGAAAATGCAAGTTAGCCACAATGATTTATAAGAAATGGCCATACCATACAAGAGGCTAGCCACACTCCCATTACTCATAAATTCATAGACAAGTATAAGCTGGCCTTTGTCTACACAATATCCAAGTAAATTCACCAGATTCCTGTGGTGTAATCGACTAAGTAAAACTACCTGTACAAAAAAAATTGTGAATATCCAAGAAAAATAAGATTTATAATAAATTAAAGGCTTCAGTGGCTTGGTCATGATTAATAGGATCAATAGTTTGCAATCATTTTGCATAAAAAGGCTGCATGTGTTAAAAGAAGTTCAATATTCGTGTGAAACTCGTGTTTGGCTCAATAACTATTTTGTCTGGTCATTCAATGAGTAAGCTAAAAGTTTGAACAAGATCTTTTAGCATGTATGCATGTATATATACATCTCTCTCTCTCTCTCTCTCTCTCTCTTTATATATATATATATGTTCTACTTATGTATTTTACCATTAAAAACAATCATGAATAAATTCATAGTGTATAATTTATACTGTATGATGCTTCAAAGGCATAATATTAAATATTGTTACAAGATAACTATTTTCAACAATTTAGCTCATAAATTAAAAAAATTGTCGATGGATTTGATCGTTACCAATATAGATCGTTCATATTTGACTTATGTTCAGCTTACCAATAAATAATCCAATCACGACAAAAAATTTTAGAACTTGTAATTTTTGTGTTTTACTCAAATAGTCAATGAACCGGGTCAATCAAAACCACATTTTGTTCATGTTTATCTCATTTACACCCTTGGATGAACGCTAAAGAGATTAAAGAACCCTAATTCATAATGGTTGGTTGAAACAATTCATATTGAAGCAGATTCTATTTCCTTAAAAAACAAATAAAACAGCTTTTTTGCTTTCGAAAGAACTACTACAGCATTCCCTTGATGTGATGCACATGCTTTTTGGAAATGCTATATTTCAAACAAGATAACTATTTGCTCTTAAAGTGCCTCTTACTAGATAACAGACTGTATTTCAATACCAAAAGTTCATTGAAAATTGTTGAAGATTCCTAAAAGATTTACCATAGTCAAATGGTTTAGAAAATCCAAGCTGCTTGTTAATTTGGCGTGTTTTTAAATCACCAAGCACTAAGATGTTAAGTAAGACTGTATGAAGACATAATAAAAAGCCAGAAAACTATTTAGTACATTACGAGTTTAATTGACTCCAAAAAATAACTAAGAAGGATGTCTTTACAAGCATTTCAGATGATAAAATAGATCTCTCCTTGTCGACATCAATATATAAGCTGAGAGGCACACCTCAGTTTGGAACTCTTTTTCTCCTTGTTTTGATTTATTTGCAAGCACCTTTACAGCTACCACCGCACCTGTAGGCATTATAGCCTTATAAACAGGACCAAAAGATCCCTGCCCTAGAATGGTTGTGAAATTTTGTGTGGCTTTCTGAATGTCCCTACATGGCATAGTCAGATTGTGATGTCACAGACAAAATAAAGAGGTTATCAAATGAGAAAAGATATACAGATTTGGAGGGTCAAATTTAAACATTTGCAAAAATCTACCATAACTAGAGTAATATTCTTCTAAGAAAAGAAATAAAAGAGCACGAAGTTTATTTTCCATGAAAAATTATAAATTGAAAAGCAAAACCATAAACAAAACACGTCATCAAATTGCACAAGTTTAAAAGAGCAGTGAATAAACTTCAATGAATTTATGCTTAGCGTATGAAAAGTACAACATAACTAAATTATTATAAAAAAGTATGATAAGCATGCAAAAATAATTTGGAAAAAAGGAACTAATTCACACAGAGAACAAGTTCTACAAAGATAATAGCCAATTCACGGCTTCAGCACCAAAAATTAGTATACGTAACGCACAATAACGTCATTGATTAACATTTGCAATACAAAGTGAGTGGGAGATTTGAAATGGCTCAATATTTTGAACAGATATTCTAATTGCCCCTTCTG
This sequence comes from Dendrobium chrysotoxum, assembly GCA_019925795.1. Lineage (NCBI taxonomy): Eukaryota > Viridiplantae > Streptophyta > Magnoliopsida > Asparagales > Orchidaceae > Dendrobium > Dendrobium chrysotoxum. The sequence goes on from CM034307.1 coordinate 50,272,163, forward strand.
CACATCAAATAGGGGAGTGAATTGAGTGATAAAATCAAATCAAAATCAAAAACAGATTTGTTTAATAATATTTACCCCAAAAGAACAAGGATGATGAAATTAAAGCCAAACAACATATAGCATAAAAGTAAAGATCATGCAATCACAAAAATTCCAATTTATGGTATTTTTGCTTTTCAATCAAGTCTACAGTCACTTCACAAGCTGTTCCTTAAAGTTCACTAAAGGAACAATGTGTTATGTTGTAACGGACAAGTTTAATGAACTTTGTCAAAATGACTTGGTTCAATTCAAAGATGGTCAATAGCACTCTGATCAAGTTGATTGAACTTGGTCAAATTTTGATTCATAATGGCTATTTTGACTATTTGATTCATTTAGCCATTTAAGACCATTTAACTAGATGAACTTGGATGCTTTGAATTTAACCATTTAAGACAATTTAACCATTTAAAGAAAAGAGTAAGAATTTTGCATGACTTAGTAGGCTCGCATAAAAAACATAAAACTTATTAACTTAAAGCAAACTACAACTGTGTGAATCTTATTAGCAAAAGCTTTGGATTTATAACTTCGTGATTGCTTGATTAAGCTCTCCATAATATGACGTTATTAGAAGTGCTTTGAATTTAAACAAGGAGACCTAACTTACACACTTAAGAGCAAATATTAAATACATGGTTGGTATAGTAGTGATCATTAGAACACCATGACGATTCAACAATCCCACCTTATTTCGAAGATGGAAAACACTCTATTATGCTGGTTTAATATTATTACCCCTAAGAAACTTAATTTTATAATTTTTTTTCATAAGTTGGAGGATTTCTCATATATACATGCAATGATTAAGAAAGATATTCCAAGATGGGATCATCATTAATATTTTAAGATACATATTATCATTCCTTAAAGAATTTAGCATATAAAATAAATCCAAATCATTAGATGTCAAGTAAGATAACCATATTGAGACAACCCTTACCATAAATCATCCAACACATAGCATTTTAAAACAAGCAGCATAAAATATTTATAAAATATCTAAAATCAAACAATAAGCATCCAACAGCAAGCAAACACTTAGGATCCAACACATGGCTCACTAATATAACCCCTCTCCTTATTTGGTCATCAGCAAAGAGGAAGCAAGCATATAAGCGTATTATCAAAAAAATGATGTAGCAAACAGTGACTAAAACGATTTGTAAATAAGAACTTTAAGAATAATTTAAGAATTTATGTGTTTCCACACTCATGGTGCACAACATTATGGAGAGGTTTGAGATGATAGAGAAGCATGGAGTTCATGTTATCTTGTAATCAATGCGATCATTCTAGCCTCTAGATAAGAAGAATAAAGAGCAGCTATTGTAGACGGTCAGAGTTCTTGCGAAGCTCTTCATTACTTTCTGTTAAATTCAGAAAATTGGAGAGGGAAAATCTTAATTTTATTATACAAAATTATCCCTATTTATATGTCTATATATGATATCTTAATAAAGAAACAAATAATTATAGAATCATGCATAATTGCCATAATATAATCGTTCCTAAATCAGCTGCCAAAATATGGAAGGAGATCGGCGTGATCTAGGTAAGCCTCCCACGGATTCCCATCTTGACCATGGGATCAAGTGTCAAGGGACGGCTGGGATTTAGCAGAGATCGGTGTGATCCAGGTGAGCCTCCCACGGATTCCCATCCTGGCTGTGGGGTCAAGGGTCAAGGGACGACTGAGGTTTTAATACTTCCCCTCAAGCTGGGGAATACAGATCTGTCATTCCCGGCATGGTAATTAGTCTCAAAAAAGTAGAGTTATCAAGTCCCTTGGTGCACCATAAAGTCCTTTATTTGGTAAAAGTTTTGAGAGGAATTAGCTTCAAACATTGTTGTGGCAAAGGATAGCGATAAATGCTATCTCAATAGCCTGCAAGGTGCAAGGAAGCAATGAAGGTTGCGTTGAACAGTAGCCCTCAAGATACTGGAAACGACAATAAAGGCTGATGGTGGGATAACAGAGAAAGTGAATTAATTGTTTTTGGGTCCGTCTCCCTCTCGGTTCTCAAGGGAAGGCCGACAATGAAGGAACGACAGTAAAAAAAGGAAAAAAAAATATGATTTTAGGGTTGCGACAAGCTTCAAGGAAAGGAGCATAAACACACGTCTCAAGCGACTCAGCACTCAACACGAAGATCTCTTCCTTCCCAGGTCGTCCGACTCCACCTGAACAGACACTTGTTCAATCGGCCAGTACAGGTGCACACAAGGCCTTTGATCCCTCTAATCTGATCGTAGAAGGGAGTGCAAGTCTTGCACTCTTGCTTGTTCCTACCCCCACATGAGAGGAAACTCTCAGCTCTTTTCAAAAACACGTAGGAGGTCTCGGTCGACTCTGGACATCTCACGCAAGAGGAGCCCTCCCACTCGATCTCTCCTCGGTCTTGGATGCACGAAGGTCCTCAGAATTCCAACAATGGAGGCCGGTGGTGGGAGCCTGTATTCCTCATAATTTTGACAATGAAGGCTGGTAGAAGGGCCAACATTCCTTATAATTTCGGCAATGAAAACCGGTAGTGAGAACTTGTATTCCTCAAAATTCTGTTAATGAAGGCCGATAGAAGGACTAGTATTCCTCAGAATTCCAGCAATGAAGGCCGGTAGTGGTAACCAATATTCCTCAGAATTCCGGCAATGAAGGCCGGTGGTGGTAACCTATATTCCTCATAATTACAACAATAAAGGTTGATGGTGGGAACTTGGAGAACCAATAAGTCTGCCACGGCTCTTGTTAGTCCTTAAGCCCCTCGTTCCCGATACCTTTGATCTTTCCTTTATCTTAGGTTTAGCCATAGTTCCCTTGCGGGTCTAGTGCTAGGCAAAGCATGAGGGTCGGTCATCCCGATTCAGGCACACACACTGCACACGCAAGCAGTTCCTGCTCGCTCCCTCTCTTGATCCTCTTCTTCACTCGATTTGGCCACTAGGTAGGCACGCACGAGGGGGTTTCGTGTGCCTTCTCTAGCCACATATAGAAGACCGAAAGGGGAAGCGTTCTCACTTGCTTGGTTGCTCTGGATGTATGCGAGTAGGAAGCAAAACGCAACAACCGGCTCGTCCTTGATCACACGCACCGGTGAGCGCAATCCCGCTCAATCAGCTCCCAGGCACACGCGCAGAATCTTTTGGCCACATGCCTCTCTCATCCTGTTTGGTCGCATGCATGCGAGAGGGGTTTACGAGACGTTCGTCTCTCTTGATCGAAATCAGAGACCACGGGGTTCTCGCTCTAATCCTCCATACGAGACGCACTAGACGTTTGCTTCTCTTGATCAAACTAAGAGACCGCGAGATGAAACACTCTCCCCCTCTCGATTGGACGTATGCTGGAACGAACAAGCCGGAATACGATCCCTTTCGTTTCTGAAGGGAAGGCCGGGCCTTCCCTTTAGAAAGTCCGGCAGTAAAAAAACTCAAAATTTCGGCCAAGGCAATGAATGCTCTAATACCATGTTAAATTCAGAAAATTGGAGAGGGAAAAGCTTAATTTTATTATACAAAATTATCCCTATTTATAAATCTATATATGATATATTAATAAAGAAACAAATAATTATAGAATAATGCATAATTGACATAATATAATCCTTCCTAAATCAACCACCTAAATATGGAAGGAGATCGGCATGATCTAGGTAAGTTCCCACGGATTCCCATCCTGACCGTGGGATCAAGAGTCAAAAGACGGCTGAGATTTAACAGAGATCGGTGTGATTCAAGTGCGCCTCCAAGGATTCCCATCGTGGCTATGGGATCAAGTGTCAAGGGACGATTGAGATTTTAACACTTTCTTCATATATTTCAAGCCATATAGACATAAGAGCAGCTAACAGATCACATAACCAAGATTTGCACTTTGTGAAGCACTAGGAATAGTGTCAAGTAGTTCTATAAAAAGTATTATTAAAATAAAGTAAATACTTCCATATTGTCCAGGAGTTATGGTGATCATAATCTTGCATCAGAGTTTTCAATCAGAATTTTCTTTAAAAAGCATAGTCCTGGTTTTTGGATTCATTCAACTGTGTTGGATGTCAGGATAAAATACTTCTTCTTTCAACACAGTCCGTAAGGCGGCAGTTATTATGGCCCAGATAGGATCCAGGCCCTTACCAACTAAACTAGTTAGTCTAAATGATTAGGCACAAATTCTTTCCTAACTAATTTTAGAGTGTATGTGTTAACCATAAATGATAAGAGTGCACGGTAGCGAATCAAGAAACAGATGGTAAGGTAATCGCATATTCATGATCTATCTGATACCTTATCACACACTAATGTGATAAAACAGCAATTCTTAGACTGATGAATAAATTTGCATAAAACTCCCACACAACTCAAGGAAAAAAGAAGTTTTATGAGACAACAATCTTTGCTAGCTCTGGCATTCTGTAACTTGTAAAACAATAAGTTCTATCATTCATATATAATAGTTTAAGTTGAAAAATATAAGGGTTTTACTATTTATAATATGAATCACTGGATGCTTAGTTAAACAATCGATATGAAGCAGGTATTGAGAATGAAAATAAAACTCGAGTAATGGAAGGAAGGCCCGGTAATTTCAAGAGAGAAAACATCGCTGAAGAAGAGGAAGCAGCTGAACGGAAAGAGGACTGATAAGGAGCACAGCAAAGGGAAAGCTCCATCGCGTGAGTACAAGTAGCAGAAAAAAAAAATGAAATTCCAGATAGAAAAATATAACGTGTAAAGAATTTTATTTTTTTAAATCAAAAGGATGAGGTAATGCCATCAAGATGAGGAAAGATTTTTTCCTTGCTAAGGTTCAAAATTCATATGACAATGGATAGATATTTATCTCTGGGAGAACAGCTCAATGGCCACTTAATTACAACCACAAAGTTCTTTTGTAAACATAATCAATGGATTCATTTTTATGTATTTTAACGTTTTCTTCACGAAAGTTCTGCTAATCATTCAACTGAGAAACCATTCTTTTTCCTCGTTTTGTGGTTCAAAACTTGTGCAAACTGAAAAAAGTTCCATTCAGATCAACCAGCAGCTAATGACCAGTTAATAACAATCTTAATATCACTTTCTTAGAGCTGATTCCATTTTATCATTTATATGATTTCCTTTCATGGAAGAAATCCTAGCATGCTAACGTCCATTTGAGAAAACATTTTCCTGTTTTAATGCACAGAGTTTCTGCAGCACCGGATAGACATTCTATGGCAGTCAACAGACTTCTGACTGAAAGTTCTTTACAATGACAGTATCATTTCATAGAGCTATAACTCAATCAACAAAATTGTAGGATTTCCATTAGCTGAAAGTAAAAATTAGTGTATAAAAAAATACTGGTTCTTTTAGTTTCAAAAAGATCATATTAGTTAGAAGATACTAAACTCTAGCATTTTTTTTCATATTATTTTACGAACCCATACACTTCAAACTGTTAAATCCTTAAAAACTTGTAAGCCCATAGATACATCCATCAAAATATGCTAATTTTACTACCAAATCCTATTAAGCCAACTAGGATATTAGATCAAGAGTCTACTAAATTGGTGGTATGACTTTCGTGGAACAGCACAACTTAAACTCCATAAGCAAATCTCTCATACAATGATTAGCAAACTGAGTTTTTCTCTTTTTTTTTACAGGACAATTGACTAGGAAATACTGATAAAAACAATTATAAGAACATTACATAGAAGATGGAGAATATGAAAAGAGAAAAAGATAAACAAGTTGGTACCATTAATGCTAGAGGTAGAAAATCAAAAAGAAAATTTCTAGCAGTAGACTTAACATAGAGAAAAATCACCAGGTAACATACTTGTACAAGTATCGTGGAATGCCAGAGAACGAACTGAATAAATCCCTTTCCTGGTGCTTTCGTTGGCCCCTATAATTGCTTCTGTTTGGCAAATCTTCCGGATCATGACTAATTGAGAGTGATACACTAGAATCCATGCTGCTATCAATGCCATTTGCACGCATGGGTAGAGATGCATTGCTAAGATCTCTTGAACTCAGACTTCGTGGAACACGCTTTCTACACAACCTAATGGCAAAGAATGCACAACATGATAAGACGATCCCAACAGCTACACCAACAGTGACTCCAATAATAATCTTATCAGTTTGCCCCATCCCTTCGAATATTTTGATTTTCAGATTGAGATTGCATCTTGAAGGCTTAGAAAAAGGTCAAATTTTCTGCAACCAAATTGATAATGAAACTAGTTAGTCCTATATTGGTGAATTTATTTTTCTGTAACAAGTAGCAGCTTCATGCTGTCATGATTACTAAACTAAGAGGTCATGAATTCAATGGAAAAATGTAATGCATATATATCAGAAACAAAAATTAATTGTTTACCAGATAGAACTGTAGATTATTAACTGCACAACAAAATTGAAGTACATTTTCAGCGTCAGAACAATGGTAAGACTTCTTTTATAAGTGTAGATTTTTCTACAAACTAACAAAAAATTGGAAAACTTAATGAATCAAAAAGCAGTGAGGGCATGCCAAAATGGCTAGGTTTTCTACAAAGGGCACATCCTGCACCAAATATTCACAATAGATAGTTACCACATGATTGTTGTTGTTAAAGGTGAAAATAAAATTTATGTAATTATTGAAATCAAAAAGTTAAATTATTATGCATGGAATATTAAATTAAGTGATCTCCATCCATTCATCCATCCGTAGTTCAAGTAATAGAAATTGCGTCTTTGCAAATTCAGGGATAAAGCTACGTACATCAATCTCTCCCAAGTCCTTGTATTAACTGGAGCTCAATGGAATTAGTATGCCCTTTCTGTTGAATTAGAAAGTATAAATTATTAATCAAGGAAAATTAATGAGCTATTCCCTCTATGCCTACCTACCTCCTGATAGGATGCAGCTACAATTTCCTCAAAATCGGCGGATGGCAATAACAAATTAGGAAGAAGAACACACCGCTACTATTTTTATCGCAAGATATATAAAAGAAAATAAAAAGATATAGTTGGATCTTCAATTGGAGAGGAAGATCCGGCTCTCCCAAATCCCTAGCCACCGGTTAGAGCCCAAAATAACCTAAGACTACTCTGAACTCAACAAACAAGAGATAAAAAAACAAACCCAAAATAATACAATTCCCAAACAGCCCCCTTCATATTAATTTTCCCTCCTAATTTTCCCCCATCCCCTTTTTATGAAATTGCCTCCTAGGCCCACTGCAGAAAAGAGGCGGGCTCCTGTTCCGCCTAAAACAGGAGGAAGTTCCGCCCCAACTTAGGCAACTGTTCTGCCTCACTAGGGGAAAAAAAGTGACCGGTCTAACACCTCCCTCCCCTCCCTCCCTCCCTCCCTCCCTCTATGTTTATAAAAACAAACCAACTTCTCAAATAATTACTTTTTCCAACACAAATTTGGCCTTCAATGCTTTAAGAATACCATTTTATTGCTCAAATAATGTGCCACAGTATCTTTTACTAAGACTTATATCCCCTGTAACCCTCTGCTATCATATTTCTCAATTTTTATTTAGTCCACCTTCAGACAATTAACCTCCAATGAATCACATACTTTTAAAGGGCCCTATCCATATCAGCATCTTACAGGGCTTCTTGTACAACATATTGGATCTATATTATGAAGCTTCACAATCAACTCCCTCATGCTTTGATATGTTGTACTACAGGTGGTAACATTTTTAATGTTGACATGAAAGGTGATCACACTGCTGATTGATAAGAAAGGACAACTAATTGTTGTCAACATTGCAGTTTAATGATTTTTAGAAGAACCATGTTCAGGGAATAATCCAATCGAATATGTTCTGGCATTCTTTTTTTTATTGTTAATTCCCTTCAATTAGATGCGTACATTTGGAAGGGGAGCTCTTTATTTAGTGTGAAAAAGTTGTATGACACCCTCCCCTTTTATTCCTCATATAGGTCAAGATTCTCTACAACTCCTTCCCAAATGTTACCGTGCACATTTCAAACCAAGAATTGTGTCTGTGTCTATATATTGAATCATAATCTGAAGCAAAGATGAAGAAGTCAGATACAATAAAAGTTCCATTCACACCAAAAAAGTTGCAAGTTTTTTATTGAATCTAGTTTGTTTGGTTATCGTATGCTGTTTATTGCAAAGGAAAGGGTGAATGCATTAGTTTCCACTTGAATCAAAGTTTCTTGTTTTGTGGACACGACCTGCTCATGATTGCTCAGGTACACATGAAGAGCAGACTTTAACATCAATTCTCATTTGAACTAGAAAGGGATTAAGGATAGCCAACCACTATTTTCTAGGAAAACTATCTTCGACCCACTCATAACTCAACTCGAATAATGAATATGAAGAAATCATATGTACAAATTAGAGTGAGTGGAATCCAACTAACCTGTCTGCACACAAAAACAACAAGACCATTGCTAGCAAAAATAAGGCACTAAAATAATAAGATAATGCGAGAAAGGTAGATGGAAGAGGATTGGGAAAAGTCGATGCCCATAAATGATAGAATCGAATGCCCCACAAGCTTGTCCATGATAATATCAATATGAAGCAAAGGTAAATTTTGGTTTAGACTTGCTCAATTGAGATATCAACAATTGATGCACATTTATAATTCTCCATCTGTATTTGGTATAAATATGCTCTTTAGTTTTTGTTCCAATGGTTAAAAAAAATGAATTTTATCTTTTTAAAGGAGCTCGAGCTCTTACATAATTAAGTACAGGGCAGTGGTAATAGACAATAGAGATCAAAAAATTTGCAACTCCGGAGTCCAATGATTCTTCTCCGTGAATATTATTCTTTTAAGCATATAAGGAATTCTCCTCTAATGAATGTAACATAGGTTATCCTAAGTTTTTTTTTTTTTTTTTTTTTTTCATTTTTTCTCCAACAAGAGGCAGAGAAGAACGCAAACCATGGTCCACACACAGAAAAATAATCAAATTGTAAAGGAAATTGTTTTAACTTCAACTGTAAAGATTATACATAAATCCATAGGAGCGAACATGTATAAAATCTCAGTAGCACAAAAAGAATAAATCTGAAAAGAGGCCAATAGAGAGGGGGTGGAGAGTAGCGGGGTTTAGAGCTCTATGTGGTATATTTTCACATGTAAATGACTGCCGAATTAAAGCCTGCTATATATTCCAAATATTTATAAAACAATCACCTGCGGTCACCAATTTACTCGCCTCCCGGAACATCATCCCAGACATCGATCAGAAACCCGAGAACAGTAGAGGGCACCCTAGATCTTCAAGACAATAGATAATGAAATAGCTCTATCGCTCGCACTCCTCTCTCTCTCCTCACAACAAAAACCTAACTAAAGCAGCAAACTCGAAGCCATAGGCAAATCCAAAAAGAAAATGGGAAAGCTACCAAATCCAACGGAAGGCAAATTGATCATCTAAAAAGAAACCACTTTGCAAAGACCACCAAAACCGCTGAAAAAAGAAGTCTTCGGAAAAAACAAAACGAAAGATGTTATAAAGAAGACCAAAACGAATACCTGATACCTCCCCAGTGACTAAGTCACCGTTCCCTTGATCGATTTCCTTCTTCTCAACATCTGCGACTGAGATAAACAGAATTTAAGGACTCGCCACTTGCCTGTGGCAATGGAAACCAGACACTAGAGAGCAGGAAGAAATGGGTTAACCAGAGACAGGCCCGCCTTCGCGTTAAATCTCTCAAACTGAAAAAAATAAAAAATTTTCGCGTGGAATGGTGATTGGACTGCGACGGCAACGCGGAATATTTTATAGTTCGCTGCCGGCGACGACCGCATTTTTTTTTTATTGACCTAATATACCGCATTATACATTAATTAGCTAAATAACATTAATATTTATTTTTTTAAATAAATATACCTGAAATTTTCTTTATAAATGGAAGCTTGACCTCACTTGCACATAGCTCCCCATTTTGTGCTTTGTAGGCTACACCCCCATTGTGCATGGTCCATTAATAAACAAAATTGGAATTCAATAAATTTGTAACAAAATATATTGAAAATTAAATATATATTTACATAAAAATAACTTATTCTTGCAATAAATATTTCATAAAATTCTCAAAAAAATCTAATAAATATCATAAATATAATGCAACACATCTACTGGTAACTAAACTATTAGATCTGAAATTTATAGTGAAGGGATGATACAAATAACTCTATGGATTGATGAAACAGAGATGATGAAAATAACAAAGCTTCAAAATTTTTTTCGGCAAGATGGTTTAATGAAGTTCGTCATCATCTTAATACGCAATTACTAAATGAATCATCTTTTTTAGGGAATCAACTAACATGCTCACAAAATGAAGTTATTAGCACAAATTATCATATAATATGTATTATTATTTAAGTTTGTATTAACCATTATTTGAAGATCAAGGCAAATATGGGCATTTTTATTAGGGTTTTTTAAAAATAAAATTGATTATAAAAAATAAAAAAATATTTATTGGTTTAGATTTCATTTGGGATGACTTTTTTATTGCTTCTTAAAATAAAATTTTAGTTAAAAAAATACTAAAAATCTGTTTTAAGAAGTAATAAAAAAGTTGTTATAGAGATACTTTTTTATTGCTTTTTAAAATAATATTTTTATAAAAAAATTTAATTTTTTAATTAAAATTTTATTTTAAGAAATAATAATGCCCGCTCTTCATGTAAAATTAGATAAGCGGTTCTTTTGGTAACAGTTGAAAACAGAGCACCATTCGGCGCGTGGGAGCAGTTGCAAGTTACGGAAATTGTAAACGGATATTCGAATATTATTTATTGGGAAAAATGGAAGGTATAAGATTTAGGGCGGCCCCTGACTCTCTGTTTCGCTCTCTTCAGTCTTTCTCTCTCCGTTCTTCTTCGGGGCAAGGTAGCGGTCGCGGCCTCTCACCATTTGCTCCTCGGAGTTCCGCTTCATTGGGAGCATCCTCTTCTTCCAGGTATTCATTCCTTCCCCTTGTTTCTGTTTTCTCCTCGTCACTTCCCTATCGAGGCCAGGTCTAGGTTTCCCGCCGCTCGTTCTCCTTTTCGAGCCCTTTCAAATGGTTCTGAGATTCATATAAATTTCGGGCAGGAAAACCATTTGCAGGGAATATAACAACTGATGGAGTCCGTTTCTAGGTCCAGCAAGGTTTTTGAAGACGATGATGATGACGACGAGGAGTTCTGCAAGAGAGAAGGGTCTTCTCACAAAGGTTGCTCCATTCTCTTTTCTAGAACCTTTTTTATGTATTTTTTTAGATTCTCTCTGTGTAGCCTTTTTACACGGATATGGTTCTTGATTGTATGATATCCGGACAGAAGTATTAAATTACTTTATAATAATGATAACAATAATCGATATTGTGATGATATTAATCAAATGCGATATGTTTGCGTTCAGTACTGTGTCCTTTAAAGAATATAATAATATTTTGATTACGCTCTATCTTTTGTCATTTATTTTGACCATATAGCCTGACATCTGGATGTCACCCGGATTGGCTTGCACCACATGCGAGCAAAGTAAAGGTTATGATGTGTGAAATTATTATTTAAAGATGTCATCAAACACAATAACTTACATTTTCTAATAAAACAACGACCGTAGCAAGTGCATTGAACTAAATAGTCTGGGTTCATTGTTCGAGATTGGTAGTTTGGAGAATGAAAACGATGTTTCATTCGAGAAAAATGAAATAAAATCTGATAATATTTTGTTACGTGCATATTGGATGTATGGCCCCCTTTTAGATCAAGTGCTTAAAATAATAAACCTAATCATTCATAATTATCAAGTGCCAAACAATAGTTAATTATTTATTAGAAGGTCTAATTACTCTATTTAACTAATTAAATATTTAATCTGTTGAAGTTAAGGAAAAATAATCCAACTTAGGGCTCGATTGGTTGCTTGGAGTTAGAATTTAAAAAACCATGAAGTTTGCTAACTAGATCACTTGGGTGGATTTTGTTAGATCTCAACATTAATTTTAACCAACACAAACCTTCTCAAAATTCTTTCAAAAACGATGATTTTATTTTCACACTCTAAACAAGTGAAAGAAGATCATATTTTCCAAAACTTGTTTTTTATTTACAAGTAGCCAAATGAGAAGTTTGTTTGGAGAGATCACGGGTTTGAAGTTCTCTAATCTAATTATCCTAACAAATTCATTTTTAAATTAAAACTAATTAGTATAGGATTAGCTTAAGTATCAATGTAATTAATAATTAATTTCTGATTTATTTTGAAAATGAATATGTTAATCAGTTAGCTTATGCTTAGCTAGCCTAACTAAACCTTTATTAATCTCCACTGGCTGAATCAATCCTTTGTATTCACTAATTCATTTTATTTATCTTTAATCATGGCAATGCTAACTATCTATACTAATTAATTGTCTAAAATCATTATTGAATTATATTTAAAATAATTAGTTCCTAATTACTTTAAAATAACATCCAAATTGTTTCTTATTACAATTGCATTGTCTAAATAGAGTGTTTTTTAATCCATATTTTACCTAACTAAATTTAAGTAATCTATGATTTGTTCAAGTTAAAATCTTAACCAACAATTTGTTATTTAGTTAAACCCATGTAATATATAATTAATTTAAGGTAACATCTTGATCATCAATTAGTTACTTTCTACCATGGATGATTAATACATAGGTGGATTTACATACATGCCATTGAATTCTTATGCATTTCTATATCTATCATCTAAATATTTAAATTTATTTATAGAACACCCTAATCTCTAAATGAGAAAAAATAACGTTAACATGAACTTATCTAATGTAAAATATACCTTTTCATGCCTATGTTTTGATGTCATTTAGGCACTAGGTTGTTATATAAGTAAATATGAAGATTTCGATGTTAGATATGTAAATACATAAAAAATTCAATGACATGTATGTAAATCCCCCTAATGTCTAAATATTTGATGTGATGACCTATTAATTACTAAGTAATTAATATTAAAAATACTAAATGATCTAGGATTTAGGATCTATTGATGCTCCAAATTTTAAGATCACTCAGTTTCAATCAAGTAATAGGCATAGAAACATGCCAGAAATGATATTGTCACATGCTAGGCAAGAAAAAGATGTGTCAAATATTAAGAGAAGTAAAAAAGTTCTAACACACGTGGTCAACATGATGGTACATGTATTGGACATGGATTAGGGATGACATCACTATATTTTGTTTTTAGCATTTTGGGTGTTTTTTTCTAGTGTGGGATTGGAATCCTTGCTTTTCCTTTGGATAGCAGTGGGTATACCATTTGTGCCATTTTTTTCTTATCTTTTTTCATCAAGTTTAAAATTTCTTTTAAATTGTTGTTAATTAGTTTATTAAGACATTAGGTCAATGTGATATTTCCTTATTTTTATATTTTATTTTAAAGTTTATTGTAAGTAACATGGCATTTTTTAAATAAATAAATAAATAACATATATATATATATATATATATATATATATATATATTTATAAAAAATTCCTAGTATTGTGTCGTTTTCATCCAATAGAGGATCAAAATAAGGGGGAATATAGATTATAGATTAATATTATATTTTTATGAATTACTTTTTCAAGTGAGTTATGTGGATTCGGAAGAGGAAAAAAGTTGATGCTTTCTCTATAAACATTTACCATTTTTTATTTTCTCTTTTTCTCATTTTAAACTCCATGGTGTTCACATCCTATACTATTGCAGGCATTGCCTTCATGTTTGTTATTTATTCTATATAATTATGATTGGTGTGCTTAATGAGGGAACTTTTGTTGTAGAGTTGACTTTAAAGATTGATGGGAGGAGTATTGATCAAATGGCTAGCACACCACGTTCAAAGCATTCTGCCACAGAGCAAAGGCGCAGAAGCAAAATAAATGATAGGCAAGCATTTTCATAAAAAAATTAGTTACATTGTTGATACTAGTGCTTATAAGCCTAGATCAGTGAAAATATACTAGTTTTTGTCCTAATCTACCTCTTCTATGTATCTTTTGTGTCTTTCTCATTATCTTCAATCAATTTTAGTGCGAGTGGTTTTGGGATCTATCATAAGATAAAAATGTGAGTGCTACTTCCACACATATGTTGGTATTAATTAGGAGTATTTATTTAGCTCAAATCAAATAAAAAAAAGTCCTAAAAATACTCCTTTGGCCATCAATCCAAGCCACCATGGATGAAGATCTTAAACTAGCCAATTATCAATTAAAAGCCTTCATCATATTGGTTATTACCAAGTAATCGTACAACCATTGAAAGGGATGAGGAGAGACTTAAAATCCATTTAAGAGGGCCGAAGATTTAATAATTAAGCATCGATTGGATAAGGTGTGGGTTGGATTAGGTTCCACGCGTCCTTTGAGTTACACGCATCAAGTTCAAATGTATAAACATGTTCCATTATGAAATGAGACTAGCATGACAAAGTTTAGATTGGAGATTCGCATGTTTATAATTATGATTGCTCGAAAAGGAGAGGGACATGAGAAAATCTTGTATTTAAATGATAACAAATCAAAAGAACATAGGTCTTACAATTTCCTTTTCCTGCTTCAGGATATTTGTCAGAGAGTAATAATCAATTGAAGCCTTTGATAGAATAGCAATAGAAGGTGGACCGTCCATGAAAATTTTGGACATAAAAAATGGTTTGTTGCTAACCACTTAATAATAACCTCATCTTTTGTCGACTAACTTTCAATTCTTTCGAGGAAATCACAAAGCCATGAAATATAACTTTTGATTAAAAAAAGTATAATTCTTTAAGTTGATATATAACTTTTCTAATTGAAATGCCTTCAAAACACGGCGAAGATGGAGGTGTGATGTAATGGATATATTCTAATGTGGATATTGTTAACTTAATGACTAAAAACTTACAAATGCATGGATTAAGAACTTGATTTGTAATCCTTATAAATGTATTAGGCTTGTTGGATTGACCAAATGGTATCATTAATGATTTATAGAGGTCATTGGGTTCCTTGAAAGTGTTTTTTCACTCATCTCTAGGATAGATTTGGATTTGATTGTACCCACTTCTCAGATCATTCTTTGAAAAGAAGAAGGATCCTACAACTGAATCTAACATATCATTCAAATGGAGAATCAAACCTATACTAGACTGTAATTTTGTTGATAGCTTTGCAATTAATGCATATTTTTCATAAGCCATCTATCTTGGGAGTTAATAAAGAAGGTTCAACGCATGAACGCAAAATTTCATGTTCAAGTCCTTTGGATAGAATTCCATCAACCTATCATTTCAACTCAGCATGATCTTCAGGTTCATTTGATAGCGAAGAAGGTTTGGTAGTTGTGCTCCTGGAATATGATTAATTGTATGTTGAATGCATGCAACAAGGATAAGTCATTGGGGAGTTTCTCCGAGCCAACAACAACAACAACAATAACAAGCCTTTGTCCCACTACGTGGGGTCGGCAACATGAATCCTTTTTCTCCGAGCCAAATCCTAAAATTCTTTTATGCGTAGCTTAGTAGTCATTGGAAACTTCCATTAGATACTAATGAAATTGCAAAATATCAGATTTTTTCTACTGAAAGTGAATCTAGATAAACTCTTTTTACGTTAATTCACTTTGATTTTTGATGACACTAAAAAAATGCTAATCTTTTTGGAGCTTCAAGATCTGTCACTATTGTTGATCTTTTTAAGCTAATTCACTTTGATTTTTGTTTCCTGGAGTTCTCTTAAGGTAGTACACTATTCTGTCTACTTCTTATATGTGAGTCTGTTTTGGATTTTGCATGAACTGGCTGATTATGCTTACAACAAAAGCTATATCTAGTATGTTGTGGGAAAAATAGATCAATTTTCTCACAAGTCTCTGGTAAACTCCCTTATCTATATCTGGATCCTTTTTAGCCTCCCCCAATTTGAGATTTGGTTCTATTGTTATTAGTGTTGGTTCACAAGCCAGTTTAACTGTTTCTTTAAGAAGATCAATAATGTATTTATGTTGTGAAGTAAAGATTCATCTATTGGAGTGGGTCACTTCAATTCATAGGAAATATTTCAATCTACTAAGTTCTTTGATCTCAAATTCCTTGGCAAGACATTTCCTTAGAATCACTTTTTTCTTTTCATTATTCCGGTCAAGATAATATCATGCATATAAACTAATAAAACTATGACTCCCCCTGAGTCTGAGTGCTTAAAGAATAGTGTGTGATCCCCTTGGCTCTACCGATATCCATTGAGTAGCATGGCTTTTGAAAATCTTCCAAGCTATAGGTGATTGTTTTAGCCCATATAAAGTTTTCTTAACCTACACACTATCACCCCCAGAATCTTCTTGAATCTTGGTGGAATCTCCATAAATATTTCTTCCTACAAGTCCCCGTGTAGGAATGCATTTTTTACATTCAGTTGCTCCAAATGTCAGTTATAATTAGCCGCTAGGGAGAGCAGGATCCTAACGGTGTTTATCTTGGTCATAGCTGCAAAAGTTTCCTGGTAGTTAATGCCGTACATTTGAGTGTACCATTTCACTACCAGTCTTGTCTTATATCTTTTTAATGTATCATCGACTTTGTATTTCACAGAGAATACTCATTTGCAGGGAACTGGTCTTTTTCCTACTGGTAAGTCGATGATCTCCCTGGTTTTGTTCTTCTCCAGGGCCTGCATGTCATCTTTCATGGCATTTTTTCAATTATCATTAGATAAAGCCTCATAAACATTATTAGGAATATGAATATCATTTAGTGTAACCAGAAAACTTTTATGTGAATGTCACATAAAATGGCGGCCTTTCGATGACCCAGTTAGAAAAGTAGAGGTATTAGATTTGACTTATGTTAAGAAAGGTAGAGGTAGACCTAAAAAGACTTGGTTAGAAAATATTAGAAATGATCTTTCTTTATTAGATTTAAACGAGAATTTGACTTTGAACCGAACACAATGGAGAAAAAGGATTCATGTTGCCGACCCCACGTAGTGGGACAAAGGCTTGATGTTGTTGTTGAGAAATTGTGAAGAATACAAAGTTGGTTGCGGGGTACACGAGAGATTTTTTAGGTGAACTTATGTTTATCTCAATTTCAGGAGATGGTTCAGATTCTTGGATATGCTTTGGAGTATAATTTGGATTTGTACGTCTGGAATATACCTTTTCAAACCTCATGCTATCCATAATAGCTTTGTCCTTAGTTTTCCTGGCTTTGGTTTCAGGCTTCGGTGGATTGGTTTGTGGTGGAGCTGGAAGGTTAAGGGGGGCAAGCTCACTTTCCTCATCTTCCTCAATTTCAGTCACCCCCAAAAATGAGATTTGGTGAAATAGGTTTTTTGTTTATCAAAAGTGACGTCAATAGAACAAGGGTTATTTTGGAGGATGGGTGATAACACTTATAACCTCTATGGGTGGATGAATATCCAATAAAGATACACTTGAGTGCTTTTGGATCCAATTTTCTTCTATTTTGGCTGTGAATGTGAACATAGGCAGTGCACCTAAAAATTTTGTGTGTGAGGTTGTTATGGGATTAAACTTTAGGGTAAAAAGAGGACAGGATATTCATTGGTATTTTTAGTACCAAGTTTTTGAAGGTAGTCGGTTTATGAGATATGTGGTAGTCAAAAGGGCTCCCCCTGGTAGGATTTGGGTATATTATGATGGAATAGTAGCAAAATAGTAAATTTTTTAATAGATAAGGATAACATAGAATAACAATTATTAATAATAGTGGATTTGCCTAGCTCTTCCAAGTAGGACAATCCATCTTTCTCCTTAACAAGTCTAATCTTCTTCTTCGATCCCTGGTCCTAAAATAAACTAGAAGTAGGGTTAAATAGGACTTGGCATTTATGATCATTGGTAAGTTTTTGTATGGAGATTAGGTTTGTGAATAATTGAGGTATGTGGAGCATATTTTTGAGAGTGAGAGAGGGAGATAATGATATATCTCCTTGGTCTGCTATTATAGTAAGAGAACTATCAGCAGTGATGATTTTCTTTTCACTCGGGTAAGAAGTGTAGTTGATGATGTGGGTAATAGAGTGTGTCATGTGATCTATGTCTCTTGAGTCAAGATCCATAAACCTTTCAAATGCTTTCTAAATATACTTAATCTGATGGATATATGAAACTTACCTGAAAGTGCAAGAGAAGAATATGCAAGTGATTTTTTTAGGGATATCAAGAGTTATTTTAGCTTATCAATATCTTCTTTATTGAGCTCTCTAAAGCTGGACTATGTTACTGGGCTGGACTAACTTATTGTTGTGTTAGCTTGTGATGTCCCCTTTTTTGTCCACTTTTTTATTCCATTTCTTACTTGGAGGCTTTCCATGTAACTTCCAGCAGATCTACTTTGTGTGTCTTGATTTCTTCCAATAGTTTCACCAAAGGGAGTTTTTATTGTCTTTAGGTTTTGAGAAATCCTCACCTTTTTTCTTCCATAGCACCTCCTTGGTTGTCACCATTGTTAAGCCTTTAACAGCCATTGGTTCCAGCATTACCCTTCGTCAGTTTTCCTTAGCACGAATGAGATAAATTATCTCATTTAGTGAAGGTGTCTCCTCTTTGCCAAGGATCTGAACTCTAACCTGGTTAAACTCCACATTTAATCTTGCAAGAAAGTCATATACTTTATCTTTCTAAATAAAAATTTTTAGGATCAGCATCTTATGGACATTTGATCTTTATGCATATGTAGTGATCAAGTTGTTATCACAAGCCTTGAAGGAGAGTGGAATATTCAGTCACAGTCTTGGCACTTTCCATCTTAACCTTTATTCGAAGACTTGAGCAGCATCCCGAGCTTTTGAGAAGGTTTTCCTGACGGCATCCCATATATCATTTGCAGTAGATATGAACATGAAATTATCACTAATTTTTGGAGTCATGGAATTCCACAACCATGACATAATCATGGAGTCCGCTTCATCCCATGTACAAAAATTAGGATCTCCTTCTTTTGGTCCTGCCCCAATGAGGTGATTCATCTTTTCTTTTCCTTTCAAATAGGTCTTCATAAATTGAGACCACTTGAAGTAATTCTTCTCATTTCAGCGATAGGAAGGTTACATATTTTGGAGGTCTCCTCTTCCTTGTTGCACCATAGAGTCCACTATTTGGTCAAAGCTTTTGGAGGAATTAGCTTCAGACATTGGCGATGGCAAAGGATAGTGATAAAGGCCATATCAATCAAGTCACTAAGATATAGGGTAGCAATGAAGGCTGCGTTAGTTATAGATAGGATAGCAAGGGAGTAGTAGTAACAACAAGGGAAGATCGACAATGGAGGCACGACACAATTATGAAGACTGTCTGGAACAGTAACCTTCAGAATTCCGGCAATGACAATGAAGGCCGTTGGTGGGATAGCAGGGAAAGTAGATTGTGTATCCTTAGGCTTTGATATCATGTTAAATTCAGAGAATTGCAGAGGGAAAAGGCTTGTTCTTATTCCAAAAAATTATTCCTATTTATAGATCTATACAAGGAATCTTAATAAGAAAATAAATAATTACAGAATAATGCATAATTGCACTAAGATAACTCTTCCTAAATCAACCACCCAAATATGGAAGGAGATTGACGTGATCCAGGTGAGCTTCCCACATATCCCCATGCTGGCCATGGGATCAAGAGGGAAGGGACGGTGGGATGGCTGGGATGGTGTTTGACAGATCCAGTTGAGGCTCCCATGGATCCCCATGCTAGCCATGGGATCAAGAGAGAAGAGACGACTTGAATGGCTGGGACTGTATGTGACAGTGACATCCTCCAACAAAATAAGGTGACAAAAAATGACACATTTTGGAAGTCATTAGGATTCTTTTATTTCAAAATTAAGTTCCGAAGAGTTAGTAATGTGCATATATCTCATCAATAAAAATCCCTCAAGAATGATTGGTTTCAAAAATCCCCTAAACTATATTAATGAATTTTTTTTCCACATAATTTTTTCTCCTAGTTTCTTCCAAAAAATTTTGATTGTGTTGCTTATATTCACAGTCATAAATAACATCGGGTAGGTTTGATCCTAGAGTACTCAAGTGTATTTTTTAGGCATTCCTCCATGCAGAAGTTACAAATATTATTTTCTGACCACCAAATAAGTCTTTACTTCACATATTTAATGAAAAATAAAGTTTATTGACCTAAACTTATCTTTAGGGGGTGAACAACCATTTAGAAGAAAAATTTAATGAAAGTGCTATTTTCCATATTGACATCACAACTTTGGAAATCACCATCACTAAATCTCTTTAGTTTTATACAAGGAGGATAAATCAAGCTGAATGCCCCATCATATTCAAGACTTGAAATTGTCGTCAGATTGTAATGATGAACCCATTACAATACATTCTCCTCTTTACACTATAACCCAGTACACATTGTTTTAAAAAGTTTCTCTTACACATAAAAAATTAACTCCAACTTCATTAAAATTCAACAAACCCTATTTAAAGTACTAAAAAAATAAGAGTTGAAAGGATAACATCAGAAAAGAGATGAATAGCCTGAAAAACCCTCACTTGAGAGATCTTTGAGCTACTAAAAGAAAAGAATTGTAGGATCAAATGAATTTTTTTCATTAAAATATGAAGCAGATGGAAGCCTGAAAAGGTAAAAAAGCAAGATTAGTAGCCAAAAGATATACTCAATACTATGAAATTGATTATCAAAAAATTTTTGCTCTTATTACAACAATAATTACAATTCGTATTTGATAGGAAATACTTGGATTCAAGTATTCCTATCGATCCGGAGGAGGAAAAACAGCAGAAAACTGCTGTTTTCAGTCTTGGACAGCAGCCAAACACAGGAAAAACAGAGAAAACGGAGGCAAAACTGAAAGAAAAACCATACAAGCACTTGTATTTCACTAGTAGATGCAAGAAAGCAAATAAAGATACAATGTTCTTCGATCCGAGAGGAAGAGCAACTCTCCAATATCCGACAACGCCAAGAGCCCAAGACAAGAAACCCTAGATCTTAATTTTCATTCAAAACCAAGATATCCCTCTTTCCCTCCTAATCCCCCTAATTAACAATAAAGGATTCCTACAAAATACTTAAACAGCCCTTTGCATTCAAAAATTTCCCTCCCACACAATCAAATCAGCCCCAAGTGGGGCCCACCTTGTCCGCCCCCTCTAGTTTCGGCGCCTGAAGTAGACCAGGACCGGTCCAGCCGGCCCCTCCTGGGCCGGCGTCTGCGTAACATTACTCCCCTCCCAAAAACTCACCTTGTCCTCAAGGTGAAAAGAGAGGAATTGCTCTTTCACTCTTTCAAACGGCTCTCAAGTAGCATCGAAATCAGGGAGGCCTCTCCATTTGATCAACACTTCTTTGTTGCCCATTTTATCTGGCCGGACTCCTGCAAGCTCTAGTGGTTCTAAAACCACCTCTAAATCTTCCGTCATAGTGGCTGGTAGTTCTGCACTCGCTGCATGCTCCCCTATTGCTCTTCTTAGCTGAGACACATGGAATACTGGATGTATAGTGGCTGAGGGGGTTAACTTTAATCTGTATGCCACTGCTCCAATCCTATCCAACACTTCATAAGGGCCAAAGTACCTCGGTGCCAATTTCTCATTCCTCCGTCTAGCCACCGTCCTCTGCCTGTAGGGTCGTAGTTTCAAGAACACCTTCTCCCCCACTTCAAACTGCATGTCTCTCCTATGTGAGTATGCCTGCCTCTTCATGATCTGTTGTGCCCTCATCAGATGTTTCTTCAGTTCTTCCAGCATCTTGTCCCTTCCCTCTAAGTACTGCTCTACTGATGATACTGGTGTACTATCTCTCCCGTAGTGCACTAGGTGTGTAGGGTCCCTTCCATATAGTGCTTTGAACGGGGTCATCTGTGAAGCGGAATGGTATGAGGTATTGTACCAATACTCAGCCAAAGGCAGCCATTTTGCCCACATCCGTGGGGTTTCAGAAACAAAACACGTCAAATAGGTCTCCAAACTTCAGTTTACCACCTCCGTTTGTCCGTCTATCTGTGGGTGATAGACAGTACTTCTCTTTAGAACCGTGCCCTGCATCCTGAACAGCTCCCTCCAGAATTGGCTGAGGAACACTTTGTCTCTATCAGACACAATCGCTTCAGGAACCCCATGTAGTCTCACCACCTCCCTGATAAAAGTTGCAGCTACTGACACTGCGGTGTATGGATGTCTTAAGAGGATGAAGTGCGCATACTTACTAAGTCTGTCCACCACCACCATGATGACTGTGAACCCCTTCGATCTTGGTAAGCCATCAATGAAGTCCATGGACACTTCCTCCCAAACTCTGTTTGGAAGTGTCAATGGTTGTAGTAGTCCTCCCGGAGCCATGGCCATGTACTTATTTCTCTGGCATACTTCACACCTTGCCACCATCTCCTCCACATCTTTATGCATCCCCTTCCAGTAGAGCTCGGATGCTAGCCTCCTGTATGTCTTCTGAACTCCTGAATGACCTCCAACTGCGCTGCCATGAAACTCCTGCAACAAGTGGGGAATGTGTATGGAAGTCCGTGGCATCACAAACCTCCCTTGATACAATAGTCTCTCCCCCTCAATGCAGTAGCCCGGATGACTACTCTTGTCCTTCCCCAAATCCTCCCTGATCTTCCTCAACTCTTCACTCAGTTTACTTTCTTTCTTGATGGCCCCCCAATCTACCATCAATGGAATTGACACGGCTAATTCCTGAAGCTCCCCAACACATCTGGATAAGGCGTCGGCTGCTTTATTCTCCAAACCAGGCTTGTATTGGATCTCAAAATCATAGCCTAGTAATTTGGATAACCACCTCTGATGCTCCTCGGTCACCATCCTTTGCTCTAGCAGATATTTTAAGCTCCTCTGATCAGTCCTTACAATAAAATGCCTTCCCAACAGATAAGGCCGCCACTTCTGAATAGCCAAGACAATGGCCATTAGCTCCCTCTCATATACTGACTTCAATCTAGCCCTGGTGACAACACTTGACTGAAGTAAGCTATTGGCCTGTGATTCTGCATCGATACTGCCCTCAGCCCATATCCCGGCGCATCAGTCTCTACCATAAAGACCTGACTGAAGTCTGGAAGTGCTAACACTGGAACTGTAGTCATGGCTTCCTTCAGTTTCTCAAAGGCCTAAGTTGCTGCCTCACCCCAAGAAAATCCATTCTTCTTCAGTTGCTCAGTCAAAGGCCAAGCAATAACACTGTATCCCTTCACAAATCTCCTGTAGTACCCAGTTAACCCCAAGAACCCCCTTAACTCCTTTAGGTTCCTAGGCATTGGCCACTTCTGCATTGCTTCTATTTTACTCTGATCGGCTGCCACTCCTTCTTGGGAGACTACGTGTCCCAAGTACTCCCCACTGGCCTGGGCAAAGCTGCACTTCTTCAGGTTGGCTTGTAAATGATGTTCCTGTAATACTCCCAAAACCACCTTCAAGTGTTCTAAGTGTTCCCCCTCCGTCTTGCTGTACACCAGAATATCATCAAAGAATACCAGTACGAACTTCCTGAGGTACTGCTTGAAGACCCTGTTCATCAAAGACTGAAAAATAGCAGGAGCGTTAGTCAAACCAAAGGGCATTACCAGAAATTCATAATGCCCTTCATGTGTCCTGAAAGCTGTCTTTGGAACATCCGCCTCCTTCATTCTGATCTGGTGGTATCCGGATTTTAAGTCTAGCTTGGAAAACACCATTGCCCCAAATAGTTCATCCAATAGTTCATCAATCATTGGAATTGGGAACTTGTCTGGTACAGTGCCTTTATTCAGAGCCCTGTAATCCACACAGAATCTCCAACTCCCATCTTTCTTCTTGACCAGGAGGACTGGACTAGAGAAAGGGCTTACACTTGGTCTTATGATCCCCTCCTCCAACATCTCCCGGATCAGCCTCTCTATCTCATCTTTTTGGATCTGAGGGTAGCGGTAAGGGCGAACACTGATCGGTGTTTCCCCTTCCTTCAAAGTAATGGCGTGCTCCAGCTCCCTTTGAGGTGGCAAACCCTGTGGAGGTTGAAAAACCTCCCTGAACTGCTATATGACCGGTTGCACTTCAAGAGGAATGTCTCCCTCTTCCCCCACACTGACTCTCTCCAATCGTTGCAGCTCCACCAAGTATCCACCCCCAACCTCCTGGATGGTTCGGATCATGGACTTGAGAGACACCCCCGTCCTAGACAGGCCGACATCTCCCTGTATCACCATTCTCCTCCCCCCCCACTACCAGTTCCATCCGCAGTTCTCCCCAGTTCACCTTGGTCTCCCCCAAAGTTTGCAGCCACTTCATCTCCAAAATCACATATGTACTCCCCAATTCTAAGGGAAGAAAATCCTCCCTCACCTGTATTCCCTGAATAGTCAGCACCACTCCCCTACAAACTCCTCTACCCATTTCTACCTTTCCAGTGCCCATCATCACCCCATAAACTCCTGTATCCACTAACTCCATTCCAAGTAGCTCAACAATTTGGGTGGAAATGAAGTTGTGGATTGCCCCACTATCTATCAACACTACCACTTCATGGCCAGCTATCACCCCTTTAATTTTCATAGTGTGACTTGAAGTGAATCCCACTACGGAGTTCAGAGAGACTTCTGCCACATCCAGGTGCAACTTCTCCTCCTCGTCTTCTGACCTGCTCCCACCTCCCTCTTCGTCTTCCTCATCTTCACAAACGAGGAGAACCTGAAGAGTCCAGTCTTTGCACCTATGACCCGGCATGTACTTTTCATCACATCGGAAGCACACCCCCTTTGACCTCTTCTCCTGTAACTCCTTTTCAATCAGCCTTTTGAAATGTCCTCCATTTCCTCCTCCTCCAGTTTTCTCCTTCTGCACTTCCTTCAAACTCCCTGAGGTTGGCCCCTTGGATGGTAAGAAAGTGGTCGTCATTCTGTACGATCCCCCTGAGTAATTCCCTCGGGCTCCCCTTTCCGACTTCTTTTGATCTTCCAACAGCTGTGCCAGTTCCATAGCTTCCCCTAAATTCCTCGGCTCCAACACTCTGACTGCTGATCGTATCTCCGGTTTCAGCCCTTTCATGAAGTTCCCTTCCAAAGCTGACTCCGAGATATGATCCAACCGGCTGGCCAAAAACTCGAACCTGTCGCGGTAATCCGCCACGGTCCCCTCCTGAGTCAGGACAAAGAATTGCTCATAGAAGTCTCCTCCCCCATCGGCTCGGAAACGCTCTAGTAAGCATTCTTTGAACTCTCTCCAGTTCCGGATAGGCTCCCTCCTGTCCCGCCATTGATACCATGCCAGCGCCTTTCCCTCCAAACACAGGCCTACCGCCGTCAACTTCTCCTCCTCCGTCAACCCGTTGACGGCAAAGTACCGTTCCACCTTCTATATCCATCCATGGCCATCCTCTCCCTCAAAGATGGGCATCTTCAGTTTTCTCACCTTGGGATCTCCTCCATATCCTCGGTATCCCCCGTATCCTCCCATTCCTCGAGGAGGAGGTGCTCCCCAAGTGTCTCGATCATCCCTCAGACGATTATACCCTAACCCATCATCGTAGTCCTCCCTTCTACCTTCAAAATCAGTGCCTCGACGATGGAATTCCTCCCTTCTCCCTTCAAAAGCAGCACCTCGGCGATGAAATTCCTCCCTTCTCCCACCAAAATCAGCACCCCTTCTGTCATATCCCATGCTCATCTCCTCTCTAGAGAGCGGTTCTAGAGGAGGCATGTCGTTCTCCCCTTCCAGGATCTCCACCTCCGGCATCCTCCTCCCCCGGGGCGGATTCGGATTTCCTCCTACGCCATGGCCGTCGGTGGTCTCTCTTACTTCCGATGTCGCCGGATTGATTTTCATTTCAAGTAGTTTCTTCATCATCTCCTCCATAGCAGAAAACCTCCCTTCCAACCTTTCATTGTTGGTGGAGATTTCAAAGAACTTTCCCTCCAAATCTGGTTTCAGTTGTCCGAACTTGCCTTCCAAAACTTCCACCTTCTTTCCGGCCATCTTTCCTTCCACGAAAAACAGGAAAACTTCCTTCGAAAGCCCCAAAAAACCCGCTGAAATTTTTGTTTTTCAGCCACCAAAGGTCCCATGACGATGCTCTGATACCAATTTGATAGGAAATACTTGGATTCAAGTATTCCTATCGATCCGGAGGAGGAAAAACAGCAGAAAACTGCTGTTTTTAGTCTTGGACAGCAGCCAAACACAAGAAAAACAGAGAAAACGGAGGCAAAACTGAAAGAAAAACCACACAAGCACTTGTATTTCACTAGTAGATGCAAGAAAGCAAATAAAGATACAATGTTCTTCGATTCGAGAGGAAGAACAACTCTCCAATCTCCGGCAACGCCAAGAGCCCAAGACAAGAAACCCTAGATCTCAATTTTCATTCAAAACCAAGATATCCCTCTTTCCCTCCTAATCCCCCGAATTAACAATAAAGGATTCCTACAAAATACCTAAACAACCCTTTGCATTCAAAAATTTCCCTCCCACACAATCAAATCAGCCCCAAGTGGGGCCCACCTTGTCCGCCCCCCTCTGGTTTCGGCGCCTAGAGTAGACTAGGACCGGTCCAGCCGGCCCCTCCTGGGCCGGCGTCTGCGTAACAGTATTCTAATTTCTCTAGCTATCGCAGATGGTTCATGCAATACTATGATGTGAAAAATGCTTTTTTTACATGAAAAAATTGAAGAAGTTTATATAGATTCTCCACCAAAATTTGGTAGCTTTTTTGCATAAAATAAGATATGCAGATTGACAAAGGCACTAGATAGTATTAAACAATCCCAAAGAGTATGGTTTAACATATTCATAAAAGCAATGCATAGAATAGAATATAAACAACCCAGGAGATCTTATACTTCATAAACACTTTATAGATGAAAATATTTCAATTCTTATCTTACATGTTGATCATATAATTGTTATAGATTATGATAATAAAGAAAATGAATTGCTCAAAAAAAAAAAGTTGAAGAATTTGAAATTAAAAAGCTTGGCAAGCTCAAATTTTTTTAGAGTCTAGAGTTGCTCAATCAAAATAAATAATTTTCATATCTCAATAAAAATATTTTATGGATCTATTGAGGGAAA
Organism: Dendrobium chrysotoxum; assembly: GCA_019925795.1. Classification (NCBI taxonomy): domain Eukaryota; kingdom Viridiplantae; phylum Streptophyta; class Magnoliopsida; order Asparagales; family Orchidaceae; genus Dendrobium; species Dendrobium chrysotoxum. The sequence continues at coordinate 50,299,275 of CM034307.1, forward strand.
TAAAAATGACTTATTCCAAGCTTCGTGAAACTTTAACTGAACCAGGGGAAATACTTGACACAAATGAGGGAACAAATGTGGATATTGGACAATATCAAAGGCTAGTTGGAAACTAGTTATCAATTGCATACTTGTCCTAACATCACCTTTGCAGTAAGTCTCATAAATGAATTTGTGCACAAACTAAAAGAATCTCACCTTTAAGTTGCTTAAAGAGTTCTCAGGTACCTAAAATTAAATCCCAGAAAAGGACTCTCTCCATGAAACATGAAATTCTACAAATTAAAGGATATATTATTGCTGATTATGCAAAATGACCAGTGGATGGAAAATCCACAAAAGGGTACTGTACACTTCAGGGAGAATCTTATAACACGGAGAAGCAAGAAACAAATTGTTATCCAGAGATTGAGCTTGCAATTTGAATTCATAACAATTTCTCAGGGTATTTGTGAACTTCCATGGATTAAAATTATCTTAGAAAATTTAAAAATCAAATATGAAGAACCTATGAATATATATTTTGACAATATATCCTTCATCAGCATTGCTCATGGTATAATATAACATGATCGAAACAAGCATGTATAAGTGTTTAGACATTTCATAAAAGGGAAATTATAGAGTAGATTAACTTATACTTTGAATATTCCAACAGGAAGTTAACTTGCCGACATATTTACTAGAGGGCTTTGCAATCTTGTATTTAAAAATATTGTAAGCAATCTTATAATGATAGATCTATATCATCTAATTTTAGGGGGAGTGTTGAAAGATTGATGGGACCAATGATTAGGTTCATAATTGAGGGGCTAGCGAGATTGATAAAGCAAGAAAAGAAAAGAGGAAGCCACATATCTATAAGGTCGCATTGACTAAACAAGGAAATAGATGTGTCACCGATCCAAATGCAAGAAAGGAAAACAGAGAGCCTCTGATTGCTCCCTTGGCATAAAACTTAAAGCAAAAGTAGGGGATAGATAATAAATCTTTTATTTTTTTTAATTTAATATAATTAAAGATTGTATTATTTTCATTTATTCTCTAGATCTAGGTAACTTTATGTATAAATACCCATTAAAAGAATAATCTTCATCTATTCACTGTAAGTTGGTCATCCATTCAACAGATTGCTGTACGAAATGTAGTTGAAATAGATGATCAGACTATGTTATTTTTTTGAGCCAGATTTCAAGTATTGAGAGGACTACTGCCAAATAGTGAACAGAAAAGAGATAAAGCATCGTTTCTTCTTGAGGTATTTTTTTTCCGTCCAGGATGGCTAGCGTTGGATAAATTTCTTATTAGTATTTTTAGAATTAAAATTACTTTGCAGGTCATTGAGTATATCCGGTTCTTGCATGAGAAGGTACAAAAGTACGAGTCAATGTACCCTGGATGGAGTGATGAAAATACCAAATTGTTGGCCTGGGTAATTTTTGAACCATCCCAACACCCAAACGTTCTTTCCCTTCCTGTTCTGTCTGTTTTTTGAAGACTTGTATGTTGCTCAGATTGCGTGATCTTTAACATATGTTGCAGAAGAAAAAAATAAGAGGGCATATTATATGTTTGTACCTGCATGTACCATAATCTCTTTTCCACTTCTGGGAAGCCGTGCGTCATTACCAACATGCAACCATCTCAAGCACGCCTGCATGTTTTAATAACCTTCCACTTTAGGAATTTAAGTACAACCCGATTGCTGATCCATCTGTCTTGTAACTATGCTGCCCCAGGGTGTGAGGTATCATATCTTTTTACCCCATCATGTTTTAATAACCTTCCACTTTAGTTCTCCGAACTATAACCCACCTAAAGCAAATCAGTTAAACGTGTAACTTTTTTCTGCATCCTAATCTTAATTGAGTATTTCTTGTAGGTCTGCTCTAGGAAGTCTGGAGTCGGATATATGCCTGCTTTAAAAGCTAACCATGTTACATTTTGATAGGAAACACTTGGAGATCTCAAGTATTTCCTATCAATCTTCGGAAAACAGCGAGAATTCTTCATAAAAATCCGCACAAAACTACGAAAATCTGAGGGAAAACACTTGAAATTTACTAGTAGAAAAAGAAAAACAACAAGATACAATTGATCCTCTATTCGAGAGGAGGATCAATCTCTCCCAAATCTCTAGATGCCGCTAGAGCCCAAACGAAAACATAAATCTAAGAGATCTCAAATTTCAGCCAAATTCAAGATGCCCTAACCCTAGGAAAACGAACTATTTAATGCATACAAATCAAAAGGAAATACCTAAACAGTCCCTACATTCAAAATTTCCTCCCAATTCCCTCAAAAAACTTTCCAAAAAAGCTTCCATGGATCTCGCGGCATCTGTGGCATGCGCAGGAGGTGGAGAAGTTCCGCCTCTGTAGCGCTAGTCAGGTCCCGTGTGGACCGGCTGGACCGGTCTAACAATACTCCCCTCCTAAAGTACCACCTTGTCCTCAAGATGGAACGAATGAATCTGCTGCTAAAGCACTTGACTAATACCACGACATTGAAAAATGGACTGACACTAGATTGAACGATCATTGCCTCGAGCATCTCCTTGATTAATCTCTCAGCCTCTTCGTTCTGGATTTGGGGATGAAGGTAAGGACGAACACCTATAAGTGGGATTTCTTCCTTTAATATGATAACATACTTGTGTTCTCGCGAAGGAATCAACTCTTGAACTTGCTGGGATATCCCTCAATATTATTGTAGGGGTGGTAGAATCATGTCTGGTGCTTTTATCTTTTCCCTATCTTTTTCTCCTTTCAAATTCTGCAGATCCATTAAAAGTCCCACTCCTTCAGCCTTTCCTCTCCTTGGAAGTGGCTCCAAATGTGGCATCTCCTCTTCTTCCCCCAACATTTTCACCTCTTGATCTTTCCCTCTCCTTATCGGATTAGGGTTTCCTCCACATCCCTGGCTGTTGGTAGTTTCCTTTGCCTCTGATGTCACCGGATTGGGTTTGGCTTCAAGCAATTTCTTCAACATGTCTTCCACCACGGCGAACTTTCCTTCCATTCTTTCATTGACGGATACAATCTGATTTTGAAGATCAGAAATCTTCTTCTCAAAATCTGATTTGAGTTGCCCAAGTTCTCCCTCCAAAATTTTCACTTTCCTTCCGGCCATTGGTTCCCCTTAGCTCGACGCACTCTGATACCAATTTGATAGGAAACACTTGGAGATCTCAAGTATTTCCTATCAATCTTCGGAAAACAACGAGAATTCTTCAAAAAATCCACACAAAACTATAGAAATCTGAGGGAAAACACTTGAAATTCACTAGTAGAAGAAGAAAATAAGCAAGATACAATTGATCCTCTATTCGAGAGGAGGATCGATCTCTCCCAAATCTCTAGATGCCGCTAGAGCCCAAAAAAAAAACCTAAATCTAAGAGATCTCAAATTTCATCCAAATTCAAGAGGCCCTAACCCTAGGAAAACAAACTATTTAATGCATACAAATCAAAAAGAAATCCCTAAACAGTCCCTGCATTCAAATTTTCCTCCCAATTCCCTCAAAAAACCTTCCATGGATCTCGCAGCATCTGTGGCATGCGCAGGAGGTGGAGAAGTTCAGCCTCTGTAGTGCTAGGTCGGTCCCGTGTGGACCGGTCTAACAATACTCTCCTCCCAAAGTACCACCTTGTCCTCAAGATGGAACGAATGAATCTGCTGCTAAAGCACTTGACTAATACCACAGCATTCAAAAATGGATTGACACTAGATTGAACGATCATTGCCTCGAGCATCTCCTTGATTAATCTCTCAACCTCTTCGTTCTGGATTTGGGGATGACGGTATAGACGAACACCTATAAGTGAGACTCCTTCCTTTAATATGATAACATACTTGTGTTCTCGCGAAGGATTCAACTCTTGAACTTTCTGGAATATCCCTCAATATTATTGTAGGGGTGGTAGAATCATGTCTGGTGCTTTTATCTTTTCCCCATCTTTTTCTCCTTTCAAATTCTGCAGCTCCACTAAAAGTCCCACTCCTTCAGCCTTTCCTCTCCTTGGAAGTGGCTCCAAATGTGGCATCTCCTCTTCTTCCCCCAACATTTTCACCTCTTGATCTTTCCCTCTCCTTATCGGATTAGGGTTTCCTCCACATCCCTGGCTGTCGGTAATTTCCTTTGCCTCTGATGTCACCGGATTTGGTTTGGCTTCAAACAATTTCTTCAACATGTCTTCCATCACGGCGAACTTTCCTTCCATCCTTTTATTGACGGATGCAATCTGATTTTAAAGATCAAAAATCTTATTCTCAAAATCTGATTTGAGTTGCCCAAGTTCTCCCTCCAAAATTTTCACTTTCCTTCCGGCCATTGGTTCCCCTAGCTCGACGCACTCTGATACCAATTTGATAGGAAACACTTGGAGATCTCAAGTATTTCCTATCAATCTTCGGAAAACAGCGAGAATTCTTCAAAAAAACCACACAAAACTGCAGAAATCTGAGGGAAAATACTTGAAATTCACTAGTAGAAGAAGAAAATAAGCAAGATACAATTGATCCTCTATTCGAGAGGAGGATCGATCTCTCCCAAATCTCTAGATGCCGCTAGAGCCCAAAAGAAAACCTAAATCTAAGAGATCTCAAATTTCAGCCAAATTCAAGATGCCCTAACCCTAGGAAAACAAACTATTTAATGCATACAAATCAAAAAGAAATCCCTAAACAGTCCCTGCATTCAAATTTTCCTCCCAATTCCCTCAAAAAACCTTCCAAAAAAGCTTCCATGGATCTCGCGGCATCCGCGGCATGCACAGGAGGCGGAGAAGTTCCGCCTCTGTTGCGCTGGGCCGGTCCCGTGTGAACCGGCTGGACCGGTCTAACACATTTCTTCTCAAGATCCTGTCTATGATGTCGCTCTTGCATATTTCTTCTGGTGGCTAAATGTTACCCATATTATCATCATCATTAGCCTTATCCCACTATTTGGGATCTCAGCCTTATAAATCCCTGTTCTAAGTATATCAACTTTATCGTGTAGCTCTTTTATTTTTCTGTAATGATGTATGTTATTGACGATTAAGATAATTGTCTTGACCATGTGGTTCTGCCTTATGCTTTTCACTTTCATTTCCTATATGTTTTTCTGATGTAGCAGGCAGCCAGGGATCATATTGTTGCCGAATCTACAGAGATCTAGGATGATATGGGTACACAAAAATTAAACAATTCCTAAATGCTTTTATTAATGGCGGAATGCAGCACATAACGAGTTGGAATGCAAATTCTAATAATCTTGATGATATCCCGCACATAGTAGATCAACTTCACCAACCTGTAAATGCTATATTGTTGAAATTAAAAGAAAGCAAAAGAAGGTATTTATTTTGTTAAAAGAGAACTTAATTGAGAATCAAGGGGCTCCTAAAATAACCTGTGATAGGTTTATGATCGTTCGTGCCATATCCATCTAAACAAACCATCATAAATTTGAGTAAGAACCATGAAGATGGGAAGGAAATTGCCTTGATGTAAACAGGGTTGGTGATGGAAACGTTAACCCTGCTATAGCGTAAGTTTCAAGAGATGAGATTGCCCAATCCCTTATGTTCCCTTTAGCACACATACATGATTGTATCCTAGTGTATACTCTAACAATCACTGCTTCAATTGCAACTGTAATCACAGTTGACAAAGACTAAAAGGAGGGGCAAAGAGAAGATGGTAGAAATCAAACGGAACAAGATTATAGAACCAAATTGGCATGTTAGCGCACCCTTTTAATTCCATCTTATGTTCATCCATGATAGAGAGTGCTCATTCCATAAGAAATCATAATTGAACTTCATATAATCACAAGCCTTCTGTGGTCTTCAGACTGCATAAAGAAACTAAAAAAAGAAACTAACATTTCCAATGATTAACTGAAATAAACAGAATTAAACTCATAAAATGTCATCAGATTGGGGTTCATACTGGTTAGTTTTTTTTAATTGAACAGCTTGCACACAAATATTTTCCATGTCTTATTTTTAGCAAAAGAAAAAATTTCTCTCATATAAAAGATTTTTGGCAAAAAAAAGTTCAAACTCTGCGCATAGATTTCTCGCTAACAAAAAAAAAAAACTTTTGGACTTTGAAATCCTCATTATATATGCTTTGATTTCGAAATTGGCATGCATATTGATTTATGCATCAATGCATGTACGTGCATCTAAATGTTGACAAATGAATTCTTAAATCATTGCATTTTTTTTTATATTTCATCATAGTTCTATTTTTCTAAGAGATAATCATCAAAATGGTCCAGTGACTCTTTACGAAGGATTGAAATGATCTCTGATTATTTAAAATTTTCATTTTAGTTGCTTGACTTTTTAAATAGGGATCTAAATAATGTTATAGAAGGGCTAATTTGATCTCTATTTAAAGATTTAAAGGACCAAATAGGTACTTTTATACAGTTGAGGATTATTTTGGTCCTTTTAAAAAGATTAGGGGACAGATTCAATCATTTTCTCATTTTTATAATAAGCTGTAGGCTTTGTGCTTAGTTGTTTGTTTCTTTTTCTTGTTTATTAATATCATATAATTTTAAATTTATCCGTTTGTAAATTTCTGTTTATTCATTTACGCAATTTTGGAGCTCTTAAGGTGCTCTGAATGTTTTGGGTATCATGGAAAGTTTTATTACTTCTACTCCTGGTTTTAGGTAGGTCAGTCTATGTGAGATTGGATAAGTCATTGGCATCTGTTATTTTAAGTTCTCAAAAGGAATTATGCTAATCATGCATCTGAATGCATGTTTGCTGCTCTGCTATGCATGGTTAATTCTTGCTTGACCTGTCAAATTATCTACATTTATTTATGTGGGACAGAACAATCACCAAGATTCTGGTGATAACATAGGTGATCCACCAATCATCAAGAATGGCTCTGCTCCTGGATTTGTCTTATCTGGTAATGGAATTCCCGTTGCACCAGCAATGCTATCCGCTTCACTAAATCCATTAGAGTCCGACTTAATTGCTGGTGTCTCTTTCAAGTCCTTGGAAGTCCCCTCTGGTTTCACAAATAAGACGGCTGCTTCTCTTCCTTCTTTGCAGCCAAGCTTGTATTCTTCTGTAGGAAGGGGACCTGGTCTCGTCCAGACTGACCAAATGCTGATTACAGAAGCTGACAACTTGGCATCCCATTTTCAATGGATGAGAGCATCAAACCCTGGAGATTGTGCGATTAGCAATGACATGTTAGATGAACAAGATGAACTGACAATTGATGAAGGAACAATTAGCGTGTCCTGTGCATATTCTCAAGGGTATGTGCTAATCAAGATAGCCCCTTCAAGTAGACAGAATTCTGGAGATTGTGCCATTAGCAATGACATGGTAGACGCAATGCATATTCCCTTCCTTATATTAGTAGCAAAGTGCACCCGTAATTTTCTCTGTTATAATATCATGGTTTCTCTATGCAAAGAACTGTAAAAGCTTGTCTTTGGTTTTAGCGACATGCACTGGCCTTTCTATGGACTCAATGTTTCAAGTCGACAGAAGCTGTATTGTAGGGACTTTGGATGTTCTCTCTCTGTGTTTTTCATTTAATTTTTCACATATTTTATCATCTTGTGGTTAAATGCTTGTTATGAATTATTAACATATGTTCAACGTCTTGCAGGCTTTTGAATAATTTAAGCGAAGCTTTACAGAACTCTGGTATAGACCTTTCACGGGCAAGCGTATCTGTGCAAATTAATTTGGGGAGGAAATCAGATGGTAGGAGTTCTAAGCCTTCCTTAAGTTCTAAGGTATATATTACTTTTCATTTATTAAATTTGTTTTACCTTTTTTCTAGATGTCAAATGATCTCTTTGATATATTTACTTTTCTTCCTAGCTCGGGTGGAGATATCACTGTTTTAGCACATTATATCAAGGTGTTTTCCTTAAAAAAAGAAAAAAAAAAAACGCTTGCCTTAAAAAAAAAAGCACTTGCCTAGGCGCTGCCTTAATGATCGCACCCTTGTGGAAATTGTTTGAGTGTGAGAACTTTGCCTCACCTCGCCTGGGCATTCAGGCAAAGCACTCAGAATGTCTGATGTGAAACATATATGGAAACAAGAATTTCTTAGGAATTAATAACAAGTTGTTAAGCTTTGCTAATTTTAAATTTAATGTTTCATCAAGATTAGATTCTAGGAGTTCATAGTTGTAGTTATGCTTTGGCATGCGGTTACAAAAAAGATTAACAGGACAATTTAAAATAACAATAAAATTATAGTAAAGCTAATGGCATAAACAACAAAAAAAGTCCACCGTTTAACAAATAGAAATTTCACCATGAGTTTCCCTCACTTTCGCTCTATGAGGTGGTTTTAACGGAAGAAAAATCTTAGCAAACTTGAAGATGCCACCAAAAGACAAAAAATGCTTACAGTACCACCCAATGAACATTTAGCCGAAGAGGAAGAAGTTGGTGGATGTCCGATAACTTGCCACTGTCCAAAGGTTCGGTGTTCTTCGATGGCAGACATCAAGGTGAAAAGAATTCGGTCGACGTAGTCGTCGATCTCCAAGTCGAGGTTGAAGAGGATATTCGGAGGATATCTACTCTTCCTTGAAGATCATACATGAATCCATTATCGTGATGGAGGGGAGAGGGCTTGGGATTTGGCCAAGGCTTAGGGAGGAGGCCTCTAGAAATTTCAGCTTTTAGTTTAGGTGGAGGGAAAGGCAATCAATCAAAATCTGAATTTAATTTCAGATTTTTGTAATGAGAAAAGGAGGGAATATTTGAAATTCAAATTTCCCTTAATAGGGAAATTAATTAGGTGAGAGAGGAGAGAGAGGGCCGGCGGTTTATGTGAGGGATTAAGGGGTTAATTAATAGGAGGGGGATTAATTGGCGAGAGAAAAGGAAAGGGAGGGGGCCGGCCAAAGAGAGAGGGGAAAATGGTGTCCACATTCGATGTATGTGGACCCTTGCATTAATTGTTGATTGGAGAATCAAATCTGAATTAATTTTAGATTTAAGGTGAATAAGGGATTGTTTCCTAAATTAGATTTATCAATTAGGAAAGGATTTACAATTCAAATATATTTGAATTCAAATAAAGAAACTTTCCAAATCAATACTTTGATAATTTAGGAAGGTGTTTAGGAGACAATTCGAATTTGAAATCAAAGACTTGGGACTAGCTAGGCCGGCGGCTAGGGGTGAGGTTGGGTAGGCCGACGACTAAGGGAGAGGTGGGTCTTGGGTTCGGTGGGGGAGGGGCTCGGTGGTGGGGCTTGGGCCGTGGGTTGGGTGTGAGAAGGGAGGCCGGCGGTGGAGGAGGTGGCGAGGCTTTAACCGGCGGTTTGGGGTGGAGATGGGAGGGGGGCCGACGGGCTGGAAGAGAAAGGAAGAGTTGGCCGGCGATGGGGAAAGGGATGGGGAGGTGGACCGTGAGCCCGGACTCTTCCGACGGCTGACGGGTATTACTTTTGCCCTCACATAGGGACTTCTCCTTTCTCTCTAGAGCTCTCAACACACAAGGAAACAAGAAGGTTGAAAATTTACATTAATCACTCATTAACCTCATACAATAGCGAAGACCTCTATATATAGGTCCTAAAATAAAAGAGATGTGAAGACTAAAATGCCCTTTGGGCTACATAATGAACTAAATCCTCTCGGGGGTACAAAGGTAAACCAGAACATACATAAAATAAAATAAAATTCATAAATGCATCATAAATAAAGGCTCTGAATCGTAGCCGTCGATCTACGATTCCTCCGATGATAGACGTGTCGAAATCTCCTGCTGATGTCCTCATCAATGCCATTGTTAACAATGGCTCATTCTCAAGTCAAACCAACTAAAATCGATTAAATACACACGCCTAAATATACGCATTGACCTGACAATGCTATTAATTAACACAACTTTCGACTTGATGTGTCTAACTATTATATGCATTATTTATGTACCAAAGTGGGAGTGGATACATTGGGTATTTAGACAAGCGTCTTGGTGATGAGGACATCGACAGACGATATCGACGAGTCTATCAGCGTAGGAATCGTAGATCGATGGCTACCATTCAGTTTTTATTTTTGATGCATTTATGTGTTGTAGTTTATTTATGTACTAGTTACGATTGTACCCTTTCTTTTGAGTCTACCTGAGTTGTAGCCCAAGGGGCATTTGAGTCATTGTTATTTTATTTTCTAGGCCTATATATTGTGGCCTCTTCTATTGTAAAAGGATGATTATTTGATAATGAAAATTTCAGATTTCTGTCTTCTATTTGCTAGTGAGCTTTAGAGAGAGAAGTGACGCCTAGGAGAGGCCAAAGCAAGACCCGTCAGTCTTTGAAAGAGTCCGAGACTCGCGGCCCATTTATCTCCCCTCCCCTCACACCTCCGGCCACCCTCGAAGCCCCAATCTCGCCGGCCTGCATCACCCCCAACCGAACCGCCCCTCCCTCTCCTTAGCTGCCGCCCCACTGAGCCTTCTCCGCCACCGGCCGCCCCCTCCTCAGGCCGTCACCCCCGCCCCTTAGCCTCCCCCATGCCGCTGACCACCCCAACCCTCTCCCATGAATTTTGGAATTCAAAATTCAAAGCCCACAATTGCTTTCCTAAAATAATCTTCTCCAATTAGGAAGGATTATTTATTTGGATTCAATTCAATATTTGAGTTCAAATAGTTCCCTCCTTAATAACTTCAAATTAGGAATCCTCCCTAAAATAAATCAAATGTGAGATTAAATTCAGATGTGATTCCAATCAAACATTAATTTCCTTGGGCCCGCATTATCGAACCTAGACACCCTCTTCCCTCCTCATGTGGCCGGCCCCTTCCCCTTGCCTTTTCTCTCTCCTAATTAAATCCCAATCTCAATTAAATCCTCCCCTAATCTCCTCCTAAGCCGCCGGCCCCCATAACCTCTTTTGGGATGATTTGAAATTCAAATTATCCCTCCCTCCCCTCTTAAAAAATTCTGAAATTAATTTCAGGTTTTTCTAAATCTATCCTCCAACTCCTAATCCTAATTCTAGCCGCCCCTCCCCTCTCTCCTTCCCCGCCAACTCTCACCACCGGCCTCTCCCTCTCAACCGCCTCTTCCAATCGGCGGCTCCTCCAAGGTGCACAACCAAGATACGCCCCTGTCCATGGATGGCAGATCCCGAGGTTGATCATGGATTCGCGTACGACGAGTATAGCCAAATAGATATTCTACAATCTCCTTTCTTTGACCCGGGATTTGGCTTTGACTACACCGTCGAGTATACATCGATCGCATCCTCGATACTTTGGCGGGAATCATCGACGAACAACGACCATCCGGATCGTGGCAAATCATCGGACGTCCACCAACCCCTCCGTCGCCGGCTACCTTTCCATCAACAAAGGTCTTAGGCTCCTTCCTAGTGGTGGTCTCCTCCCTAGTGTGGAGTATCTTCTTCCGCTAACCCCACGAGTGAATGAGTGAGAATGTACTCTAGGTGAATCTCTCGTTATTAAATTGAGGATTTTGTTATGTGCTCATAAAACTTACTATTGTCTTGAAGTTTGATCAAATTGTTTTGGTTAACCTGAAGTGTATTTCTTTGCCTAAGCAAGTTGAAAACTACAAAATTCTAAAATCTTTCTTTGTTGTGAAAGATAACTTTATATTGGAAGCATTAATCAATTGCTCTTTTAATTTCTTATTATCTCCTGATTGTTCCACATCACTTGGTCACACTTGTCTAAATTGCTCATACCATGGTTATATTTACCCCTTTTTTGTCTGAAGCTCTTTGCTTATAAAATGTAAGGAAACTTTCACTTCTCTCACTTCGCCTCTTAGTGGTCTACCCTCATGTCCTCTTCGCTACTCCATTCTTTCTTTTCTCTCATCCTGCTCATCTTCTCCTCTCTTCCACTTCCCCTCCAAAACAGCCTTGTCCTATTCTGCCATGCAGTAGACCATCTCTCTTCACTCCATGGAGAACTCAGTGAAACCATGGAGATGCGATCCGTCCTTCCCTAACCATTGAAGGCTGCACCACTCTGGGTACCGCTATCTGTCTCCTCTCCTTCAGTAGCTACACTGCTTTTCAACCAAATAGAATTGCAATGGTTTCTCTCTTGGTAACTGCAAACCAACCTGATGAATGTATGACGACAACTGATCATTCTGATGGATGATTAACTTCCGCTAACCGCTAACATGAAATTCTGCTCGACAAGGATCTTCCTATTTTGCCACCAGTCGTGCTTTACTAAAATCGATCAGGATCAGGTGGCTGACTCACAAATAGTCAAGATTGCGGCCCATGCATGAGTTCCTGCCTTACAAATGCTCATCAGCGATTCCACTCTCGTGTTTCTGAGCCTGAACGGAGCTCAAGTTGCTGTTCTGTAATTTATTTAGGCATGTTAGAAACTGTGGTGCTTTCATGATTTTGCTATACCCTGACAGAAATTTTGGTCTATTTATTCGTCGGTATCACAAAACATTTTGCCTGTATTGTTCACTGCATTTACTTTTATACTATATCTCTCGCTAACTTATAAATCCATGTTTAATGAACTTACAAACATTCAAAACTATTCAACTCTATTCACAGTAAGTTCACTCCTGTACGGACTTTCTGATTTCTATTTCTGGATCATGATCTTTTATCTGGTAACTTTGTGTTGGTACAGGAATGTTTAGAGAGTAGGGGTGGTGATGAATCTCAAGGAGGAAAGCGGCAGAAATCAGATCACAGTTAACGCTGCCGCACTTGTTTGGTTTTACGTGGCTGAATTCCAAACGGAATACTTTTGAAGAGACTTAGGCTTCGTTTGGGACGACTTTCTTACTGCTTCTAAAAATAGTTTTTTAGTACAAAAATTGAAATTTTTTTGCTAAAGAACTACTTTAAGAAGCAATGAGAAAGCCGTCCCAAACGAAGCCTTAGGTTTCATTTGGGACGGCTTTTTTATTGCTTTTTAAAACGGAATTTTAGTACAACTTCTTAAAACAGAACTTTTTTAACAAAAGTTTTTATTTTTGTATTAAAACTCCGTTTTAAGAAACAATAAAAAAATCGTCCCAAACGAAACGTTACACTTGGAAGCAATCAAATGCTACTTTCTTGAGAATTTTATACATATTAGAAGTCTCTCCTTTATCTTAGGCTTCGTTTGGGACAGCTTTCTTACTACTTTTTAAAACAGTTTTATGATACAAAAATTTCTTGAATTAGAAATTTTGTATTAAAATTTTGTTTAAAAAAATACTTTTTAGTTGTCATGTAATGTTGATGTTTCCTCCGCTGTATTTACAGCGCCTGTTACACATTAGTTATAGTAACTAGTAAGTGTGTTTGGCCTTCAAATAATGGTTAGTGATGGAATATAGTTAATCTTCTTTTATTTGAAATCCTAATTCTATCATACTTATTATTCTATGCAGATATCATTAAAACAATTGTTTTCCACATTGCTACTATATCCATTTGATATTGTATATAATGTGTTATTGCTATTATAACAAGTTTTAAACAGATGCTATAATTTTTTATTTTTTTGCTTGTATGTGTAGCTTGATTGCTACCTAAAATTTTTATTACGTGTATACCACTAATTTATACATTAAATTTTTTAATTTGTATTAAAATTCATGTAATACATAGATATCATATTTATTATTAATTTATAAAATAAATTTAAAATTTTTAAACATTAAAGGGAGTAAAATATTCTCATCCAATTGTTTTTCTCCTTCTTCCTTACATTTCCTTTAGATTGAGCATGTCCAATAAATGGTGAGGTTTGAACCAATATTTTCTATGTTTATGATGTCAATTAGGTGTTGAAAATGATTTTAGATAAATTTAGTTGAAAAGGAACCAAAATCAACTTTTTTTAATTTTATTTTATATATTTTTAAATGTTTGGCAATATTTAAAAAATCGGATTGGATCGGCATGTTTGAATACTTCTTGAAATCGGTGTAACACAACCGGCTTTGAACTGGTTGGACCGTGAAACTGGCGAGTCGGTGCTGCTTATAAAACCATTATTTAGGCAATCCAAGCGGTATTAGAGGAGTTAGGACGAAGTAAAAATGTAAAGCCTAATATAACAATTCTATTCCTAATTGTAACCTGCTTCGCTTCGCTGCCTTCTCCTTCATCATGGTTGCTCGGAATCCCGACCTTTACGAACTAGACTCGACGAGCAAGTAAAGGAAGCCATTATTCTACTATAGCATCACATCTCTTTCTCGTATTTTTTTCAAATTTTAGCAAGTTTTTGTAATCCTAATTTTTTTGGGGTTTTTTTATTTTATTATTATTTTGTTTAAATATTTGTGAACGAAGTTTAAATCAAACTTTTTTATTGTGTCAATGGCTTATGCTTTTAATCTTCCTCGATTCAGACTTTAAGCTTAAATCAATTTCATACAAGTGATATGTCCTAACACGTATCATAGAATTTAAAGCTCAATTTGGGTCATTTGTCATATAAGATGGATGAACCTATCGGCATTTTGTTCAATTGATTGCTTTTTTTCTTTTTGTTTAACCCTTTCTAATATTTGTTATAATTGTAAGATATTGTCTATGAATGTGAGTGGATAACTGTTCTCTCAGGGTGCTTGGTTAAAAAGTCTAATTTTTTATCAAACCAATATTTTTATTTTATCCGCACTGTATTTCTTGGACCTTTTCTCCTGTGCTCTAGAATAATTTATGATGCGATGTTGAGTTTCTACCATTCTTAGGCCTCGTTTGGGATGACTTTCTTATTGCTTCTTAAAACAACTTTTTAATACAAAAGTTAAAATTTTTATACTCGAAAGCTGCTTTAAGAAGCAGTAAAAAAGCCGTCCCAAACGAAACCTTAATAGGAAATGCTTGCAGGTTCGGGATCACTAACACATACTGCCATTGCTGCTGATATCATCCAACGAAGACAGCGATCTGAATTCCAGGGCAAGTTCTCCTTCACAGTTCTCTATCTGGGAATACGCGTGTTGTCTAAAGTTGTTAGCTGCATCTAATGTATTGTTGATTTAATGTTTCTGCTAATGTCGTTCCTGTTGCTTTTTCTTTCACACTTTAGCAAAGAGATTAGCAGGCCAAAGAAAACTGGGCTCACTTCTGCTTTAGATCTGTTAGTGAAAGCAAAAGAAGAAATTGATTCCTACTCAAAAGGAGGTCCCATTTCATATTCTGATCTCATCCAATTTGCAGGTACTGTTGTAACACATTTAGCACGAAAAAATCATAATCATGAGCATCATCCATCACAAAATGTAGTTATATTTTTCAATCTGATCTGTTGATTAGGTTCTTTGATTAGTTTGATATGAAAAGGAAATATAGAGTGAAGGTATTAGATGAAAATTTCTCATTCATTTTATAATTTTTAATAATATTATTATTTATTACGTCATTCGGTTTGACCCTGGTTCGACCGATCGAACCGTAAACCTCTCCTTCTTCCGGTTCATTGTCCGGTTTGATTTTCACAACCTTGATGTTTGGTCAAAATTCCCAAATGCTATAACTATTAAGAGAAAGCTGATTTTTTATATTTATTTTTATTTGTATTATAATTTTTTTCCTTTTTAAAATGCGAACATCAAATTTTTTATCATTGCAGGCAAAATATAAGCATGAAATCTCTATAAAAAATATTATTGTGAAACAATTGTTTCAAAAAGGCCATAACAATAACATCAAGTCTTTATCCCACTAGTTGGGGTCAGCTACATGAATTATTTTTTTCCATTATCTTGTTAGGAGTTAAATTCTCATTTAAATTTAATATAAAAAGATCATTTCTAATATTTTTTTAATCAAGTCTTTTTAGGTCTATCTATACCTTTCTTAATATAGGCTAAATCTAATACATCTACTCTCCTAACTGGGTCATTAGAAGGTTGACGTTTTATGTGACCAAACCATCAGACGACTCTTTCCAATCTCAAATGCCAATGGAGCTATTCCAACATTTTCTCGTTTATGCTCGTTTCTCATTTTATCTCTAAGAGTAAAGTTATTTGTTCACCTGAGCATCCGCGTCTTTGCAACACGGTAACTTAATTTTATGCTTCTCTTTTAATGACCAATATTCTACGCCATAAAACATTGTAGGTCTCACCATCTTATAGAATTTTCCCTAAAGTTTGAGGGGTACTTTTCTATCACAATATGCATGACGCATTCCTCCACTTCAGCCATCCAACTTGAATTCTACTAATAATATCCTCATCTATTTTACCATCAATCTAGACAATAGACCCGAGATATCTAAAATATGTAATCTTATTAATAACTTGATCCCCCAAAGTCATAATCCCCTAACTAGATTTATTACTACTAAAATTATACTCCATGTATTCGGTTTTAGATCTACTCAAACGAAAACCTTTAGACTCTAAAATTGACATCCATAATTCAAGTTTACCTTCAACTCCCTCTCTAGTCTTATCAACAAGAAGAATATCATTAGAAAAAAAGCATACACCATGGTACATCCTCTTGCAAAATGTCTAGTAAGAACATCCATGACTAAAGTAAAAGGATATGAGAGTAAAGTTGATCATTGATGTAATCCAACTGAAATAGGAAATACTTAGTCAAACCACTGTGTTTGAACACAAGTAATAACTCAAATATACATATCCTTAATGACTTAAGTATAAGCATTATTAATCATTTTCTTTTCTAAAACTCTCCGTAGCACTTTTTTTGAAACTTTATCATAAGCTTTCTGTATATCAATAAATATCATATGTATATCCTCCTTATTCTTTCTATACTTCTCCATCAAACCTCTAAATAAATGTATAACTCCATAGTAGACATATCCGACATGAATCCAAATTGATTTTGAGAAACATTAGTATCACGTTGTAATCTATACTCAATAACTTTCTCCCATAGTTTCAAAGTATAACACATTAACTTAATTCCTCTATAATTTAAACACTTTTGTGCATCATCTTTATTCTTAAGCCAATAAATTCCTTCATCTCCAAAGTACTTTCGCACCTTAATTGGAATATCATCAGGTCCAACAGTTTTTCCACACTTTATTTTCTTTAAAGTTTCTTTATGTTCAATTTTACTAATATGTCGATAAAACAAAAATATTTATTTTCATTAAAAGTGTTAATATCACTAAAGTCAATCGTATTCTTACAATCTTCATTGAAAAGCTTAGCAAAATATTTCATTCATCTTTATTGAATATACTCTTATAATAAAAACACTTTTTGATCTTAATCCTTAATGTAATTCACTTGAATTAAATATTTACCTTTTTATCTCTTTGCTTGACTAACTTATACATACATCTTTCACCCCTTCAGTATCTAATCTATTATATAAATCACTAAAAGTCAGGAACCGATGCAACGGAGTAAATAAAGATGATTGTGAAGTTACTGTGAAGAGAATAATTTTTTAAAAGATTGCTATAAAAAATAACTTCCTTGCACAAAAAATTATTGAAAGCAATGGCCAAACAAAAACTACAGCTGCAATCTAAAAATCAAAGCAGTAAAAAAGCTATTCTAAACGAAACCTAAATTTGAGGGATGATAAATATCAAAATTGTTAGATTTAATTTAAAATGAGTGCAAAATATAAGAAATCAATTAAAATTTATAATGCACACGTCTTAAAGCAAATCCAATAAATTTAAGACCCTCCTCAATTACAAAAAATTTAATCAAAATATCCTATGTTAAAATTTTTTTCCTTTTTCCTCTCTTTATAGAGAAAATCATATTAGGATATCCTAATCAATTTCTTCGTTATGATGGGTCTCAGAGCCCTCGAATTTACTTTGAGAAAAGTGAAAATAAGACAGAACAAGCCTCTTTCTATCGAGCGGGCAAAGTTTTAAATAATAAAAAATATATATTAATAATAATTAAATTAATAAAAATATCTTCTTTAGGATTTTTTTTTTTTTTTTTTTTGAGAGTGGGCATGGGCTTACTCATCCTAGAACCAACATGATTTCACCCCAAAAGTAAAACACATAAGTGATTTATAAAACACTAATTTTAAAGCAGATCCAAAGACTTGAGGTAAATCCTTATCAATTTTTATTCGGGATATTCATATGCAATTCTTTTCTTTTCACAATATTCTCAACAAATAAAGATTGCATGTGTGCAAATACCGCTCAAGAAGCATTTCACATAATCAAAATTAGACTGTAACTCAAACTGTTAGCCTTTTTTCTCACCAAAACAAATATATATTCATTCCAAGCAGCCCAACAAGGTAGAACAATAATCAAGACAGTGACTTAGGCTTCGTTTGGGATGGTGCTTTTTAAAGCAACTTTTTAATATGAAAATTTTAATTTTTATACTAAAAAGCTGTTTTAAGAAGCAGTAAGAAAGCTGTTCCAACCAAAACCTTAATGTCCAAGTAGCAGCCTAATCAGCTAAACAAACAGCGTTCCTCTAAGCACTCTATCCAATCTTTTAGGCTTGGGACAATAAATAAACAGGATTCAATTTGATTTTGGAAGCAGATCAAATGCTTCTATTTAACAAACTTTTACATCAACCATTTTTATGAGAAACCAAAATCAATGTCATATGAAGATTGAAAATTTGTGAAGGGATGAGCTTTAGGAGCCATTAATTTGATAATTGCAAGGAATAACACTAATAATATTAGAATAAAGCAATCCTCTGCTTTAATACATTGTTAAAAACCCAAACAGTAAAATGCATGAAAATAGAGAAATTAATCAGATATTTGATAAGTAGGAAATTTTGGACTTCGTAAAATGTCAGAAATAGATTGAGGAAGAACAATCAGGTAGTTCGAAGATGCCCAAAAATCTAAATATTCATGGAGGAGAGAGTGAAGAGCCAAAGCTCCTTTTTTTTACTTTCATTTTGCTTGCCGACCCCACGTAGTGGGACAAAGGCTTGTTATTGTTGTTGTTGTTGTTGTTGCTTGCCTCAACACATTATAATATGTATAGTATACCTATACTCTACTATAATTATATTGTAATATATTTATTCTATACTATACTATATTATACATATATTATAGCATATCTATACTATATTATAATATATACATATTATATTATACTCGGCCAGTAAATTGACAGAGTCGACAAGGTTCAATCAACAAAAAATAAAATTGCCCATGAAAATCTCAATGATGGTCGTATTGACAGAAAATCTCAATCGGAGGGGACCTCAAATATTTAAAAATACCCCCCAAAGGCCCATAAAAAGTCAAAATTCCAATAATCACCCAAAATTAAGATATTTAAAATGAAATTAATCATCAAACACTTAAAACAAAAATACTCATCCACCCTCCATAACAGTTTGCCGAGGCGGACAAATCTGAAAACTACTTCAACTTACAAAAAGCTAATGTCTAGTCGAGAATATCACTAGGATTCATTCTCAATCTGTCTCTTGCCAGTAAGGACATGGTACGTGTCATCTAACTGGTGGTTTCGCCGCCAAATGGCACCACACTGATGGTCTCGCCTTTAAATGGCACAATAGGTAAACGATTATGATCAGGACCCTCTGAACCGGATGATTTTGCCGCCAAATAGCACCATTATATTATGGTCATGGTCAGAGCTCGTATGTTCCCCAATAGCTTCAAATCATTGAGCAATAAATCAACAGGATAAAATCGATAGATTGGGCAGACTACCTTCTCTGACTAAGTAGGCCAGGGCTCACAATGGCTTGGGATGATGAAACTATGGGATCTTGATCAGGCTCATCATCATTCCCCCCCACCATCCACTTTAAGTACAAGATGGTGAAATTTCCAATTTTAAATATAAAATCTCAAATACCAAATCATTCTGCTATTATAGGCCAGATAGTATCTGTTTGACGACTAGCCTTAATCGAAAGTTCCCTCTCGTTATCGGGAGGGATAATTAACTATAGGGACTTGCGCCTATAGGAAACCAGAACTCAAATCATAAAGTCCTCGCAAAATGAAGGTGAAATCTATGGGTAGTGTCTTATTTAAAATTCAATTTGTCTTCTGAAAATTTACCACATAACCTACTTGTTAAAACTCTCCTTGACGACCCGGAAAGAAAGAAAAAGAGAGGGGTCGGCAGAGAGGCCAGGGCACAAATTTTCGGAGCCCACAACTGGCATCGCCAAATCAAGCACCACTTGTTATGGTTCAACATCAACTAATAAAGAGAGATGCTTGATGACAAATAAAAATAAGACCTTTAAAGTAAGAATAAAGTATGAAACTAAATCTACTTTTTTATTAATAGTCCCTTATTATATGTTTTTAGTCTTCCAATAGGAGGAAGTCAACAATAAATTAAATAAAAAAATGAGTTGAAGTGAGGGTTTTTTCCTTTCCTTCAATATTGATTTGCATGCATAAATTACTTGATATAAGGAGGTCGATCTAGGAGGTTCTCCTCCAATATAGATTAGTCGATTAAGACTAACACTTAGACAATTTCTAGTGAATTGATTATCATTAAACATGACCTTAAGGTCGAGCCCATTTCATTATTTGGTAAATTCAAGTTTCGTGATCTGTAAAATAATATTCAAAGTTACATGAAAAACAACACCACATAAGAAATTTGAGGAGGCTATAAGTATAAATAGACACCATTAACTAGGCATTGTGAGATCACTTATTCTTGGATAAGCCTTATCCATTCACTTCTTGCTTAGTTAAACGATGGGGCCGACCCTCATCCTTATTCATAGATATCTAATTTAATTTTTTATAAGATTTATTTATTCTTATGATTATTTTATCAAAAGTTAATTGCTTAAAGATAATAAGTATTTTATTTTCCTAAATTGGATTTAGCTTCCAACAAACTCTTAAAGTTGTTATTTTCTCCTACATAAATAAATAAGAGAGCATATAAGCTTTATTCTCAATGGCAAAAGCAGCATAGCCAATCTCTTTAACTTAAGAATTTAGATAGCATACTCTCCCTCTCTAGCTTGGGCTCAAAAGCAAGGAATAAGTAGAACGAAACAAGAAAAAAGTTGATAGAGGCAACTTAACCTACATCAAAACCTAAACATAATATTTCATCTCCTCTTACCTAAATCTCACTAGAAGCTCATTTATGCCTTGAACAAAACGCTCATAGGGTTCTCCCCTACGTAATCAATCACTACAAAAATTAAGCTACACTAAACAAAACCTTAAACCCAATTATCTCCAAATTGTCCTAGCTGGGTGCTTCTATAATAATTTGTTGCTGAAACATAATTTAGCTAATTTTATGATTACCTTGCTTTAGTACAACAATTTTATTAAAGACTAAAAATAGCATGAATAATTTGTAAAAAGACTTGCATAAACCAGAGTTATCATCTCCACTCAACAAGAATTAAAATGTAGGTGGTGATGAAGAAAACTTGAATGAAACATACAGTTTTAGAACAAAAAAAGGGGTTTGGATATTTTAGCTCTTCAAAACCAAATTAATAGTATTATACTCTTTTGTACAAGTTTTAGAGCTTAAAGATTAGTGTTTTTCACAGTAAGGTTTTAAAGCTTGGCGTATATTATGATAAATGATATAAACTAGCTTAAGGCCATAACCCAAGCCAAACAGCTCTTATGGAGGAGTAATGTAAGAAAATAAAGCTTAATCTAGAGAAAGGTCAAATCAAGCATAGTTATGCTTAAGCACCCCAACTTCTCTTTTTTTCCCCCTAAGACCATTTTGTCCTACCTTTTGCGATTATCACATTGTCATCTCATGGCAAGTCATTGTTCATTTCACTATCACCCCATATGCGCCATGCCTCTCATGACAGCTTTGTAATCGCTTGCCTTGCCCCCATGTGTACTCACTACCCATTAACTATTTACTAATTCTAATTTGGTTAATTACTTGCTGTTATGCCATCAGGATTAACCTGTTAAACTATGCCAGTTAATTTGATATCACACATGGTTAGCTAAATGATAATCTAGTTAACTATTTGCTAACTTCATATGCATGGTGGCTAGGCAGTTAACATGAAAGTTAACGTTTGTAATCAAATAGCCCCAAATGGACGTTAATCTTGATAGCTAGGACTTAAGCCAATGAAGTCCAACTTTAAAGAGTTTTTACCAAACAAATATTTATGCTTATATTAGTATGATGTTTTCTTTCTCCAACCAAACGGTTAAATTTCACCTATAAGACTTAAAGTTCGAAACTTTTTGCTTGATCTATCCAAAATGAGCAAACAAATAGGCCCTTAGGCTCAGCTTCAATCTAAAGAAACCGAGCTTTGTCAATTGTCATTAAACAATCAACATATACCATAGTTATTGAATTCTTGAAAAAAATATGAGCAAAATAGGCCATAGCAGCACACATTCAAGACACAAGCATGCAAGTTTCTCATTTCCATCCGCAGTCTAGACAACAATTCAAAGCAAATATACGCATTCCAGATAAATAAAAGACTCCCATAACAACAGTGCAATGAACCAAGTTCAATTGTTGAATGTAGAAAGCAAATAACAATGTAGACTTGTATGTTCATAAAAAATATTGATCAATACAAGAAAGGGCAAAATTTTACTTGTTCGCCAGTACAATAACGAAAACATCACCCACGGATCGTCAGAATCAAAACTTTATCCATTCTTAAGCAACTTAGTAAAAGTCCCGATAGCTGAATATTAAAACTTCGAAGCAGGTCAATCACATTACCTGCCTATCAGCAGCATCCGCAACGATGGGGAGACGAGGCACCTGGCCCAAAAGACAAGTGGTGGATCCGTATATCATGCTGACGAGGAGGAAGAGAAAGACAGTGCTGTCAATGGACATGACTATGTCGAGGCCGACGCCATCTCGTGGGGCGAAGAAGCGCTCTATGAGATCGGGGAAGATGAGGAGAACGTCGAGGACGATGGCCTGCATCGTGTTATAGCGAACGTAACGGCTGAAGGAAGAGGGGTTACGGACTACGGCGAAATAGAGGGTGAGAAAGATGAGGAAAGGATTGAGAGGTGAAGCGCTGAAGAGGCGGATGGCAGGGGCGAAGGGGAAAATGATGAGTTGAATAGGCGGGAACTGGGCGAGAAGAAAGCGACCGAAATGGACGCCGTCGAGGAAAGGGTAGAGGTAGCAGACGGCGGAAATGAGACGGTCGGGCGGCTCGGCAGAGTCGCCACCGCCACGGCCGTTTTTGGCGCGGGTAAGGAGGCATCGGCGTCGGCGGTGGCTTTCGTGGCAGTGGGGGAGGAGGAAGAGGGGGAAGTGAGGGCGGAGGGGTTTATAAGAGAGATCGGATAGAGGGAGAGGCGAGAGGAGGAGGAGAGTTGACGAGGAAGAAGAAGCCATAGGTTCTGCTCTCCTCGGCCACTAACTGCTTCACTCTAATCGCTGGCTCCCTTTTTTTCTTAGATTTTTTTATTTTTTTTTGGGTAGGAGGAATTAGGGGCAGCGCCCAAAGACACTAGAAATTATTTTGTGATCACGGAGTGCGTCATATCACTCAGTACATAGTGATACATATTTTCAGTACACAGCAAAAAAGTGACATGACGCATTCTCATTCTTTTCCGGACATCATCTGGTGAATAATTAATCCAAACACACATACAACATATATGTCAGATTCAAACTCAAAACCTTTAAATTCGAAGCCAAACTCCCTACTAACAAATCAATGAGAGTTGAGTCTAGCTGTACTTTTTCTACAATATCACATGGGTTAGTTTTTTTTTTAAATAATTTGTGATGACTAAATTTTTTTTAATTAAGTGTTTAAATACTCAATTAAGTTTAAGGGGCTATTTGGTTGAAAGAAAAATGAATGCATTACATTTCCTAATACATAAGTTTTGAACTTTTCGGTGTTGGGTTGGATGAAAAGCAAATATAAGATAAAGTAAATAAAGTATATTCCACTCTAATTCATTTTTGAGGTAAAGCTTTATCGCTCGTTTTGGTCGAGAATGGTTTATATCGGTCGCTTGCTTGCTTGATCTCCACCTCCTCCTTCGGCCGCACACTGCCACCACTGTCAGCCGCCGTCCACTGCAAGCCTCCGCCAGCCACCGGTCGCCCTCCGGCTGCCACCGTCGACCACCCAGACCGCTTGCCATAGCCACCGCCACCACCGCCGGCCACCCCGAACATAATAATTTTACACTTTATATTGCATTGACTTTACTTACAAATCAAACAAAAAAAATAAATAAAATAAAGTCATGCATTCCATCCAAAGAACTCCAAAATATTATTTTTATATTGTATTCTTTTAACACTGTATTCCTTTTTCGAGCAACCAAACCACCCCTAAGTAAAATCTTTAAATCCTTGGGTTAATCGAACATTCATATCTCCAAACTTAGCTATTTGTTCATTATCCCCACGGTGGTTGTTCAACTAATAAATTTATTTCACATAAGATTTATTATTATCAAATTACATCTCTTAAGCTCCTCTCGATTTGGCAAAATTAGGTATGCTCAAACAATGCATCATCTTAGATTGATCTTTAGCATTGTTTAGGGTTTAGGGATAATATATTAACACAAATGAAATTTTGGATAATATATTAACACAAATGTTTGCATTCGATCGATAAGTTGACTAATTTGTTGAACTAAATGATCGAACTAAATCATCAGTAGAGCCAAAGGGCCAAATCATAGGTAGAGCCGAACCAAATTGAATTGCAATATAGTTCAATTAATTCAAATTGGTTTTGTTTTAACCAAATTTCAAAATTTTAATAAAGATGACATACTAAGGTATTATCTAAACAAAGTAGTAACATATAAGATTATTTAGATATGAAGTTCTAAAGTAGTTTTTACTATTTATTAATGAAATTTTGGTTTTCTATAGAACCAAATTTTTTATTTTAAAACCAAACCATTAATAGATGGAATCAACTTAGTCAATGATTTAATTTGATTTTTTTTTAGTTTAAACCAACTAATGCACATCCTTATTGACATGAACTGTGAAAATTGCTACCATGGTGGAATTAGGAGTCTTGAGATGTCAAAGTTGCTACCAAAAGACGAACAATTGCCTATTTTATTTTTCTCCTTAAAGGAGAAAGGAATGACACCCAAGAAGGCAAACATCGACTTTGATAGTGATTGCGAGTGTAGGTCTAGTGGTCAATAACTCACATCAACATTGGTCGGGAACTCAGGATGGTAGGTGATGGCATTAGTTTTGACAACATGTGTTAAATTTTGTGGTAACGATGACATCAACCTTAGTGGCAAATTCTATGAGTTCATGAATTCTCTCTTATAAAATCCTTTTTGCGACCTCTTAAAATGCGCAAAAAGCAGTAGAAATCAATAGACAAATAAAATTATAATCGATATCTGAAAAGCAACATGGCAAGAAAGCTCACAGAAGCATACCCTAACTCTCCATTTTTTTAGCTCTTGCAACAAATTTGAGCATAAAAAAAAAACACTTCTTGGCAAAATAAGCCACCCCTTGAGGTATATATATATATATATATATATATATATATATAAAGTATGATATTGAGCAAAAAAGAATAAAAACTATAACAATGCAAATGTTATGATCGAGTTAGGCTTTGTTTGGAACAACTTTTTTGTTGTTTTTTGAAGCAGTTTTCTAATACACAAATTTATTGAATTAGAAATTGTTATGTTAGAAAGTCGTTTTAGAAAGCCATAAGAAAGCTGTCTCAAATATAGTCTAAATCACATTAAATTAATGAATAAGGTTGCCTATTATTAGCCCCATGCTAATTATGAAAAGGAAAATAATATTTTGCTCAATTTGTTATCTAAGAAATTCTCTATTCAAGTTAATTATATATATATTTTTATAAAAGACGGCTACTAGTTGACTATAAAGACAAAATATTAAAACACTTTATATCATGGTACTTATATATTTAACACTCAAAGCTTTAATATTTCATGCCTACCACCCATAGATAATTTTAATATCAAATATATCACTTATATATTTCATTCATACCATCCTATAAACTTTAATATTTCAGTCTCTGCACCCATATTTAATTTATGGGTGATATGTGTTGCATCTTAGAAAATTTGCGGCGGTAGGGAGTGATATAGTTTAGCGTCTTAGATTTGTACGAAAATCCAGCGCACAAACAGATACGAGAGTATGGTTATAGCATTTATAAGATACACTATAATTTTTACGTGGAAACCCCTGAAATGGAGAAAAATGACGGGCCCTGGCCCAATTTGAATGAACCCATCTAGAGTGCATTATATGGTGGAAGTTGGAAGAATTAGTGTTGATATGTTTGTTTGGTAGGCACAACCATGTCAGTGAGTGATCTAGGTTAGATTGATCATAGTCGGACGACTATGGTCGAAAGGACCGTAGTTGAGCGACAGAGGTCAAAAAGATCGTAGTCAAATGACAATAGTTGAAAGGACCGTAGTCAAGTGACGGTGGTCAGAAGGACCATAGTCTGTGGACAAAGGTAGTCAGAAGGACCGTAGTCAGCCAGCGATAGAGATCAGAAGGACCGTAGTTGGCGATGGTGGTTGGAAGGACCGTAGTCAGCAGGCGACGGATGTCGGAAGGACTGTAGTTGGCAGATGACAGAGGTCAGAAAGATCGCAGTCAAACGATGATGGTCAGAAGGATTGTAGTCGGGCGACGATGATCGAAAGGACCGTAGTTGGCAATGGTGGTTGGAAAGACCGTAGTCGGTGGGCGACGGAGGTTGGGAGGATAATAGTTGGCAGATGACAGAGGTCAGAAAGACCGTAGTTAGACGACGGTGGTCGGAAGGACTGTAGTCGGGCAATGGTGGTTGGAAAGACCATAATTGACTGACGACGGAGGTCAGAAAGACTGTAGTCAGGCGACAGTAGTCGGAAGGACCATAGTTGGCTGGTGACAGTATTTGGGAGGAGATAAGACGTCGATAGCATCTAGGAAGAGTTTTGGCAAAAATCGGAGAACGGATGAAAGTCCGACGATGGCCGGTGGTTGGGAAGAGATCTAGTGGCAGACGATGAATAGGCAAAAGTCCAATGAAGGTCGATGAACAGGTGAAAGTTCGGTGTTGGTCGAGAAGAACTTCGGCAGTGGCCGGGAAGAAATCTGTCGGCATTTGGGAAGAACTCCAATGGCGATCGAGAAGAACTATGATGATGGTCGGGAAGAACTCTGGCGGTGGTCGGGAAGAACTCCAACGACGGTCGGGAAGAACTTTGGCGACGGTCGATGGCAAGAGAGCTCCGGCAATGGATAGAAAGAACTACGACGATGTTCTTGAAGAACTCCGGCGATGGTTGGGAAGAAACTCTGGCGGCGGTTGAGAAGAACTCCGGCAATAAGTGGTGGCAAGAGAGCTCCCCAAAATTTCTCCTTCTTTTCTCCCATCTTCCTCCTTTTTTCTCCTCCCCTCCTCCTTAAAAGAATGGGTTCTATTTATAATTTTTTGGGAGTGGCATACCCCGTAAATATGGAGAAGACTGATGGCATGCTGGGAGTGCTCCATCGGATGGCTCATATTGATCCCCTTCATCATGAAGCGTTTATCCATCATTTAGATGCCTTAGAGATGTCAGAATTGAGTGATCTTGGGCTTGTTGGATTCGTCTCGTCGAATCACTCGATTCGATTATAAGAATGTCATATTTGGATATCATTCGATCATCCATTTAATACTTCGAAGCTTCCAAAAATGATTTGATCCTTTGATTTGAACCCATTTGGGCTTGGACTAGACCTATTTTTGGTGTCGTTGGGCTCATCACTTCGAGATCTTTAATTTGACTATAAGTTTATTGAAATCAAAATTTGGATGGTCCCAAATTTAATTTTAGAAGTTTCTAATACAGATTTGCATCGCAATTTGTGCAAGATCAAGGTGATTTTTTGTGACGTATAAATAGGCATGAAATATTAAAATTTTAGATGTTAGATATATAAATAATATAATATAAAGTGGTTTGTATGTAAATCCCCCATTTTAAATATTAAAAACACTACTATCATGAAGAAATTCATTTTGGATCCAACAATTCATGTATGGAAGTTTTTTATTTTGATATAAAATATTACAAAAACTTTTAAAATATTCATTATAATTTTAAATACATAACAATAAATTTTGAAGAGATATTTATATAAAGTGATCATGACATTAAAGAGTTTTATAAATACATCCAACATCTTGATATAATTTTTTTTCCTAAAACACATAAATATCTATATAATAATTTCAAAATAAATTATTTTATTATACAAACTATCACTCTAAATTATTTTCATTTATTATATGACAAAATTATATTGCTTTATATCAAACATGCCAGCTGTGATCATTGGACGTCTGCGACAAGTAAATAAGTTTTAGAGACCGCGTCTGCGTTCAACGTATCAGCGGAGAACGCGACGCCGTCAAATCTCAGACTCCCAATGAGAGACGCAATCAGAACGCAATTCCACCAATAAGCGCGGTCATTCGCGTTTATAATTTAGAAAAATCCAAAGGTGTAAAAATAAAAAATTCCTTAATAATATTTTGTTTCTCTCTGAGTATTCAATAGCACAGAAGAACTTGCTATCTCCCACATTTAAAATCCGCCATGAATTTTCTATACATTAATAATCAAATATTATTTTCAAGAATATAAATTAATACAGCCATACCACCGTATATCATCAATTCATCATCACAAAATCCAGCATATGTACCAGCTGCATGCTTGAAGAGATTGATACCTGTTTAGAGATGTAGCAGCGCGACGATCATTTCAATTCCAATCATTTAGAGCTCACAGTCCTCTTGGTGAATGTGCAGAAATTTACACATTGAGGAGGAGAACAGACATGTCGAATTCTAAGGAAGATCATTGTGAACTGAAGTTTTGATCCTGAAAGGGAAGAATGAGGCATTCGTGAGGGTTAGAATAGAAGTAGTCCTCTTCCTTTGGTCGGTCCATGATTACTCTTCTCCTTACAGGCTTCCCCATTCGGTTTTCATGGGCAGCCTTTACAGAAGAAGAGAACTCGTCCCAATTAATATAATCATGGTTGTACTGGTCTATCAGCTCCACGAGGAGCTTACGGTCCAAGAGAAGGGTCTTTCTGAAGCCCAGGTATCTGAGAGTTGGCTCACAGTCAAATAAGGCGCGCACTAGGCTATTAGAGTTCAATGAGTGAGTGAAAGAAAGGATGTGGAGTACCTCCTATGACCTTCAACCACCTTGGCCATGTTGCCATCATACGTAGGAATAAATATGTCACTCTCCAATGATACAAGATAGTCCAAGGCTGCCATTTGTGAAGAGTGATTCTGGAAAAATCTAAGATCTGATGGCTCCAACAGAGTCTCTTTCCTCACCTATTACACAGGAAAAAGAAATCAACAAAAGGAATATGGTTCAAGAACAAGTGAAATTTTAAGCTACCAACCACATTTGGATAAGCTGCAGTTAGACTAGCCATTCTCCTAGCTCCACCATATATTTCCCCAGCAGCAATGTATATAGTTGTACTGGGATCAATGTCCAATGCCTTCAGCATAAGAGCAGTTTCCTCTGGTGTCAAAGGGCAGAGACCATCTTTCCTTTTTAGGTCAGAGTCTATAACTTTTTCCTTCCACCAAGGGTATGCATATCTGTAAATGGAAAGCTCTATGTTACTATCAAACATATGTAACTTATCATATGGATGAGAAATTCCTTTACATGCATAAACATTCAACCTCATTCTGGTCAACTCCTCAGCCTCCTCCACAGTGCAGCCATGAGTGCAGCCTGAGAAAGCCAACATGTCCATTTCATAGCGGAGATGAAGGACGAGAAAAGGGCCATTTCGGTGAAGCATACTGATCACTCTTCGTCCTAATTCTTCAATTTGTGGAGTGAATCTAAGAGCGGCATAGTTTGTTCTGCAACGTAACTTCTGAATCTCCATTGGCAAGCCATTGTTAGCAAGCCTGGAATCGGTTTTATTCAAATGAACAATCTTGTGCTTCTGGATCAATGGCAGAATCTGCTTGCAAACATAGAAATTTCAGCCATTATTACACTCTGCAGCATTCAACAACCTTGAATGGATTTAAAATAAACAAATAAACAACAAAGCAAACCTGATTTTTGTAGTAAGAAATGTCGGACCAACTAATAGGTGGCAAGGAATGGTACATTCCTAGCTCAATTCTTTGCTTTAATCTAGGAGGAAGCTCTTTTAATATCCTGACCTCATCCCTCAATGAAGTAATGAAATGGTCTACATCAAATATGTCTTGAAACTCACTGTCAAATTGAAAATTCTGTATGAATTACCAATGTTCAAAGTAAAAGATAAAGTAGAGGGAAAAAAAACTTCTATCACCCCTAACATACCTGGGATCACTCCAGAATGATGTCTTATCCAATTCTGGGATAATCAGCGTCACATTTAAATATCTTGCAATAGCAACCATATCGCATATCTTCAATTTGATGTTAAAAGCAATTTAGAAACAGGCAGCCATTGATTTAGAATAGCACAAAACAAAAGCAAAATTCAATATTTAATTTTCATAATTTAAATACTTACTGCAGCTCGCATTTGATTTAGGCCACCATTGCAGGAAACCATCAAATAACCATTATTCTTATAAACCCCTACATACAAAAATCACCAAATGTTAGATGGAACAATGTTGAAATGGAAGTAGACCAACCATGAGAAGAATCAATCTATACATAACAATTACATATGCATTTAAGGCACAAATAAGAATAGCAGTGAAGCTTGGGGCCGCCACCCCTAGAGTTGAAATAAATCTTTTAACATTATATATTACACTATCAATCACATATTATTTTTTAATATTAGTCTATTTATCATATTTTAATTATATATAAATATCTTAATTCTATTAAATACTTTAAATAAATAATTTATATTATTACTTATTAATTATAGAATTTTAACAAATTATTAAAGTTAATGAGAATAAATAGTAAATTGCAAATTATAAATCATTATTAACAAACCTTATTCATAAAACCCTAGTTTTTTTCCCCTTCTGCCGTTTGCCCATTCCACTCTACTCAGATTCTCAAAGCCCTCTCTTCTCCTACCACCTTCGTCACTCTATGGAATCAGAAATCTTCGTTTCCATCATTTGCCCATCTAGTCCTATCGAAGCTTTAAAATACCATTCCTAAGGCAAGCCTAGTCCATGACCCCTCTCCATTTCTTGCCGCCGCTGAAAGGGAATAGGGCTAACACCAATTGTTTTCTTTATAATGCCACCACCAAGTAAATGCAGCTAATGCGAACGCATTAACAGCTTACGCGGCCGCATAAAGTGCTAACTTGGCAGCCTATTTCAAGTAACACATGAGCAGGACAGGTTAGGAAGAGAACTAATGGATTATGCAAACGGCTACTCAAATGAAAATATCACAGTTAAACGTCTGTTAAACGAACACACAGATGGAAATTGTAAACTTCTCTGAAAAAGCCGGAATTAAGCACAATTTTCCTTTCTTAGAACAAGCAAAATAAGAAATCATAAACGCTTGCATCCATCACCGTCATAGTGCCAATTATTAAAAACCATTCAGACAAGCTTTATCAAGCCTTCAGCGATGAGCCCGGTGAGTGAAGAGACCATTATAAATGGCAATATCATAAAAAACTTCCTTTTTTATCTTCTTTTTTATTTTTTATGAGGAAAGCACAATCTGGCGTATCATTCCCAAAAGAAACATAGAGAATTCGACCCTTAATTCTTGGAATAAAAATACTAACCATTTTAATGAACCTTATCTTGGGAGGAAAAACAAAAAAAAAAACTGCGACTTCCTCAGATACAAAGAAAATTCTTGTCATTTTCTGTTCCTACCAAACCAATCATCTCCCTCTCAAGGTAAATTGCACCCAATCAAATTTAAACAAACCACACCCCACACCCCTACAGAAAAATAAAAATCTACAGAAAAGAAAAAATATCAAAAAAGTAAAAAAAAGAAAGGAATACTCACTCTTGGGTGGTAGAACAATTTTCTGAGCAATAACTGGTGGATGATTCAGCGTCGGCGACGGCGGAGAATCCAACAGAGTGAAGCAGGACGGCCAGCCCTTCAGAACCCTCGGACCCCACAACTCCCCCAGTGCAGTAAGCTGCACCACGCACGTCCACAGCAATATGGTGGTAGTCGCACGGATCATCCACAGTTTCATCCTCGACCTCGACACCATCGCACCCTTAAATCTCTGCACCGCTACAGACGCCTTCCCCTCGCGGCATGACTTCAAACACGTCTGCCTCTCTTCGTACTCAGATCCCGGCGCCGACCTCTCCAGCTTGCACATCCCCGGTACCCAAATGGCCCCGCCCCCATACATTAGCAACCCTAGTCTCCAATCTAAGTAATCCAACAAACAAAAGCTCCCCTCCCCCTCCTCTCAATTAACAGAACCCAAAAAACAAAAAGATTCAAAAACAATTACCACGCCTTCGTCACCTCGTCCTGTTCAATTCACAAACTGGTATACAATCAAACAGAAACAATGCAGCATCCTCAATTCCAATCAATGCAGCCACGCTTAGCGAAGAAATCCCTTCAATTCAACAATCGAACAGAAACAATGCTAGAAAAAGAACGAATCCAACGAAAGACAAAACTTGGGTTTCCACAACGGTGAAAACCCCAAAATCCAACACTAAAATCAACCCGTCCTCCTCTCCGCTCCACGAATCAGCTCACCACGCCTGCTTCAACCGGAAACCAGTTCCAGAAAATTTCGACAAACGACGGGGAAACTCTATAAACTCGCTTCTTCAGGTAAATGGATTGGAATATATGACCGTTCCAGCAAGAGGGCGGCAGATCTAGGTGTAAACTGGGTGCGACGACAATACTCCGGTGACCGGAATCCAAAGGAAAGCCGCTCTACCCTTCCAATTTATGGAGCGGAGGGAGCGAGAGAACCTCTGTCGCCTTATGCGTCGGTGGGCCGGTAACATATTACGAGCCGACGCGATCCGTACTTCTCCGATCTCGTATTCCCCCACCTTATTTTCCAATCCTGACCGTCCGTTCCAATTCCCTCGCGCTGTACATCGTGGACCAAAGTGGACCCATCCATCCGAACTGGACGCGTCGTGTCGGAACACATGGCTTTATCTCGAGCGCCGACAGGATTCAGAGCGGAATACATGATGGACGGCCACGATCTGGCTGCTGGGCGTTAATGCTAGATCAAACAGCACTATGCACGATTTCACTGTCCCGTCACGGCAGTCATCAATCTTTCCAGTCTCCTTCGTTCTACTTCTGTCGATTTCGCCGTTAATTTCGTGACGGCCGACCGTTAAATTTGTCAATGAGAAAATGGCTAATACAGGCCTGTACCATATGCGGGGAGTATACTTTCGTTGAACACATGAAGGTTCAAATCTTGGTATTATTTACTTCTTTATTTATTTTCCTTCGATTTAAACTTAAATAAATTAATAATTTTGGGTTAAGTTTATTTATTCTTTAAAAATTATTAAATTCTGAAATAAATTTAAAATTCAACTATAATTCTATAACTTTTAAGGTGATTTTTGAGACGACGTAACTTTTTTAAAAGTGATTGTAAAATTATTATAGGAAAAATAATTTTCTTAAAAATTATTGTATAAAATAACTTTCTAATACATCAAGAAAATTAGTAATCAATTAAAATTATGATTATAGTCTTAAAAATAAAGCAGTAAGAAACTTGTCATAAACAGGATGCCTGCAGAATTGTATAAAGTTGGTAGTGAAATTGTTGTGGAAAAAATAACTTGGCTACTATGGTTGTAAATGGTAGCTTTTCAACACAAATTTCTGAGAAGCAATAAGAAAATTGATACATCCTCAAAAAATTATCTTGATCATGCACGAATTTTGAGGGAAAATCAAGTTGAAAACTTTCGAAATTAAAATTGAGATCATTTGAACTCCGATTTCAGCAAACTTATAGTCAAACTGAACATCTCAAAAATACAAACCCAACGACACCAAATTCAACTCAATTCGAGCCCAAATGGGTCCAAATCAAGGGTCCGAAGTGCCGTTGGAAGGTTCAAACCACAACTTAATTACCAAATGGTTTCCAAACATGACGTGATTATAGTCGAATCGAGCGGCTCGACGAGACGAATCCAACGAGTCCAA
The DNA here is from genome assembly GCA_019925795.1 of Dendrobium chrysotoxum. Lineage (NCBI taxonomy): Eukaryota > Viridiplantae > Streptophyta > Magnoliopsida > Asparagales > Orchidaceae > Dendrobium > Dendrobium chrysotoxum. The sequence continues at coordinate 50,333,399 of CM034307.1, forward strand.
GATCATTGAATTCCGATATCACTAATACCTTCAAATGTCCATCAAACGATCTACAATCAAGGGATTCAACATCGGCCGTCTATCTAAACCACTCCCCATTTGCCCTTGATCTTCCACCTATTTACAAGTCATGCCACTCCAAAAAATCTATAAATAGAGCCCCATTTCCTCTTGAAAAGGGACTCTAAGCCTAAGAAATCAAGAGAGAGATCGGAGATCACTATTGCCTCCTTACCTCCATGTCCATCGCCAGAGTTCTGCCGAACCACCGCCTGAGGCCCTGAGATCCGCTGGACCACCGCCTGACGTCCTGAGCTCTGCCAGACCACCACCTGAGGCCCTGAGTTCCTCCGGACCATCACATGATGCCCTGAGTTTTGTCGTACCACCACCTGACGCCCGAAGTTCCACCGGACTGCCGCCTGACACCCTGAGTTCCGCCAGACCACTACATGACGCCCCAAAGTTCCATCGGACCGCCGCTTGACACCCTGAGTTTTGCCAGACCACCACCTGAGGCCAGAAGTTCCACCGGACCAATGTCGAAGGCCCTGAGTTCTGCCAAACCATCGCTTGACATCTTGAGTTCCGTCGGACCACCACCTGAGGCCTGAAGTTCCACTGGACCACCACCTGAAGCCCGAAGTTCCACCGGACCACCACCTGACGCACGGAGTTCCACCAGACCACCCCCTAACACCCGGAGTTCCGCCAGACCATCACCTGAAGCCCGAGTTCCGCCAGACCACCGACAAACTCTAGATTTCTACCAATTAATGCCCGAACTTCCAAGCGACATCGGACTTTCATCTCCATTTGGCACTAAACTGCAACCATACAGTTGACATTTGTAATTTGATCGCCCTCGAGGATGAATCAGACCGTTGTATTCAACTCAAAATTTAGTGGAATCATTTTCAACTGGGCTAGGCCCCGTGGTTTTTCCCCTTTCCAGGGTTTTTCATGTAAAAATCTTGTGTTCTTTGTGTGTGTGAGCTAGATATTTGTGCAACGCAAAGACGTAGAATTTAAACTCTATCGCCGTGTATATTCTGGCCCGCAACAAAAATAATAGTCAAATAAAATTATGGTTGTTATGTAAAAAAATAGTAGCTAGAAAATTATCCCTAAAATTTCATATATATTATTATAGATTAACATCTAATTAGATCATTTAATTTAATATTTTATACGATGACAATAACATCTTCAAGCCTTTATCCCACTATGTGGGGTTGGTTATATGAATCTTTTTTCTCCATTGTCCTGTTAAGAGGCAATTTCTCATTTAAATTGAATTAAAAAATATATAATTTATAATACTTTCTAAGTCTTTTAAAGTCTACCTCTATCTTTATGTACATAGGCCAAATATAATACATCTACTCCAAACCAAGTCATCAGAAGGCTGTTGTTTTATGTGGTCAAACCATCTAGGCGATTCTCTCTAATCTTGTTTGCCACTGGTTCTACTCCAACATTTTCACGTACATACTTGTTTCGCATTCTTTCACTAAGAGTGAAGCCACTTATCTACCTGAGCATCCTCGTCTCTATAACACTTTACTTAATTTTATGCTTCTCTTTCAATGACCAACATTTTGTGTCATAAAAGCATTGCAAGTCTCACCACCGTCTTGTAGAATTTTCCCTTAAGTTTGAGGGGTACTTTTTAGCCACACAACAGGCCTAATGCATTCCTCCATTTCAACCATCCAACTTGAATTCTACTAATAATATTCATATCTATTTGATCATCACTTTGAGCAATAGACTCGAGATATTGAAAACATGTGCTCTTTTTAATGACTTGATCACCCAAAGTCACAATCATCTCACTAGATCTATTGTTACTAAAATTACACTTCATTTATTTGATTTTAGATCAACTCAAACGAAAGCCTTCAGACTCTAAAGTTAACCTCCATAATTCAAATTTTCTTTCAACTCCCTCTTCGGTCTTATTAACAAAAAGAATATCATAAGCAAAAAAGAGCAAAATTGGAAAGATAGAAAGAAGATTAGCATGACCCATGCGTAAGGATGAAATGCATAAACCGAGAAATGGTCCAAACACTACTGTTGCCGGATCCCAAACCTTTGATGAGCAAAATTGAGGGTTACGTTAGGTTGTTGACAATTATCATAAAACTTATCAAATAATTATGACATAAATTTTTTAATTTAATATATATATATATATATATATATATATATATATATATATATATATATATATATATATATATATATATATATATTATGATAAAGAAAAATCAAATCATAATGAAAACTGATTTTTTTTTTCTTTTTGGATTTTTTAGCCAATTAAGTCAAATTCACACACACGTCATACACAGAAGCTTCGAATCCATGACCTCTTAATTAGTATCCAAAACTCACATCCAACAGATCAAGATGAGCTGTGTATAAAGACCGAATTTTAGAATTGATAGAATTATCAAAACTAAAAATTTTCTGATTATACCGAAATTAAATTGAAATTAATTTTTAACATATTAATCGAACTCTGTGAGTTTAAGGCTTCGTTTAGGACGACTTTTTTTACTAATTCTTAAAGCAACTTTCTAATTAAAAAATTAAAAATTTTTACTAAAAAATTATTTTAAAAAATAATAAAAAGTCATTCCAAACGAAATCTAATAGAGCTAAAAACTGCTCAATCAATAAATGTTGTGAGGGCGAAATTTGTTGTTAGGAAGTCATTTTTATGGAAGACGAAATGAATAATCAGTAATGTACGTTGTTTGCGAAAGAAACTTTACAACTTAAATGTAATTATATAAAAAAAATTCTGTACGGTTTACGTAAAAATAATTTCTATGTAGACAGTACGTTTCAATATAACACGTGACCTTATTCTATAATTATTGTATCAAAATCTAATGGCCGACTCTCTCTCTCTCCAAGCGGACAATGAGTTATAAAAATCTAAGTAGAATTTTTTTTAGAATGGGGTATCTACTCGCTGTTATTTTAAATGGAGTGTTTGGCGGTGTAACTAATCTCTCAGCGGAATCTAAGGAGGCCACCCACCGGTATCGGGTCAACACTTGCTTTGCCCCACTGAAGAGACGAGACTGTAGTAGAGAGGATTCAAACCCGGGATGGAGGGTTCCCAACCGTGCTCGCCCATCAACCATCCTAAAACTCGTGGGTTTTTTTTTTTTTTTTGCATGGGAAAAAGTTTAATTAGTATTTTTAGGAATGCTAAAAAATATTCTTGATAAAAGTTAAATTTGTGTTCCAATTAATATTTTTAAAAAGAAAAAGGTGGATATAACTCTATCAAGATTCCATCAATTGATGACTGACAAAAATATGTGACTAATATTATACTAATGATGATGGTTATTTGTGTTAGTTGATGATAATAATTGAAGGATTCGCACCAATTACTTCTATATTTTGTTTGAGACGGCTTTCTTACAGTTTTTAAAGTAATATTTAATATAAAAATTAAAATATTTTTACTAGAAAGCTGTTTTAAGAAGCGGTAAGAAAGTTGCCCCAAACGAAACCTTAGGTTTTGTTTGGAACACTCTTTTTATTGCTTTCGTGATCGAGATATCTTTTTCACTGTATTTTCAAATTTTTGTCTTTAAAAGCTGTTTTCGAAAAAAATAGATATAAAAGTGCGGTGGATAAAGGAGTTTTAAAAAGCAAAAATAGAAAAGCTTAAGCTACCTCAAACAAAGCCTAAATGTCAATCAACAAATGTAGAAGATGAAAAAAAAATAAGAGGTTTAGATGTTGGAAGGAGGTTGATGTGGTTGTCCTCCTGAGCTAAGGGAAGACCTGATAATCAAACAAAGTGGGGAAGAATTTCAAACAAATAAAATATCAAATGAGGCCAATTGAGGTTCTAAATGGTACATAGAGATTATAGATTTTCAAAATGGGGCATTGTTAATCATTTTAAACAGAATATTATGCATTCTATGAGTGTTTCAAATATAGTACTCATATGATCATTTTATATTTTTGGAGCTTCTAAGTGCCATAATGAGTTCATATTTGAGATATCAGAGGCTAATTGAATTTATTTTGTCGCCAAGCTCTTTATAATTATAAACATTCAAAATTAGAAAGATGCTTGGTATCCCTAATGAACTTGAGAAGTTTTTTATAGGCATCAAAGTGCTTGATTTTAAGTCTATTAAAACTTGGATTTATGTGTTATTGATATTGTTGGGTTTTTCTTGTTGAACCCTGCTGTATCCACGATAAATTTGTTAAAATATAAAATTTAGATGATCATATAGTCAGTTGTACTAAGCCTTATAACTCAAATATTTTAGTTCTGTCAAAATCGGGTCACAGGTCGGGTTCGGGTCAAATTTGAAATTGACCCAACACTAGTTGACCCAACCTGCAAACACGTTTTGATTCAAAAAACAAGACGTGAGGCCGTAGGCGACGGCGCAAGCGGGGTGAGTCGGCAAGGTCGGCGCCGGCAGCGGTACGGCACGGCATGTCATAGTTTCGGGCGTTGGAGCTGAATGGCAAGCTCAGGCTCTGAGCTACCGTAACTTCTGATCGGCGACAGCGAGCTCGACGCCGACATCAGCATCATCGTCAGTGGCACGGCAACAGCAGCGTCTTCACCGATGCACGCTTTAGGCAATGAGACGAGATGGGACAGGACGTTATTCACGTGTTTTTTTCCCAAACGGGTTAACCCGGGTTGAGTTCAGGCTTCTAGGTTAACCAAACCGACCCGTTTGCGAAACGGATTGACCATAACCCGAAATTTTTGAGTCAGGTTTGAGTCGGGTTTTTGGAGCATGTCAAATATTGACACCCATAATTCTGATGCTTTAAGGTTTGAGAGTTGCATCAAATAATTTGCTCTAACAGATAATTTTTTTGGTGATGCATCAATGTGAAACAACGATCTTTCTTTCATGTATGTAGTATAAAATCTTATAAATGCTTTGGTAATAATCAATTTAAAGTAAATCTATCAAATTAAATTTCTGCCCAGCACCTTCTCGACGGGGATGACAGCAGATAGATACCCCTATTCAAAAAAAAAATTTAAAAGCAAAGTAAGTTAATCCGAACTGGATAAACACAACCGAGCTGAAATCTAAGAATCGATTTCTAAAGATTTTGAGATCGGGTCTGTAGCCGAATGATCGATGGAACATGTTTCATCCCATCTCATTCGGGCTCGAATCTCCTAACTGTCCAAAAAAAAAAAAAAATCTAAAGATTAGTTCTGAAAACAAAAAATCAACACTCTATTTTAATTGATTTATGTGAGATATTAAAAATAATTAAATCAATCGAGATTAATCATCATTTATTTATATCAATTTTGTCAAATTTGACTAAAATTTTTCAAGAGTAAAAATAAATAATTTATATTACTAAATAGAGTAGCTAAAGTATTAACAAATAGGAGATTCATAATTAATAATTGAGCAATGTGGACCTTACAAGAATGCACATTGATTTTTCCATGCAAATTATCTTCTCAGTTAATTTCTTTTGCATAAAGAAAATCACTTACGCAATTATTTTCTATAAAGAAAATAGTTTGATATCAACCAACACAATGATGGCTATTTAAATTAAAAAAGAAAACCAACTTCATGAAAATAACATAAAGTCTGCTAAAGTATATTAAAATAAAGGGTATCTTTATAGTTGATTGAGAACTTAATGTGGTCCTTAAAATAGTAAAATATTAATCATTTTTAAATAAGAAAAATATATTTATAAAGATGAATGATGCTTGGCTTGAAGCATTTTTAGAAATGATGTAAAGATCAATTTTAGAGTTGTTGCGGGCTAGAAGATTCGTGACGGCAGAGTGAGTAAAGTTTCGTCTTAGCGATGCACGAAACTATGAAAGAAAGAAGTAAAACACCCAATCTTTTTTACGTGGAAAGTCTGAAGAGGGAAAAACCACGGGGCCTCTCCCAGATGAAAAGATTTCACTAAATTTGAGTGAATTACAAGGGTTGACCCGTCCCTTGACTTAGAGGCGGTCAGATTACAGTGGCTTAGAGAGTTAGAGCAGAATCTGGCGAAGTTCGGGCGAAAGTCTGACGGCGTCCGGACAGAAGTTCCGCTGCAAGGAATGATCTGACAAAGGTCGGGCGGAAGTACGGTGGCGGTTGGCGGCTGGGTCGAAGTCCGGCTGTGGTCGGCGGCAGGTCGGGCCGAAATCCGGTGGTGGTCGGCGGCCGGGTGGAAGTCCAGCGGCAGTCGGCATCCAGGCGGTGGTCCGACGAAGGTCGGGCTGAAGTCTGGCGGCGGTCGGCGGTCGGCGGTCGGCGGCCGGGCGGTGGTCCAACGAAGGTCGGGCTGAAGTCCGGCGGCGATCGGTGGCCGGGTGGAAGTCCAGCGGCGGTCGGCGGCCGGGCGGTGGTCCGACGAAGGTCGGGCTGAAATCCGGCGGCGGTCAGCAGCAGGGTGGTGGTCCGACGAAGGTCGGGTTGAAGTCCGATGGTGGTCGGCGGCTGGGTGGAAGTTTGACGGCGGTCGGCGGCGGGGCGGTGGTCCGACTAAGGTCGACGGGGGTTCGTCGGCGATGGCGCTGGAGCTTTAGAAGCCTTAGAGCTCTCTCCAATCTCCAGCTCAGCTCCCCCTCATGTTGAGAGTAGGGATCTATTTATAGATTTTCATGGGTGGCACACCCCGTAAATATAGAGAAGTTTCGGGGCAGGTTTGGAGTGCTCCATCGGACGGCTCGTATTGATTCCCCCGATCATAGAGAGTTTTTCAACTGTTTAAGTACCTTAACGATGTCAGAATTAAGCGATCTTGGGCTCGTTGGATTCTTCTCGCCGAGCCGCTTGATTTGACTATAAGCATGTCATATTTGGATATAAATTTGTTATCCAAATAATGGTTTTAACCTTCCAAATGTGTTTTGCCTCTTTAATTTGGACTCATTTGAGCTCGGATTGAGCTGAATTTGGTGTCGTTGGGTTCGTATTTCTGAGACGTTCAGTTTGCCTATAAGTTTGCTCAAATTGGAATTCAGATGATCCCGAATTTAATTTTAAAAATTTCCAACTTGAATATGCTTCGAGATTCGTGCTCGATTAAAGTAATTTTTGATGACGATATCAAGAGTATAATTAATTTAATTTTTTTTAATGGGAGGATGAGTGTTGGAATTAGGTCCACTAGAATTCTAAAATTTGCTTGCAATCAGTACGGTATGAATTCAAGTGCATTTGATGTAAACATTAACGAATGTTTTATATATTAACACTCAAATTTATGACTACTATGATCACATTGTAATAGCTTAGCAGTATAATTTTAACTTTGAATTGTTGGGAAATTTCTATATTTAGGTTCATATATTTATACATATAAGTAAAATATTATATATTAGACACTATTTAAAATTGAGCCAATTAAATTCGTGATCTATTTAAGAATTAAATTATTTTTTGGCTTTTGTGGCATCTCTATTAAATTTGTATGGAAATAATTATTTATGTAGATGTCAAATATTTATTTTTATTTTAATGATGGGCTGAAATAAAAATATATATACTTGAAGTATAAAAGAGTCATGGTCCCCAGTTTAAGCAGTGAAGTTCTCATTTCCCATCTTGAGTGAAAAAAATTGGTCTCTTGCTCTCTTGGAGAACACCACTTCAAACGTGGAAGACCGAAACCTCAATTCTGCTTTTCAATGGATTCAGATACGCTTCCAAAAATTCTTTTCTCGATGATTTAGCATGTCTTTTGGAGACGATTAAATTATTTTTCCATCTCCTTTAAATCCTAACTTGAATATATTATGAAATGGTATAAATTTGTGATAGGAGCATATTTGATTAAAAATATCAAGCAATATGTAAATTTTAATTTTTATACTAAAATTACATTTTAAAAAGCAATAAAAAAGTCATCCTAAATGAAGCCTCGTTTGGGACGGCTTTGTTTATGTTTTCTAAAGTAACTTTTTAGTATAAAAAATTCTAATTAAAATATTTTTATACTAAAAAAACTATTTTAAAAAATATTAAAAAAGTCATCTCAAATGAATCTGAATTCTATCACTTACATACACTTTGGTTTTCAAATTATTTAGTCATCATCTAAGTTGGTCACTTTATTGTCTTATGCTATGGTAACTTTTCACAAGTTATCTTTGATATTGGGCTTTGTGGTCCTGATCATTAATGATTTTTGGAATATACACATAAGTATCAAAGTTTTTAGTACTAAGAATTTTAACATTTTATACTGTAACTCCAATATTTATATAGTTTTGCTCTAACTTCAATCTATTACCATTTAATCTTTTATTTGTTCGGAGCATCTATTTTAGTGTTTTTAATTATGTAATTGAAAATTCCTCTTCTATTTTAAATCTTATATTATCAAATATATAGGCAATCAAATCAGTGGCCTTCTTTTCATTAAAATGCCAAAAAAATTTATGTTAGCATATTCTAAAATAAAATTGATATATCATCAAAAAATTATCTTGATCGGGCAAAAATCTCGAGAAAAAATCAAATAAGAAACTTTCAAAATTAAAATTGGGATCATGTGGACTCCGATTTTAGCAAACTTATAGTCGAACTGAACGTCTTGTAAATACGAACCCAACGACACCAAATTCAACCCAATCCGAGCCCAAATGAGTCCAAATCAATGGTCTGAAGCGTTGTTGAAAGGTTCGAATCATAATTTGCATTACCAAACAGTCTCCAAATATAACGTGCTTATAGTCGAATCGAGCATCTCGATGAGACAAATCCAACGAACCCAAGATCGTCAAAATCCGATATCTCTAAGACCTTCAAATGTCCAGCAAACGGTCCACAATCAAGGGATTCAATATCGGTCGTCCATTCAAACCACTCCCTAATCACTCTTGATCTTCCTCCTATTTACGGGTTATGCTACTCTCAAAAATCTATAAATAGAATCCCCTCTCCTCTTTAAAGGGGGCACCTAATCCTAAGGAGAAAAGGGAGAGATTGGAGATCGCTCTTGCCTCCTTGCTCCTCCTCGACCACCGCCGGACCACCACCTGACTTCCTCAACTCCGCCAGACCACCGCCTGATGCCTTGAGCTCCGCTTGACCACCACCTGACGTCATCAACTTCTCCGGACCACCGCCTGACACCCCCGAGCTCTGCCGGACCATCACTTGACGTCCTTAACTCCGCCGGATCACTGCCTGACTCCCTGAGCTCCGCCGGACCACCACCTGACGTCCTCAACTCCGCCGGACCACAGCCTGACGCCCTGAGCTCCGTCGGACCACCACATGACGTCCTCAACTCTGTCGGACCATCGCCCGAAGCCCTGAGCTCCTCCAGACCACCACCTGATGCCCTGAGCTCCACCAGACCACCACCTGATGCCCTGAGCTCCGTCGAACCACCGCCAGATATCCTCAACTCCGCCGGACCACCACCTGACGTCCTTAGCTCTGCCGGACAACCCCCTAAAGTCTGGAGTTGTACCAGACCACCACCTAGGGCCCAAATTTCGGCCAGATCACCGGGTAACCTCGAAGTTCCGCCAGTGTGACATCGAACTTTCACATACCCTCGACTTCAACCTTACGGCGGATACTTGTAATCTGATCGCCCTTGGAGGCGAGTCAGCCCACTGTAACCTACTCAAGTTCTAGTGGAATCATTTTAACTGGGCCAGGCCCCCTGGTTTTTACCTTTTTCAGGTTTTTCCACGTAAAAATCTTGTGTTCTCTGTGTGTGAGCTGGATATTCGTGCGGCACTAAGACGTAAAATTTTAACTCTATCGCCGCGTATATTCTAGCCCGCAACAAAAATCTAATATGATGGGCAATAAATTGATTTGATTTAGTGATTTACATTTAAATTAATGCTATTTAATATATCATATATAATATTAATCTCAGCATTTATTTGGGACAACTTTCTTATAATTTTTTAAAGCAATTTTCGGGTATTAAAACATTATTTTTTTATTAAAAAGCTGCTTTAAAAAAGACTAAGATAGTCGTCTCAAACGAAGCCTAAGACTTCATCCGACAACTTTCTTACTGCTCTGCTTTGCGATCACAATCATTTTTTCTGTTCTCCTACTGCTTTTTCGTTATTTTTATAAAAAAATTATGTCATAAAGTTGCTTTTTACATCAACTTTCAAAAAATTACTTTATCCATAACAAATTTATAACTAATCACATTTATAAATAATTACAGTAGGCACAAACAAATCCTAAATCACTTTAAAGTTCATCATAATAGTTTTTTTTAATTATAATAAAAAATAAAAAAATACAAAATACAAAAAATAAAAAAAATATTTTTTTAGTTCAAATATATTAATTTAAATTTTTTCTTTAATTTTAATTTATTAAGCATTGCTCTCAATTTCTTAGGAAAATAAATTCTAAAGTGAGGGCCCACATGCATTTATTTTTTCCCAAATCCATAGCTGTAGGTTGGGCAGACCACATCAATCCAACTGATACCTACTACCTAATACATTCCTCGAACTATAATTTTAAATCATATAACCCCTTAAATTTCTCTAATTTGCATTTCAGTTTACTATTTTATATTATTTTCGATTTTTTTAATCCTTCTAATTTCTATCAAAATTCTGATCATTCAATGCTCTGCAACCCAATTAACGGCTCAGATTCAACAAAATAAAAAAGTTTACAATTTTAGGATTAAGTACCAAAAGTTTTCTAATCGTTCAATTTCTTAAATTTGATTATATTATTTGTTTTAATTATTTTTATTTTCAATAAAATTAATTTAATCATCCAAAATAAGTTTAATAAATAAGATTACAGAACGATCTGCTTATTATTATGACAATGAAGAAATCAGTAAGAGGTTAGATTTGAAAAAAAAAAACTTATATAATTATATATATTATAAAATTTTATTTTTTAAGTTTATATATAAATATGTATATTATAATATTTTATTTTTTCAATTGAGAGAGAGTCAAGCGGCAAATTTGAACCTGCATTGACTCCACTCGTTAGCTCTAAATATAGCTCGTTTAAAAGAATATTAATATAAAATGCACTTAAAATATATTAACCTTTAAGATTTTAAAAATAAAATTATTAAAAATACTAAAAAATTATATCTCACTTTCTAATATTAAATAATTTTTTATTATTTTTTTTTAAATCTCTCATCACTTTAATCTTTTTATTACAATAATTATTTGAACCATAATAATTTTTTTCTATTTTATAATAAACGAGTCTCCAATTTAAACTTGTGAGATAAAATTTGAGCTGGAGTTGAAGCCCGAACTCATTTGCATCGCTGGATCCAAATAAGATGCGATAAAATCATGTGAAAATGCTGGTGGATCTGCCGCAGGATACAATAAATAAATCATCAATATTGTTTGTTACTCATCCAAGACCAGACAAGATCAGAAAAGACAAGCCTTTTTTTTTTTTACTTCTGTTTTTTTTTCTTTTCTGCTTTTTAGGTCAGCTTTATGGAGAGATCATTACAGCGGTCAGCAACTATTCATGAAGGGCCACATCGTTTTCATCTCTCCCCCAAATCTATTTACAGCTTGTTTGGGTTTATTTAATTGGTCTTGTTGCGGACTAAAATATACGCGGCGATAGAATTTAAATTTTCATCTCAGCGTTGTACGTATATCCAGCACACAAACAGAAGAATAAAAGAACACCAGGATTTTTACGTGGAAAGTCCTGAAAAAGGGAAAAACCACGGGGTCACGCCCAGTTGAAAGAGTTCCACTAGTGTTGTTTGAAATACACGAGGCTGATTCGTCCTTTAAATTCAGGACGATCAGATTACAATGAGTATCCGTTACAAGGCCAAGCAGAGTTCCGACGTCACTCGGGTGTCCGGCAGAATTCCGGCGTCGCTTGGAAAGAAGTCTGGCGTCACTTGGGCGTCGGGCAGAATTCCGAGGTTGCTCTTGTGTCGGGCAGAGCTCCGGCGTCCCTCGGGCGCCTGGTGGTGCTTCGGTGGTGTTCGGGCGGAGTTCCGGCGGTGTTCCGGTGGTGTTCCAGCGGTGGTCGAGGAAGAGCTGTTCCCTCCTATGCTTCTCTTCTCTTCCTTCTCTTCTTCTCTTCTTGGCTTGGGTCCTCTCTTAAGAGAAATGAGGGGCTATTTATAGTTTTTCTGGAGTGGCATAGCCCGTAAATAGATGAGGGATCAGGGGCAAATAAGGAGTGATCCGGATGAACGGCCGATATTGAATCCCTTGATCGTGAACCGTTTATCGAGGATTTGAAGGTCTTATCAGAATTCTACGATCTTGGGCTCATTAGATTCGACTCGTCGAGACGCTCGATTCGACTATAAGCTCGTCAAAATCGGAGACTGTTTGGTAACTCAAATAGCTGTTTGATGCTTCCAACAGTGCTTCGGGTACTTGATTTGGACTCACTTGGGCTCGGATTGAGTCGAATTTGGTGTCGTTGGATTCATATTTCCGAGACGCTCAATTCGACTATAAGCTTGCTGAAATCAGAGTTAAAATGGTCTCCGAATTAATTTTTGAAGTTTCCAACTTGAGTTTTTCCTCGAGATTCGTGCCCGATCAAGATAATTTTTCGATGACGTATCAGGTCTAAATATTAAAAAAAATAATAAATTAGATTTTTTTTTTTTGAGAAATTTATTTCAGATTTTAATTTTTATTAAAAATTACTTTTTTTTAATCCGTAGCGACTAAAACTATAAGTGAGAAAATTTTCATTTTTTAAAGTTATTTATTTAAATTTTATTTAAATATTATTTGTATCTTATTCAGACACACTATATATATATATATATATATATATATATATATATATATATATATATATATATATATATATATATATCATATAATTTATCTAAAATTTAAATCACAACATAAAAGGTTCGAATATGATTCGAGCATGATGTGAATTGGATTATTTTGAATAAGCTTCAATAAATGGAGTAAGTTTTGATAGGGTTTAGGAAGGGTTAGGGCATAGTTTGGATAAGATTCGATCAGTATTCAAGAATGAATTAATTAGGATAGATATGATCGAATGTGTTGCAATATCTTGAACATAATAAAATATAATGTCGATATAATATTATGTGATCACATCAGATATATCACAACATATTATAGTTATAATATAGAGTAAGTTAACAGATATAACACATTACAATAACACACATTACATAATTGCACAATAATTCAAAGCAAAATTTTCATATAGATAGACAAAATTAAAAAAATAAAAATAAAATGAAGACATAATTCAAAGCAAAAATCTTGTATTACATTATAATAGATAAATTAAAAATTATTACAAGCTATTATTCTATTTTGTATTTTTGATAATGTTGTATTACAATTTCATTAGGATTCAAATCGAACACATCTTTTTCAATGTAAGGTAAATCAAACACATCTTTTGAACAGGGAATGTGAGCCATAAGCGAGCTATTTGGGCAAAAAGGGGGCAAAAGTAAAAGTTTAGAGGGGGCAAATTACTTAAATGCCCTTACTTATTCTTATTTTAAAAAAAGGGAAATTGGCCCCATTGACCGGAACTTGCTTTCGCCCATGCCTATGCCTATGTTGGAGTGCATTCTTCTCCCCTTCTAACGTCTTTCTTTTTCTCTGGATGATCATTCACAGGCTTCACCGATGAGGGTAATATGAGAACTCTATTTATCTCATCTAAAGCATCATTGATGTCTTCTTTTCTGATTGGATATATATATATATATATATTAGTGCATGCAACTACCATACTTTATTTGTATATAGTTTTGAACACAATATATAATAATTGACAACCCGGACCCAAGTTATAGCCAACGTATGTTTGTGATAAATAAAATCTAACTTTCTCCTCCAGCAAATTCACATCACCATTAAGGTCACCATCTAGGACGTATAACTCAAAACCACTTAATCAATAATGCTTTGAGCATTATTTAGCAATATCCCAAGTGTTTCTTTGATTTCCTTTGTTAATATAGATTTTACATATGTTCACTATATTATTATGTCTACCAAACTATCATTTCTATAGTGTGAACCTCAAAACTCTAATAAAGTAGTCATTAGATAGGAGCATGCTCTCTTAATAACATATTTGAAGCGCTCTGAAATACCAATTTTCATCTAGTTATATTAATTTTTAGGGGGGCAAATATGAGCCCACTGCTCAAAGCCAACTTCATTTCTTAGATAGGATTGTATAGCAGAGTTCTTGATATGTATTTTATTGAAGTGTTTATATAACTCAAACTCTTATATATACCTTAGAAGCCAAGTGATATTCCTCTTGGTAATTATCATTTTAGAATTTCATTATGATATTCGTTGTGATATAATGAGTTAAACTTTCACTGAAAATGTTTAATGAAGCATTGGTGATATTATTACGCCCATCATAGGCAAATAGTAAGTTCGTCACTGAACATATCGACTTAGTCTAACCATGAAGTATATTCATGATCCAATATTGATGAGTTCATTATTATAAAAGCCATTTCATAAATTTATGAATTGGCATCTTGCATTCCTATGATAAGCAAAGTACCTCCATAATGTATATTTAGAACTATTCTATTTACAATTAATACCAAGTTGCAAGCACTTTTAAAGCTTTAAACATAAACATCTAAAGAGAAATACATAATTAAAGCGTCATTTAATACCGTGCTAAAGAACAATAATTATTTTTGAATTTTTTCTTTATAACATGAGTAAATAAGATGATAACTTCCGAAAGTATACTTTGTGGGATACTATCACATAAACAATAGATTGCTCATAATACTACCAAATTTTATCATAGAACAAATCAGTATTATAATCCTTCACCACATCTAGTATAACCATCTTTAGCTTCATGTTAGGTTTTGTTTGGGACAGCTTTTTACTGCTTTCTAAAACAGTTTTTTAGTACAAAATTTTTTGAACTAAAAGTTTTTGTACTCAAAAGCTGCTTTAAAAAGTAATAAGAAACTCGTCCCAAACGAAGACTTAAGATTAGATGGAACAAGCATATCCTTGACTATATGTTTAATGAGCCATAATTGAACTTATTAGTGATCTTTTGATAACATATATGAAGTTAATTTCTTAGCTTGTAAGTGATATGAGCATTTTTATGAAGCATAATAAATTAATCATACTTTTTTATATAATTTCTTCACCCCGAATTGATTTTTTTTTAATATGTTGTCCACAACATAAGCCCGAAGAGGAGAGTTTTACATTTGGAAGAACATTGCTTAATCAACTAATTAAAATGGAGTTAAATTTTTTTTGAATTTATTTAGGAGTTATCTGGGTTAATTTTTTTAAAATGTTATATTATTATTTTTTAAAAAAAAAATATTAAGTAATTTTAAAAATATATATTCAAAATAACTTTAAATATTTTTATTTGTTTTTTTTTAAATGACAATTATCCCAAATAATAACTTACCACCATTGTTGACAGTCAGAGCTTTCACTAGTGGCCGCCATTGCTGTCAGGCAGTCACCACCATCGTTAGTTGCCGCTGCCACTATTGTCATCTGATCATGTTGCTGCATAAGTTGATTTATATCATATTTGATAAAAATAAAAAATAGAATATTTAAATTATTAAATATATTTTAAAAAAACAAAACATCAATTAAATAAAATAATAAATAAATAAATATAAAGAAAAATGCCAGCATTCACCACCATCATAAGTTGTGATTGCTACTATTGCCATCCCACCACATTCTTGTATAAGCTAATTTATGTGATATTCAATAAAAATAAAAATAAAATATTTTAAAATTATTAAATATATTTTTGGAAATCAAAACATCAATAAAAAAAGTAAAATAAATAAATAAATAAAAGAAAATGATCGGCCCCTTAAAAATTGAAAATCTACTCTTTCAAAAAGCTCCAGAGAATTTGTAATATTACGGAACTTTGGCCTGTCACATAAACTTATATGATTTTTCATCTTCCTCCCAAATGGTCCATCACACTAAAATAATTAATTGCCATATGAACAGCAGAAGATTACGCCTAAAATGGTAAAAGCGTTATTTCCTCCGCCAAGTCTATATCACGAATAAGTCCTTAAAATATTCATCTTATTTAATCACACTAATATATATATATATATATATATATATATATATATATATATATATATATATATATATATATATATAACACTGCCTTGGTTAGCTCTCAAGTTCTAAATGATAATAACGAAGAGTTGCATTAGATAGTTGACAGTCAGTGTAAAATTTATTGAATAATTATGACGTAAATTCTTTAATTTAAAAAATACAAGTGCATCAAATTCATATAAATCAAATTAATTATTAAAAATAAATTATTTTTAGTAAAATAAACAAAATTTTAGTATTTTTAATAATTAAGAATTTATTTATTTGGAAGGAGTATCTTTCAATGCTCATAAAATTTCGTATGCAACAACAACAATATCAAACTTTTGTCCCACTACATGCGGTCGGCTACATGAATCATTTTTCTATATTGTGTTTTGTTAAAATTCAAATTCTCGTTTAAATCTAACACAGAAAGTTCATTTCTAATATTTTCTAACCAAGTCATTTTAGGTCTCACTACAAGAAAACCCGCTATTACCGACGGATTGAATACGCCGGTAAAACAAAAATTTCGACGGAAAAAGGACGTTTCCGTCGAATTTTGATATGCCGGTAAAACATTTCCGACGTATATAATACGTCGGAAATGTTTCCGGTGTACTTTCTGGCGGAAATGCTTCCTTTTCCCTTATTTCGGCATTAAATCCGTCGGAATTTTCGGCGTATACGCCGATAATTCCGGCGCATAAACTGTCGTTGTATACGCCGAAAACTAAACGACGAAGATAACCGGCGCATTGTACGCCGGAAATGCTGTCGTATAAATATGCCGGAAATCGATACAGAATTCATTGTATCGTCTTTTCCGCGGATTACCTGCGTTTTATCCGCCGGAAACCTGTTAAAAGTCAAATTCTTGTTTAAATCTAATAAAGAAAGATCATTTCTAATATTTTCTAACCAAGTCTTTTTAGGTCTACCTCTATCTTTCTTAACATAAGTCAAATCTAATACCTCTACTTTCCTAACCGGGTCATCGAAAGGCCGTCATTTTATGTGCCCAAACCATCTAAGCCGACTCTTTCTAATCTTATTTTCCACTGGAGCTACTCCAACCTTATCACGTATATGCTCATTTCGAATCCTATCTCTAAGGGTAAAGCCACTCATCCACCTGAGTATCCTCATCTCTGCAACACTATGAACAATTGATCCAAGATATCTAAAACATGTACTCTTATTAACGACTTGATCGCCCAAAGTCACAATCCCCTCACTAGGTCTAGTACTACTAAAATTACACTGCATATATTCAGTTTTAGATCTACTAAAGCGAAAACCTTTAGACTCTAAGGTTGATCTCCATAATTCAAGTTTACCTTCAATTCCCTCTCTATATGTATCAACATGAATAATATCATCAACAAAAAGCATACACCAAGGTACATCCCTCTTGCAAATGTCTAGTGAGAAAATACATGGAAAAAAAAAAATCTTATGGTGGATTATCCTAAAAACAACGGCGGAAGTCGGCGACTGAGGAGGCGAACGTCGGTAAACTAGGTCGAAGTCTGTTGGGTGATGGGTCAGTCTCGACAGCGGCGACGTTCGGCTGACGCGACGGAGGCGAGCAGAGCGAACGGAAACGGCGAGGATCAACATGAATAATATCATCAGCAAAAAGCATACACCAAGGTACATCCTCTTGCAAATGTCTAGTGAGAAAATCCATGAAAAAAGAAAATCTTACGGTGGATTATCCTCAAAACAACGGCGGAAGTCGGTGACTGAGGCGGCGAGCGTCGGCACTCTCGGTGGAAGTCCGTTGGGTGATAGGTCGATCTCGGCAGCGGCCACATTCGGCTGAGGCGATGGAGGCGAGCTGAGTGAACGGAAACGGCGATGAATGAAATGATAAGGCAGACGGGCTGGGGAGAGTAATAGGGTTAGGACCGATGTTTTTTTCTAGAGGATAAGCCACCGGAGCAGTTTTCATCGTAATTTTCAACGGTAATTATTCGTCTTGTTTAAATACACCGATGTAATATCCGTCAGTTAGTACATCAGACATTACTGGCAAAAAACACGCCGCATTATAATATGTGTTTATAGATTACGGCTGCTTTAACGACGAATAATGCGTCGTAGAATTACCAGCGTAATATATGCCGAAAATTCTACCATAATTTTACCGTTGCATAAAATGTCGGTAATAACGCCGTAATTTCCGGGCGTATAGATTTCCGCTGGAAGCTCCAACGGTAATCAAAGGTTTTCCTATAGTGTCTACATCTACCTTTCTTAATGTAATTCAAATCTAATACCTCTACCTTTCTAACTGGGTCATCGGAAGGTCGTCGTTTTATGTGAGAAATAGTTGAGAAATTTTATTAAGATTCAATTTGGTTTGAAGGAATTTAGGAAAATAAAAATGTATTTTACTTCACATATTAATTGAGCATTTAATTTCAATATAATTAGTAAGGAATAAATACATATTTTCCTATCCAACCATTATGCCAAATGAATCATAACGGGAAATAAAAAAACTCACTTTCTCTTTAATTAAACAAAATAAGCAGCTTAAATAAAATGGGAAAAAAAATTGTGTGGAAATATTTTGATACGAACTGTATAGGATAGTCTCAAAATTAATGAATTTGTTTTGAGATTAGTGCAATACTAACTCTTCATTTATAGCATAAATCTCAAAGCAAATATACTAATCTCAAAGCTCACTAGAATTTTCTTCAATAATGGAAAAAAATTGTGTGGGGATATTTTCATACAAATTATATGAGATAGTTTCAAAATTAATGAATTTGTTTTGAGAAGTGCAATACTAACTCTTCATTTATATATAGCACCAATCTCAAAGCAAATATACTTATTTTAAAGCTCATTAGGATTTTCTTTAATAAAATTGTTCAAGAGAGCATAATCTTCAAGTGGCAGCTTATAAGTATTTATGTAGTTTTGTAAGTATAATTTTACACTTATTTTAAAAGCCTAATGCTACATTCTCAAATGAATGCGCATTAAATAAAAAAAAAAGATTGACTTCAAATAGATTAAACAAAGCTAGAAGAGAATTTCGTTTGGAAGATTGTTCATTAATCAATTAATTCAAATAGAGTTAATTTATTATTAATATTATTATTTTATTCTCTTAAAAGGCTCCATATAATTTGTGAATGCACGGAGCTTTGAACTATTTAAGAAAGTGAATAATTTAGTTAAACTTAAATGATTAATTGACCTTCCGTGGAAATGGTCCATCACATGTGCTGAACGAATTTTATTATCTTGTAATACAAAATATAGAAAGATTATTACATGTAACGGTATCTTGGTTGTCATTCCTAATAATGACAGAATACGCCTAAACATTTTATAAACATTATGTCTATATATATATATATATATATATAGAGAGAGAGAGAGAGAGAGAGAGAGATGTATCATCAAAGAGTTATCTTGATCAAGCACAAATCTCGAGGTAAAAATCAAGTTAGAAACTTCAAAAATTAATTTGGAGACAATCTGAACTCCGATTTCAGCAAACTTATAGTCGAACTGAACGTCTCGGAAATACGAACCTAACGACACCAAATTCAACTCAATCCGAGCACAAATGAGTCCAAATCATAGACCTAAAGCACGTTTGGAAGGTTCAATCCATAATTCGAATTACCAAACAGTTTCCAAAAGTGACATGCTTATAGTAGAATCGAGCGGCTCGACGAGACGAATCCAACAAGCTCAAGATCATCGAATTCTGATACAATTAAGACCTTCAAATGCTCAATAAACGGTTCATGATCAAGAGATTCAACATCAGCCGTCCATTCAAACCACTCACAATTTGCCCTTGATCTTCTTATTATTTACTGGTCATGCCACTCTCAAAAAACTATAAATAGTCCCTCATTTCTCTTAAGAAGGGACCGAAGCCAAGAAGAAAAGGAGGGAAGAGAAGTGTAGGAGGGAATAACTCCTCCTCGACCACAGCCGGAACGCCGCCAGAACTCCACCGGAACACCGCCGGAACTCCGCAGGAACATCGCCGGAACATCGCTGGGCGCCCGAGTAACGTCGAAATTCTGCCCAACTTCCAAGTGACGCCGGAATTCTGCCGGACACCCAAGTGACGTCAGAACTCTGCTTGGCCTTGTAACTGACTTTCAATACTCATTGTAATCTGATCGTCCTGAATTTGAAGGACAAATCAGCCTCCTGTATTTCAAACAACACTAGTGGAACTCTTTCAACTGGGCGTGGCCCCGTGGTTTTTCCTTTTTTCAAGGCTTTCCACGTAAAAATTCTGGTGTTCTTTCATTCTTCTGTTTGTGTGCTGAATATACATACAAAGCTAAGACGAAGAATTATTAAACTCTATCGCCGAGTATATTCTAGCCTGCAACATATATATATATATATATATATATATATATATATATATATATATATATATATATATATATAGAGAGAGAGAGAGAGAGAGAGAGAGAGAGAGGCTTGAGTTTCCTTCCACATTAAATTCTGACCATTCATTTTAATTATTCAAATCAAATCACAACCTTTTATTTTAATTATTATAATTATGATTAATTAATAATTATAACTTTATTCAAAAAATTGATGTATTAATGAAGTAGCTATGTATGAATACCTCTTTGGATCCCACTCACAACCATGAACTCTTCATCTTCACGTGCTTCTTAATCATGCAGCTGGTGGCTCTTCGTATTCCCACTCCCAACCCATAACCTTTATATTCCCATTCGCAGCTCTTTGTATTCCCATTCGCACCAGCTATACTAATCTATACCACATCCCTCAAGTAGCTATTGGAGGTATGTTCAAAATTGTTCATTTTTTCTTTTACATTTATTTATAAAATTTTTTATATATTCTTATTATATTTGTAATATCATATTTGAAACTATTAATATGAACAAATATTAAACGATGACTTCATATTCATATTTATTTGAGTTTTAGCATATATATTTGCTTATGTTTTCCTTAATTAGTTCCTTGATTAATCTATCTACAGGTATAACAGTTGGTTTTCTAATCAAATGATAACTAATTTTATTAGCCTTCTTGAATCATTTAATTAATTGAATGTGTAGTTTAAGGATTCTTACCAAGCAAATCTGGTATGTAAATGTCGTAATTGAGAACTTAAACTTTTTTTTTCCAATTTATACTTATTTGTTCAATCATTATTCTAATAAACTATGATGCAAGTGATTCAGACTTGATTGAATTTCTTTGATGGCACCAAGGATATTTCTCCATGTTCTTTTTTAGTTGTATGTATGAATGTTTTATAAATTTCACTTCATGTATGATTATTTTTCTTAGAACATAACATGATCTAATCAATGCTTCAACTGTTAGTTTGTCATGGAGTATTTTCGCAGCAATGAAAATAAATTGAGTTGGACATCAAAATGATATAAAACTTTTAGTAATAAAAGAATATAAATTTAAACAAGATATTTTGTATGATTTAATAATTCTTATTTCCTTTAAATAAACCATAATTACAATTGATGGCTCTGTACAATATATAAAATTGTCAACTTGTACTAGAAAAGGAATTCAATTTATGGTGAACATCATTGATTATCTGAATATCATGAATAAAAAAATTATTTATTTGCATTAGTTGAATTCATATCCTATGATTTTGGTAATTTATTTTTTAAAAATTTATGTGCATAGTAAAATCCAAATTCTTCAGAGCTTGTTAAAGATCACAATAGGTTGGTTAATCAGTCAGCTTCTTGACAAAATTTATTTAATATGACTTCAAAAATTCCTTAGTTGATACTCTCCATATTTTATCAATAATTGTTTAATCCGGATTCAATAACAACCTGCCATCAAGATCTATATTGCTTTTAGTCTCCATTACTTTCTTCTGTTATTTTGCTTTCTCAAAAATTTTTATAAGTTTAATGAATAAAAAAGTTGTAACAACGTGCCATTGAGATCTATATTGCTTTTGTAATACTTATCTAAGCATATGAGATATTTATATTCTTGGTCATTTCCTTAGAATTTTATCTTATCTTATCATTTATAGCAGATGATAAAATTCAAGATATTTTTTTTAGAACATATATATTCTGAACCAAAAAAAATGAATGTGTGGCAAAGGACGGGTGACATTACTATTTAGATTTTGTTATAACTATACGGTTGTAATTTGAACTTATTGATTTTTTCTTAATTTTAAAATAAATATAAAACTAACAATGAAGTTAATTGCAGGAAAAGAACGCGATCCCTCCTAGTATCATTCGTAATGTGATTGTTGATCCTATTACAAATCTCTTCAAGCTTATGATAAAATAATTAATTACATTGCATGTTCTGCTTATTAATTATGTACCTGATAGCTGCATTATTAATATCTATGAACCTGGTGACTGCATACCGCCTCATATTGACAATCATAATTTTGTAAGGCCATTTTCTACCGTATCATTTTTAAGCGAGTATAATATAATGTTTGGACACAAGTTAAAAAATGTTGGATAGGGCGAATTCATTGGATCAACTTTAATTCCCCTTCTAGTTGGATAAGTATAAGATATTATTTTTCATCCTATCATATTTTAATATTTTTTTAGTAAGTTATATGGTATAATCTTCTATGGATATTAGATAACTTCATATCATCCTGATTGTTAACTTCTAATATCAAATATTCAGATCTGTGCTTGTCTTAAATGGTAATGAAGCTGATCTTGCTAAGCATTGTATTCCTACAGTTTCCTGCAAAAGATTTCAAAATTTCATCTCATTTTTAATTATATATCTATCTTTAATTCCTAATGTACTTATTTTTTTTTCTTAAATTATATAGGATATCTGTTACTTTTAGAAAGATGGATAAGACTAAGAGACCACATAACATCAAGCTTAATTCAGATTTACAAAATATAAAGTCTTCTGATTTTAGTGATGCTTATGAATCCTACCATACATATAAAAAGATACCTTTATAGGATGATAATATCTGATCATTTTTCTCTCTATAATTGTTTCATTTATATATCGATATTTTCAATGCAAATACTATATTTTTTCTTTTATCTTCATTTAACAATTGCTATATTTCGTGACTGGTTGGTAGGCTTATGGTTGCTGTGATAATCAAGCTATTGTAATTATATAATTTTTTATATAATTTATATAGCATATATAACTTAATGAAAATCACCAATGACGTTGTTATTCACTATGATATTTGACTTGTTTTTATCAAAAAAGATTTGGATGTTGTTGTTGTTGAACTTATGAAAATCTTGCTAAACCTATTGTACATCTTTCATCACTACCTTCTAGCATTATTTAAAATTTCTTACTGCCATTGAAATTTTTTGTAATTATTATTATTATTATTATTCTTTATTTATGGCATTTTAAGTTCTTTTAAAACATAACTTTTTTTTCTTTAAGAGGAAATTTATTAACGTTTTGAGCAAAGATAAATGAAATAAATCTAAATTTTATTACAAACCTAAATTTTATATATATATATATATATATAATCTTATTTCAATTTATCTTAATTCAAGTATAATAGAAGTATAAATCATCTATATTTATACATATTTTATATTTCATATTGATATAGAATTTTATATCTTTGATATAGCATATCATAAAATTTTTTCTTATGTTGTTATATATTTTTTAGTTTTAAAATTGTATTCACGTGCAACATTTGCAGAAGCATTTATACTACTATATATAGTGAAATCAGGGTATTGTGTACCTCATAATGCTGTTGAAAGAGAGAGTTTAATATTTTAGTATTATGGAAAGATTTGTAATATATAAAGATAAAATAGGAGTCATTTGAGTTTTTATTTGGAAAATTATAGTAGTGAAAAAATTATGAGACTTGATATAGTTGAAATAATTCTATTAGTGTACGCTGCAATCAGAGAAGGGGGTGATACAGTATAGGGGATCCAAACCATATAGAACAAATTTTATGGTTGAAGTTGGAGGAGCCAATGGCTTGGGAGTTGTATTCAATAAGTTATTTACTGTATTTTTTATCACTCTTTTGAGTCTGAGTTGATATTGATGGCATGCGTCAATGCTATTGGTGATGACAAGCAATGAAGTCAACAACCATTGGTGTAGTCCAATGATAATGGTCCAGATATTGTAGAGGGATGATAGTGCCTAGGAGATCGTAGTTAGGCAATGATAATTAAGAAATGATAGTCGGGCAATAGTGGTACGAGAGCTATAGTTGGCCAACAACGGTGGTGGTTCAACGATGATTGTTAAGTTTCCTTGTATTTTTGAACGTTGAAGTCCATGTCCACTACCAAAAAAGCAGGTCTTTCGCAGCACTTATTATGGGCGGTTTGAAAACCGCTGGCAAAACCTGGTAAGCGCGGCGGTTATAAACGCTAGTACTAGCAGCGGTTAAAACCGCTAGAAATACCAGCACTTAAAATGTCTTAACCTAGCATCTGAGCATTCGCCTCTTCCTATTCGTTTCCATTCGATCGCTCGCCCCTTCTCCGCCTCCTCCCTATCGTGCGCCCGCGCCCCCTTCTCATCCGTCGTTCGTCGAAGAGGAGTCGGTCGTCCGGTCGTCGGCGTCGAAGGTAGAAGTCCGGTCGTCCGCCCGTGTCCACCTCCTCCGGTTCTTCCTGCTCCCGATCGGTTTGTGCCCTAACCTAGGGTTTTTTAATTTTGGTAGTGATATTCTTCAAAGAAGAGGTTTCATTGCACCATAATGTTAGCTAGCTAGCATGCTTTGATGAGAAGTGAACATGTCTTATTTGTTGATGAAGTTCTTACCAAAGTTTAGAGATCAAGTTTTTTTTTAATTATTGTTTAGGGTTAAATTAGGAGTATTTCTTGAAATGCTCATTTCTTTTATATTTAGGGGAATTGTCTAAGTGGTTTAAAATTCTCACAACATTTATGTGGGAACTTTAAAAGAGTGGGAGATGTAGAGCTATCTATAAAAAGATTGGAAGGGAATGACATTTTCTATAGATAAGAAAACTATTCAAATAAGAAAACAAAGGAAGAGATGATTGATATGTAGATAAGAAAAGATCCTACTGAAATCATTTGAAAACTGAGATTGGCATTTATTATATATTTTTATAGTTTTCGTGATTGTAATTTAGTTTTAAATTTCAACGAATGATATGCTCATTTCTGATTAAATTCAATCAAGAGATTGAGTTAACTAATTACATTTCAGTACTTTGGCTTGATTTTAATTAATTGGTTGTTTGAACTCGAGTTCGAGCTCAATTTTATGACTTCGATTCGACTCACGAACCAGCTCATTTTCTTACAATAGAGTATATATATATTTTTGCTATGATAAAATGATAAAAATAATGAATATTATTGAATATAAGGAGGTCCAATATATTTTTTAAATAATTTCAACACTTATTTAATATATTATAAGTACAGTTTAAATGAGTTGATTTACAAGCTAACGAGTTATATTCTGCTTGGCTCAATTTTCGTTGATTAGTATATGAAGCTTAGTTCACGAGCTATTTGTCGAATTAATCCAGTGTCAACTTGACTCGTTTATGCCACATAAATTGTGCATATACATTAAAAATAAATAAATAAAGATTGACCAATAATTTCTTACATGAATATAACAAGCGCATATTACCAATATTTTTTTTTCCTTCGCTCAAATATATATATATATATATATATATATATATATATATATATATATATATATATATATATATATATATATATATATTATTTTGTCATTCATTTTAAATCTTGCTATAAAAAAACTTTATCATACATTCTTTTAGGGGTGGACCATTGCAAATCAATAAAATATTACATAAAATTAGAGGATGTGGTGAACATTTGGCCTTTCCAAATATACCCTTTAAGGGCCTTCTTAATACCAAATGCATCTTAAAATATTTAAGATTTATCACGTGAATAAATTTAATATTGCTTTGGTTATCTTATTTAATCACCAAGTGACAAATTCTTCTCTAAATGACATGTTACATGGGTGAGATTTTTCTACACTCTTTTGCAAGTGCTGAAAGCTTTAGAAAAAGTTCTAAATTAAAAAAAAAAATTACTATAGTAATAAAATTATTAGAATTTATGTAGGCGAGCAAGAGTTTCAGCGGATTTCATATATGTGATAAGCAAAACGAGTAATTCAGATATATTTGAGTATCATATGCAAGATTCTCCTATAAATTGACTAGATCTCTTTTGTTCCTTTGAGACATTGAAGTGATAGGCAGGTACAATATGCTCTCCTATTGTTCAGCAATAAAAGAGTTCTAACAAATTTGAACTCTCTACAATTTAAATTTATTGAATTTTTAAGTTGAATGTTGTTGTTATTTGATGTTGAATATTTTATAAATAATCAAAATATCATATATGACAACAACACTATCCCAATTACCACAACAACTTCAGCCACTTACATCCCAATATAATCCTTCGCAACTGGAACTGTTTTCCAATAACCAAGGACCCCAAGCTTCCACCTAATTTGTTTATATGGATGAAATTTTGTTTTTGTTAAACCAAATACATTGTTATGTCTTCTGCTGGTGCTGATCTTTTAATTATTCATCATATTTACTTCTATAGGCTTTCTCATAAAATTAATTGTGACTTTTTTTCCTAAAAATTATCACTTCAAAATGATCTTATACATCAACGAATTTGCTGCACTTTTTTTGTAGTCTATCAAGGACAGATTGCAATTATGGAAAATCAATAGGATGCACAAAGATGATACCTGGTCATCTGAGGACGCTATGCAGTGATGGGTACATATATATAGTTATTACAATTTTTTTAATAAATCGTTCTTCAATAAATTTAACTATATATATGTATTTGTACTGTAGACGCAGGCATGCAAGCTTCTTGCCGAAGAAGGGCTAACACCTGAAGATGACAATATTGAAGCTAATGAGAGAGTCTTCGCTATAGTTATGGGACCTGAACATTCAGGTCGAGTTCGTACCCAGGGGTTTGGTGTCACACCGACTAGATTCTTTCCTCAAAGCAAAACTGAAGGTGGTAGCGGCAGCAATTTTGGACAGATTGCTAGTCTTCGAGAAGAGTTCAGATCATTTCAAGATAATCAGAAGAGAGAGTTTGGCTTGTTTCGTGATGAGATGAGACAGTTCATGCAAGGATTTCAAATGAATCATCCACCTCATGGAGGATCAGAAATGGTATGAAAAAAAAATTATGTAATTTAAATGTAAATTACTTGATTATTATTATCTCATTATTTTCATATTATTTTCAGGGTGGCAATGACAATTCATCTGATGCCTGACAGTCTGCTGATGAGCTGTAGTATTAAATGTGATGCTTCTACTTGTATGACTATTTTATGTATTTTCGAACTTATGTTGTTTTGCTTTTGAACTCTAGTAGTTTTCATTTTGTGCTCATTTCCTTTCTTGTAATATATGAATCATAACATTTTCTAGTAATCTTCCTTGAGTTTGACTTGGCATTTGGAGATGAGTTACATTTTCTTTGTTTTAGCTACAACTCTTATTTATGTGTGTTTTATGTATTGAATTTAGCTACAAATCTTGTTGTTGTGTTAATCTCTATTGTGTCTTTGTTTTAGCTACAACTCTTCCACATTTCCTTTCAATAGAATTGTTTTATGTGGCCATGTTGGCTGACCAGCTGATATAGCTAGTTAGATATAGGGTGAACGATCAGATTTTGATATTTAATAAAAAAAAAATCTGGACAAAAGTGGCGGTTAAAACCGCCACATTACTGTAAATCTGAGCATTGGTGGCGGTTATAACCGCCACAAAAGACACAGAATTGTGGCGGTTATAACCACCACAATCCTGGGAATCAGTTCGATTTATAGTATTAGATGCGGTTATAACCGCAACTTAATTTCTAATTCGTAGCGGTTATAACCGCTGCCGTAATATGCCAGACGTACCTCTACCCCGCCGTTCGCTAAACCGCTGCGGAATGCCTTTGCAGCGCATTGCAAACACAGCGGGCGTGTAGCGGTTTATAAACCGCTGCAAGAAAATTTGTAGCGGTTATAACCGCCGGGTTAGGTCATAAAATGTGCTGCGAAAACCATCTTTTTTGGTAGTGGTCGTCTGAAAATATACATCTGGTCCTTGAAAAATCTCACAATGTAAATTTATAATTTTCAAAAAATTATGAGATATGGCCGCTCCCTATACGTTGGTGAGGACTTCCTTTTAGGGCTATAAACCAAGTAAAATATTTCTTATTATAATTTAAATTTTGTTGAGGTCAATATATCAATTAGAGCAAAGATTGCCTAAAAATTTTACTTCTAACTCTTAAAAATTGCTTGAAATAAATTGTAGACCTTTTATGAGCTACGAATATGTCAAAATTGAGTCTAGAACATCATTAAATGATTCTAGATCGGCTGACTGGCTGCCTGCCTGCCTACCACCAATGACGCTTACACATAATCAGCGCACCTTTCAATGTGTGGAGGCATAGAAGAAAATTCTTTTAATAAAATTATTCCTTTTTATTTCCTTTTGAGAAGTAAAAAAATTAATACATAAAAAATTCAAAATTTTATGAAAATATTATCAGAAATTCTTCAATTTTCTCTCTTTCCTAAATCTACAAATACCTCCTTTGAGGCCAGAGGAGAGCCATCATTCTTTTATACATGCTCCAATTTTTTTTTTGGTAAATGATGAAAAATTTATCCACCAAAAGTTTAAAAACTTTCCAAGATAATCGAGCCCAGAGTCTCTATGACTAAGCTTCGATCATCACTTGAAAAGATGTTGACTTTTTTTCTTCAAACAAATTATATTTGAAGAAGGTCAACGCTTGTAATCCAAATTATTTTATCACTTGAAAAGATGTTTTTTTGTCGGACAAATTGTGCTTGAAGGCGGTCAACGCTTGTAATCCAAATTATATATACACACACATAAATGGTATAACTAGGTTGTCAATTTAAAAGGGTCAGCCGATTGGCCGGGCTATATCAAACTTTATTAAGATTATTAGATAATGAGTTTCTTCCTCATAAGATTTCAATTTTAACCATTTAGTCAATAGACTCGATACTGTTAGAAGTTTGCAAACAAACAGTAAGCACAGTTAATTAAGTTAGTTTGCTGAATTCAACAAACAATTAGATTTCTAAAAAGCATTAGAAAGCTCCTACCTTTATGTTTGAAATCTAAAGGAGATATATAAATTTCTAAACAATAGAAGGACCATTAGGGGTGTAAAACAGAGACCTGATTCGAGCCTGAACCGAAAAATTCGCATTTGGGTTGACCCGTTTAATGTTCGGGTTTAGGTTCAAAATTTCAACCTATTTATTAAAAGGGTTGGATTCGAGTTAACTCGCCAACTCGATTTTGACACAAAATGACCCGTTTAAATTATTTTTTTCGGCATGATTGCCTTATTTTTATTAATTAATGTAAAATATATTGCTAAAAAGTTATATATATATTTTTATTAAAAAAAATCAAAACTATTATCAGGTTGGGTTCGGGTCATTCTAGTTGCTAACTAATTGGGTTCGGTTTCACATTTTAGAACTATTTATTAAATGGGTCATATTTGAGTTAATTAAATTTGGGTCGAGTCCATTTTGGATTGGACCCAAACCTGGCCCGTTGACCCGTTTTGAATTGACAACCCTAAGATCCATATCACCAAATAGTTAATAATCTTAAATTATTTCATCCAATCATTGCTAATAAGTACTTCAAATAATAAAAAGTGCACATACAATTGCCTATTAGAACAAAAAAACTAGAGTATGTTGAGATAGGAAAATAGGAAACATCAATAATTGTAATTAAAAATTTTCATATAAAATTTAGTTATTATGATCACATTCAAATGATTTAGTATTTTATAAGCTTCATAGAATTTGATAATTTACTAATCAAGGCAACATAAAAAAAGATCTCTAAATACCTCCATCATTTCATAATCATGAACAAATATATTGCCATACCAATATGATTTAGGCTTCATTTGGGACGACTTTCTTGCTGCTTCTTAAAGCAGCTTAGTACAAAAATTAAAAATTTTGCACTAAAAAGTTGTTTTAAAAAGTAGTAAGAAAGTCGTCCCATTTGAGAGAACTTTTAACCACTATTTTTTTGCTGTTTTCAAGAATTTTTTTGCCACTACTCTGAATGAAATCTTAAATAAAACTTAAATAACCTCTAACTTCTATTTGTATTGACTTATGAATAATTTACTCGCTAGATATCTTTTTCATTATTATATTCATGCTTATATTA
Organism: Dendrobium chrysotoxum; assembly: GCA_019925795.1. Taxonomy (NCBI): domain Eukaryota; kingdom Viridiplantae; phylum Streptophyta; class Magnoliopsida; order Asparagales; family Orchidaceae; genus Dendrobium; species Dendrobium chrysotoxum. The sequence continues at coordinate 50,363,840 of CM034307.1, forward strand.
TTTTTTAGAAAGCATTATTCATTGAATACCAACACAAATATGTGTGAATATAAGAAAGAAAATTTTGTATTTTCTTAAAATTGTTCAAAATTTTTTTGAAATTAGACCAATTTATCTTATTTTGTATGTTTTTCTTTTTTATTATTATTATGAAATATTTAGACTATTTATAATAGAAGTATAGCATGTATTTTTTTAATTCACTAGCTAAAAATAAAAATAATACTTTTTTTTTTAATTTTGCATATGTTAACTCACCAACCATTTTATTAACATGATGTAATATTAATATTTTAAAATTTTGCAAATTTTGGCCATACATATCCCCAAACTTATCATCTTTCACCTTCACAATCCCAAAAGCTACTAATTTGGACTTGTACACCTTTTTTTAATATATTTAGTGGTTTAACTTGCTTGTGTTGTAGTGATAGGGAACTATGATAGTAAGCAAGTTGGTGAGAGATATTTCAACATCCTTAAAGGGGTGTATGAGCTACTTAATTAAGGACAACGAATAATCATAACGAAGGCAAAATTATGCAAGATGAAGATGGAAAGGCTTTTTTTAAAAAAAAATCCATCAATGTTTATTGACGAATAGTGTAAACTGGTGTGTTTGAAAAGAGAGGAGCAATATAAAATGAATGGTGTAGAATCTACATTGGAAGACTTCAAAGTTAACTCATCCTACTCATTTGTCCAACGATGTTTATAACAACAACAACAAAATGTTAACTCGTACGAATCCCGAGCTAGCTCTTTTGGATAAAACAACAATAACTACAAAAAGAAAAATAAATACTTTGCCTCAAACTTACACATGATGTTGTATTGATTTTTAAGCTCAATATTATCGAACCATTTACTAGTTTTCTATGCCAATTTGCATCTTATTTTGTTCCAAAACTCAAGTCTTACAATTTGGGTTCTACACCATGGAATTTATGATAATGGTGATGGACCTTTGTTGCAGGCTGTGAAATTTATGGCGATAGAGTGAAAATATTTTACGTCTTAGCGATGCATGAAAATTTGGCACACAAATAGAGGATAAAGTAACACCAGGATTTTTATGTGAAAAATCGTTAAAAGGGAAAAAACCACAAGGTCTTGCTCAGTTAAAAAGATTCCACTAATATTTGAATAGATTACAGAATTTGACCCGTCCTTCAACTAGACAGTGAGAGTACAATGAATTAAAAAATGGACCAAATTTCAGATGGGTACTCTTGATGTAGATTGAACAACAAAGAAAGTTCCACAAATGCCTCGCAATGGTTGGAGACCCAATTTCAATCGACAAATGGACGAAAGTCCAGAGACAGTCGGTGATCAGGAAGAGATCTGGTAGTGACCAACGAACGGGCGGAAGTCTGGCGATGGTTGGTGGTTTGGAAGAGATCTGATGGTTGCCAACAAACGGGCAGAAGTCCAGTGATGGTTGGTGGTCGAGAAGAGATCCAGTGGCTATCGACAGTAGGAGAGTTCCCAAGTTTTATCCTTTCTTCCTCCTCCCTCATGTGAAGAATGAGAGGTCTATTTATATTTTTTTGAGAGTGACATGCCTAGTAAATATGGAGAAGATCAAGAGCATGTTGGGAGTGTACCATCAAACTGCTCATAATGATCCCCTTGATCATGAAACATTTATCAAGCACTTAAATGCCTTATAAATGTCTGAATTGAGTGATTTTGGGCTCGTTGGATTCGTCTCGTCAAGCCGCTCGATTCGACTATAAGCATGTCATATTTGGATATCATATGGCCATCCAATTAATGCTTTGATCTTTCAAGTAGGCTTTGGTCCTATTTGGGATCATTTGGGCATGGATTGGACTGAATTTGATTTCATTGGGTCCGTCTTCTCGAGATGTTTAATTTGACTATAAGCTTGCTAAAATCGAAGTTTGGATGATCCTAAATTTTAATTTAAAATTTTCCAACTTGAGCATGCCTCTAGATTCGTGCCTGATCGAGGCAATTTTTTTTGTGACGCATCAACCTTGATAGTGATATTATTAATGGCTTTGAATGGACATTGTTGCACAAGGAATTGTTGAGATAATATACAATTTAGAGGGCTACAAATTATTTAAATGAGAAACCACCATATTTTGAGTATGAAGCTAGGCGTGCAAGACATTACTATGATTGACATGAATAATTATTATAATGGAATACTGTAAAAATAGAGAGCTATTGCAAGGATTAATATTTTGAGGAATTTATAAGATAAAATGATGCTTATCTGACTCACTAATGGGAAGAAGACATTTTCAATTGTGTCAGGCTGGCTGTTGTTATGTTGATTTCAGTACTACAATCTCATGTTGTATAAATTAAGGTTGAGGAGATTGAGCTATAGAGACATTATAAGAATATTGTTGAAGATGATTAGGTAGGCTAGTACTCTTAATTGTTTATACCATCAATTTATTTGTGTCAAATAATTTTAATCTATTTTTATGAGTTTTAATGATTTGTTAAAGATGTCACATCAATCATAACACGACTCATCAATTTTTTTCATTATGGTATACTATTATTATCAGATGATGAATGGCAGGTACACTCCATTATAATGAGAGAAAATTATGTAATTTAAATAAGTAAAAAAAAGTAAAATGTTTACTTGACATGCTATAATCAAGATGTAAGACCTGGTCCATCCAACTGGTTCAATTGAACCAGCTTTATTTATTAGACGGACGAAGTGAGACGAACATGCACGATCCAGTGAGCGAAGCGAGCGGGCCGATTGTGAGCGTGAGTGCGCCTGGATAGTCGGATTGCGCGAGCGAATTAAGAAATGCATACATGAGTGAGAAATAGCTATTTCTCATGATGAATAACTGTGATTCGCTCCTTCCTTTCAAACCGAAGAGGCTTTGAATGAGAGGAAGCTGTGCCAAGAGGAAGAAGAAAGAGAAGGGGAGAAATATAGAGGAAGAGAAGGAAAAATAGAGGAATAAGGAAGACACGTGCGTGCAAGTTGTTAAGTTCTTAGTAGAAGAGAAATAGCTAATGGCAGAAAACAGAGAGCAGTCAATGCTTGCTATCTGTATTAGATTAGCAGCTATTTATAGAATTCTAATTCAAGAATTTGTTACAAAGTAGTGGACAGGAATCATCCACAGAACAAGAGTAACTCTAATGCAGTTATAAGCATGTGGATAAAAGTAAGCCACGTGTAAGTACAAAATGACTAGTTGTTAACACCTCCCCTCAAACTAATCTTGTGATAGCAGTGATTAGTTTGCCTGCTAAAGCTTTAAACCGAAGCACAGGAAGAGGTTTAGTGAATATATCTGCAATTTGGTCATTTGTACATATATGATGAACTGTAAGATGCTTAGCTTGTATGCAATCACGTATGAAATGACAATCTACTTCTATGTGTTTTGTCCTAGCATGGAACACTGGATTATTTGCAAGAGCAATTGCTGATGTGTTATCACAGTAAACTGTAGTAGGTTGTCATTGGGGAAGATAAAAATCCTCTAGTAATCTTCTTAACCAAATAACTTCGACTGCAGCTGTGGCTAATGCTCTGTATTCTGCTTCTGTAGAAGATCTTGCCACAGTAGTCTGCTTTTTAACTTGCCATGAAATAATTGATTTACCCAAGAAATTACAATAACCAGAACTAGATTTTCGGTCATATGAATTACTAGCCCAATCTGAATCCACATAACTTTGTAAAGTTAGTGAATCTCTGTATAAAGGTATACCTGTATCTGTTGTACCTTTAATATAGCGTAATAAACGCTTAAGTGCCTCAAAGTTAAGGTTAAGCGATTTATGCATATGTTGACTCAACTGATTTACCGCAAATTGAATATCAGGCCTTGTTAAAGTTAGATACTGCAGGGCTCCTACTAACTGCCTGTATAAGTGGTTGTTTGAAAATTCCTCATTGGAGTTAATGGTTAATATCACCTTACCAGATATCGGAGTGGTTACCGATTTTGCATCTTGCATACCTGCTCTATCAAGAATCCTGTTGGCATATTGTTGTTGATGTAAGAGCATTCCATACGTGGTGGACACTGCTTGAAGTCCAAGGAATTGATGTAAGGAGCCAAGATCCCGCATTTGAAACTTTGCATGTAAACTGTTCAGCAACCGAGTCACTTCTGCTTGTGAATTTCCTGTTAAAAGAATATCGTCTACATATATAACCATGTAGATGTGAACTGTCTCATGTTGATATGTAAGTAAGAAGGGATCGACCGCACTTATTTTAAACCCAAATTCTTGAAGATGATTGGAGAGTGTTGCATACCATTCTCGTGGAGATTGTTTGAGACCATATAATGCCTTTTTAAGTTTGCAAACATGATTTGGATGAATTGAGTCTTGAAATCCTATAGGTTGCTTCATATAAACTATTTCTAATAGAGAACAATGCAAGAATGCATTTGAAACATCTAATTGATGGATTTCCCATTTGTATTGTAGTGCAAGGAGTATAAAAACTCGAATGGTAGTTATCTTTGCCACTGGACTAAACGTTTCTGTATAGTCTAAGCCATGTTCCTGATTAAATCCCTTAGCCACTAATCTGGCTTTGTACCTTGCTATAGTGCCATCAGATTTTACTTTGGTTCGAAACATCCATTTACAATCAAGGATGTTCATGTCTGGCAAAGGAGGAACTAGTTCCCATGTTCCTTGCGATTGTAAGGCTTGAAATTCTTGCGACATTGCCAACCTCCAATGTTCAATTTTTACTGCTTGATTATATGTATATGGTTCAGAAGGTTGTATGACATGTGACAGATCAAAAATCGGCTTTGGCTTAGTATGGCCACTTTTGAATCTAGTGACCATCGGATGTATTGGCTTGGTTTGAGAATTGATGATATTTTGTGGAGCTGGAGGATTTGGTATAGGTTGAGAAATGGGTGTATTTTGTGGAGCTGGAATATCTGAGAAGTTTTGTGGTGCCGGAGATGTAGGTGGGTTATGATAAGGACTGGATTCTGAGAAGTCTGAATTATATGAATCAATATTCTGAGCATTTTTCGATGCAGTGAATTCCCTTATAGAAGGAACTTTCTGATTGATAAATTTGGGCTGTATGATACTCTTAGGTAAGCTTGCAGTGGGAACAAGTAGCAAAGGTGGTGTAGTGACAGATTTTGAAGATGAAGTATAGGATGAAGATGACGTGTGCTTTTGTAGAAATGGAAAAACTGCTTCATTGAATATAGCATGACATGAAGTATATACTTTATTGGTGACCGAATCATAGCATCTATAGCCTTTTTGTGAAGAAGCATACCCTATGAAGACACACGGATGGGACAAGGGTGATAGTTTGTTGGGAGAATATGGTTTGAGCCAAGGATAACAAATGCACCCGAACACCTTTAAATGTCTGTATGTAGGAGGAACACCATACAGTAGTTCATGTGGAGATTTATAGTAGGTATTTGGTGACGGCAATCTATTTATAAGATAGTTAGCTGTCATAAGTGTGTCAACCCAAAGATGTAATGGAAGTGAAGCTTCAATAAGCAGTGTCCGAATTGTTTCAGTTAAGTGCCGATATTTGCGTTCGGCAACCCCATTTTGAGATGGAGAGTAAGGACATGTATATTGGTGTATGATTCCATTGTTCTTTAATAGAGTATGGAATTTAGCATTTATGTATTCCCCACCTCCATCTGTCCGAAGAACACAGATTTTCTTACTGAATTGGCATTCAATCATTTTCATGAATTCCAGGAATTTGTAAACAACTTCGGATTTTTGATGCAAAGGATACACCCAAGTATATTTTGAAAAATCATCAATGAATGATACATAGTATCGATAGCCTTGAGTGGAAACAGAAGGAGACGGACCCCAAACGTCCGAGTGAACTAAAGAAAATGGAAAATGGGTACTGTTTTGAGATACAGAGTGCGGTAGGCGATGGCTTTTAGCCATTTTACATACGTTGCAAAGAGAATGGTTTTTGGAGATACATATATCAGAATGGTGATTGGCTAAGTGAGCTAAGGTTGGAGATGATGGGTGACCAAGTCGACGATGCCAAAGGTCTGGTACAGCTTGAATGGAAACAAGTGCAAACTTGGATGCATTGATTACTGGAGCAGATTTTATCTGAAACGGGTAGATGCCATTAATACATGGACCCGTGAGAAGAGTTCGGGATGTCTTCTGATCCTTGATTTCATAGCCATGAGCCGAAAATGTAATGAGGCAGTTATTGTCAGCGGCAAGTTTATGTACAGATAACAAATTGAATGATAGATTTGGAACCAAATTGATATGAGACAACTTAAGAATACCTGTGGGAGTCGGCAGCAAACCTTTACCCGTATTCTTTATAGGGATTTGTTGTCCATTGCCAAGCGTGATTTGATTTTGTCCATTGTACACTTAAGAATTTTGTATCTGATTGGGATCTGACGTCAAATGTGTGGAAGCTCCACTGTCAAGGTACCATTCAGTTGGATCAGACTGTGATGGAGATGTAAAGAAGGCAGTAGCTGGTTGCTCAGTATTATATTGGTCATCATGTCGATGCCAACATTTGACAGCCGAGTGGCCATATTTGCCACAGATTTGGCAGGTTACAGGATTTCTGGACGTTTTACCTCCACGATTTGTATTTGGTGGAAACGCTGATTTGTTGTAAGAATTTCGGCCTCTGGATTGATTTCTTCCGCCGCGACTGCGTCCTCTGGTTGCGGTTAATGCCGTAGCATTTCCAGACAGCTGAAGTGAGTTAAGTTCTCGGGTAGTTTCATGAGCAAGATTAATTTCCTCACTGCATAATAAGGTATATAGATCATCCAAGCTTAATGGTTGAAGATTTGTACGAATAGCTGTTTTAAAAGCTTGATATGTATGCGGAAGTCCATTCAGCGTGTAATGAATCACATCTTCAGCATCCAGTGGGGCTCCCGCAGCTGCTAACGAATCAACCTTTGTTTTAACTTCTAACATATATTGAGCCATCGTTTTGTCTTTCATAGACAAATAATGCATCTCATTTTTGAGTTGTATGATTTTGGATCTAGTGCTGGATTGGAGACGCCGATCCAATGTATTCCAAATATCGGTACAGTGTTCAATTGACAGAACGTATGGAAGAATTGCAGGGGAAATTACCGAATATAATGTTGCAGCAAGATTCTGATCTAACAAATTCCAAACTGCGTACGCTGAATTTGATACAGTTTGACCTGTATTAGTTTGTAAGATTTTCTGTGGCAATCCATTGCTTCCATCCAAGAATCCTTCAAAACCATTTGCCCGGAATAGCTTGTAAACTTGCGATCGCCAGCTAGGGTAGTTATCGGCTGTGAGTGGTTGCGAGATAACGTTCTTGATATTACCCATCAAGAACTTAAGTGACGACGGAATCTGCGGTAGATCAGCAGAAGTTGGAGGGAGAAGTTCTTCACATTGATTTGTGGAAGACATCCTAGTAGATTTGTTCATGAAGACGAACGTTCGTCAGAGAGAAAAAAAAATTGAACAGTGGATCAGAGCTCTGATACCATGTTAAGTTCTTAGTAGAAGAGAAATAGCTAATGGCAGAAAACAGAGAGCAGTCAATGCTTGCTATCTGTATTAGATTAGCAGCTATTTATAGAATTCTAATTCAAGAATTTGTTACAAAGTAGTGGACAGGAATCATCCACAGAACAAGAGTAACTCTAATGCAGTTATAAGCATGTGGATAAAAGTAAGCCACGTGTAAGTACAAAATGACTAGTTATTAACACAAGTTAGGGTTCGGGATTGATCAACAAGCAAAGAAGATCGAGAGAAAGAGAGAATTGAAGGAAGCGAACTCGATGGATAGGGCACGCGAGAGTCTCGTGTAAGGGAAGAAGTTAAGAAAATATTTTAATATTTATTAAATTTAATTTATAAATTAAGAGAGTTAATTTAAAAAATATTTTTATGAAAGAAAGACTAGTTTTCTTAGATAATTTTAAGTTCATTTTTTTTTTCAGTCTCTTCAAAAATAAGTCGCATACAATAGACAAAGAAGTGAACAAAAGTAAAAAAAGAAACAATCCCGAGAAGTCACATACAGCACACAAAAAATTCAAGTACTAAGTTTACAGAGTCCACTCTTAATAAAGACCAAAATAACCTACAGAACCTAAATTAACCAACAGTTTCACAAATTTTTTTCCTCCAGACTTCTACAGAAGAAAAAATCTCAAGGGCTAAAGCCATCATTTAAAGACAGAGCAGCTAACTGATCAGACGGCACATTACTTGGCTGTTGTTGCTGAGCAACATTTCTCAGAACTTCTATGGCTTCAGCAACTTTGGCTTTCAGGGCATCAGGTGATTTCAACAAATGAAGTACCTCAGTTTGGTCCATTTCTAGAAGCATTCCTGTCACTTTGGCAGCATGGTCCCGCTCCAGTTGCTCGACAAGTGGATATAGGATTTCACCCAGCATCGTTCTCTGCTGTTCAGGTCCCGCATTTGCAAGAGCTGAAGCCAATGTACCAATGGGAATAGGCTGCGACAATGTCGAATCTCTGATGGACATGCCACCCATGTCATAGGGGACAGAAAGCATTCCTCCAGGAACACCAGGCATTGGAACATCAGGCATACTACGAGCCGAAAGATAGCGATAAAGCCGTCCCCTAGGAAGCATCTGTTGCTCAAGTACAGGCATTGGCTGCTGTGACTGTTGCATGGGTCCTGCCCCAGCTCGTCTACCCCCAGGGCGCTGGGTTTGTTGACCAGGCTCTACCAAGGGTACAAAAAAGTTTGGAATTGGAGCTCCACCAGGTCTCATCCCAGGAACAAGCTGCTGTTGGTAACTAAATCTAGGCTGTGGTGGAATAAGAGTAGGTGGAGGTTGACCATAAAGTAGTTGGTGTCCGATTCCAGGAGCTCCAGTAGGATAAATGGGAACCCGAGGAGTAACACTAGGTTGCACTGGTACTGGCCGCATTTGTGAAAATTGAGCCTGCAACCTAGCTCTCTTCTCTTCTTTACGTTGCGCATGTGCAACATGAAGAGGCTTGCTACCAACCATTTTCCCATTCATCTCTGAAAGAGCACGAGAAGCTTCTTCAGGTGTAGAGAAGGCAACAAAACCTGACCCCCTGCTTATACCATTAGGATCTCGCATTACCTTGTAAGAAGTAATTGTACCGAACACTGAAAAAAGTTCTTTTAAATTCACATCTCCAATGCTATCATCCAAATTTTTTAAGTATAAGTTAGCCCCTTGAAACTTATCTGCAGTCTCCTTCCTACTTTGTTCAAATCTCACTTTTAATTCTTGCTCTCTTTCAGCTTTCTTCTGTGCTCTACCAAGAAACCACTCCTTATCATCAAATATCTTCCCATTAAGCTCTTGAACTGCCAGTGCAGCAGCATCATCCGGATTCTCAAAACTTGACAAATCCAAAGCACTTAGATTTACACAACAACACTGGTCGTTTTCCAATATTCACCAAAAATTCCTGTTAAATCCTCTTCAGTTGTGGAGTTGGAGAGATTTTTGACAAAGACGTTATTGAACTTCGTCTTAAAAAAAGAATTCTCCCTTTCATGCCTACGAAGGATAGGTCCAACATAAACTTGCTTATCATTTAAAAGCATACCATTTAATTCTTCTATCGCATTTTGTGCAGCTTCCTCTCGATCAAACTGAACAAAACCATATCCTTTTTACTGTCCAGAAGGATCTGTAGCAACCTTACATGAAAGAATGGTACCAAATGCAGAAAACGTTTCTTGAAGAGCTTTGTTGTCTATTGCCTTATCCAGGTTCTAAATAAATATGTTAGCTGTCCCACTTTTGCGAGCACTAGGGTCTCGATTTGAATACATAATTCGAATTGGTTTATTATAAGAGGTGTAAAATTCAGCACGTCCAATGCCCTCATTGCATCCATGGGGTTGCCAAAATTGACATACGCGTAGCCAAGGGATCGGCGGGTGTTCATGTCCCTACAAACGCGCACAAACAACACATGCCCCACTTGACTGAACAGATCGAATAGTTGAGAGTCAGTTACGTTCGTCTCCAAGTCCCCCACGTACGGCGACGTCAACGGGAACTGCCCTACGCCACCGCCATTCGCTGCCACCGCGCTTGCACCGGAAACCGGCGCCTGAGGCTGCACTTGGACTTGCGCCATCCGATCTAACGTCGACCAACCTGAAATTGACTCTTTTTTTTCTTTTTTGTTTTCCTCTTCTTCTGCTACAAGAAAACCCTACAAGATGACGATAACAAACTCCCCCCTGCTAACCTAGAAAACTGTTGAATATTTTTTGAGATTTTCTGTGGCTATTTTTCCTTTTGGGGGAAGAAGATAGACCTAGATGGAGAAGGACAACGCGAGAAAGCTTTGGAGGGCAGCTCGAAGCCCCGAACTACACTGCTATTTTTAAGTTCAATTTATAGGGAGAATTGTTTTTTTTTTAGGTATTTAGGTTATTAGAAAGAAAATAAATGTGTATATATTTAGAAAAAAAAATAAATTTAATATTTATAGAAAATTTTCATTATAATTAAAAAGTTAATGATTATGAATTTAATTAACAAAAATAGATAAGTTATGAAAAAATATATGTATTTTGAAAGGAAAAAAATTATATGTTTTTAATATTAAATTTAATATATCCTAATATAAGAAATTTATTTAGAAAATAATAATAATCAAATTTAAATTTAAGAATCTAAAAGCAAATAATTAAAGAGAGCGTATATTTGAAAGATTATGATATATAAATAAAATATGAATATTAATTGAAAATGCTAATTAGGAAAATTAATTATATAAATAAGGAATTGAATGATTAGTGATAAATGATATATTAATAATATAGAAAATATTAATTAAATAAAAATATAGAGTAGGAGAGAGAGAAAGTATGTGTGTAAATTTTAATAAATGAGATTTTAATTATTATAAATATTTTAGAAATTAATTAAATGTGAGAGTAATTAGAGGCTTTAATTAGCTACTTTGAGAAAGAGAAAGAGAAAGAGAGAGCAAACAACGCGTATTTTAAGATTTAATAATAAAAGAAATCTTAATTAGTGAAATACTCTATGATTATTTTTAAGAATTAAAATATATTTAAAAAGATAATTTTAAAATATTAAGTTAGAGAAATTAAGAGAAAATAATTAATTAAATTTAATGAAGTGATCTTTTATAAGCTTTAAATCTGCCGTCATTAGAATAAGGAGTAAAAGTGAAGCAGCGTATTTTCTAAGTTCAAGGTGAGTACTCATATCTTTTAATTATAATAATGATATTTGTTTCTCCTACATATGATGCATCAAATATTATTATTATTATTTAATTGCTTATTATTAATGTTTTATGAATTAATGTTATATGAATTTTCTTTACTAAAGATAATTGATCATGTTGAATTGGAAGACTTGAATTTAATATTATAGAGATATCATCTATCATATATAAATCAATATGAAATGATTTGAAGAAGATAAATGATGTGATTAAAATAGAATACTTGCATGTGCATGTTGACTATAGAGCACACCCCCTTATGGTACTGGCTGAGGATGCAATGTACCTGTGCACGTTAATAGAAAAGGTTATGGAAAAGAAAAAAAAAGAAAAATAAGTACTTTCATTGGTATTATTTTAGACGGTGACTCTTGTGACGGTTGTATTATTTATGAGAAAGAATAATGATATAGTTAAAGATATGGATAATGATATATGTATATTATTGAAAGTCTTGAAATAAAATTATTTTATGTTTAGAAAATGATCATACATATTATTTCAAATGTCTTTAGTTACTATAGTTTAAAAGCATGAATTACTCACTGAGTTTTTTATGATTCACTCTTCCTATTGAAAAAATAATTACGTGTATAATTCAATTAACTAAAATGAGCATATGATGTGAAAATGCGTATCATAGGTGTGGCGCACAGGAAGACATGCATTTAAATGATTTTGTTTCCATTTGTTTCAAATTTGATATTTTAGTGGCTATTTCTGCTTATTGCAAATAGATAGTTAGTAATTAAAAATTTAGTTAATCGTCCGACCATCTGTTCCCACCTCATTAATTTAAGTCTCCGGACCGAATTATGACACAAGATAATAAGAAATTAAAGATAATAAATAGTCTATAATAGATTTGTCTCTTAAAATTGCATACATCAACCATGACTTTAAGTGTATGTTCACATAAAAAGTACATAAGAGGAGAATCTCTTACCTACAATGCCATTTTAGTGGTATTTGCATATGTCCCTAATTTGTAATGATTTACATGGCGGCCAATTACATAGGTGTTGTTGTCTAATATCTTCAGTACCCTCCTCACATTGATGTGGCATGGATTTTCAATTTGATTGTGTCAATAAGTGTGATGAGGTATATACAAAGATGACATTTAAAACTAGCCTACATAATACAAAGAAGATAGTCTCGATGTCGTTGCCACCATACTATAATGGAGTGATAAATTTCCAGTGAAGGTCAAATGATGGCCACTGAGTTAAGACTTATGCTTAGTTAAATACACAATGTAATAGAACTATGCTAAAAATTTAGATGGGACGAGATCTATGTACATCGATGGTCCAACATCTCTAACTCTAGATGGTTCGTATCTATGATTGCTGAAAATGGAAATATTCTCTTTGGGATCTTCTTCGTATCTATCATTTATAATATGCATTATTTGTCACACATTACTACACATCATCTCCATCCTTTTTATTGCATATTGATTTATGTTGTCTTCATTTCTCTCAAAAAGAGAATGGAATACCTCCTTAGTATCTAGAAAGTGGTGATAATGCATTAATAAGTAGCATTATATATCAAATGATATTAAGCAATTTAATTTAGAAGGTTTAAGTACGTACTAAATCTTATTCTTAGGTGACTTAACATAGTGAATTGATGATGGCTCAATTGGGCTCTAAAGAAAAAACATTAAGAACCTTAAGATACATACCAATGTAAATACCACTTGAGTGCATGATCCTTGTCTGCATCTCCCTACTCCTGGTAGATAACCAAAGCATATATGTTCTCCCATAACTTTATATATATCTAGTAATAGTCCACCAAATGCATATCAGTCTTCTCCTTACCATTCACTTTATTAAGACTAGGATCCATTGGGTCCATTTAATCCGATGAACTATACCAAATTGCTGTATCACTCAATCAGTTTAGTGCTATCTTATAATAGCCCGTATTTTGACTCCAAAAAAAGGGCTATTATATACCTAATGTGTCGCTAGCTAATAAGTAGCACTCGTGATTTCCAAATCACATTCCTAGCCATGTATTGTTAGCTATCTTGATCCACATCTTATGAGTAAGTGGCTCCCATATTACTTGATCATTTTGCAAAAGGAAATATCAAGTCAAATTTATTAAAGCATATAATAAGTTAAACTAAGTGACAAATGATGCTAACTTGGCTTTCCAAAAATCCACGATCTCATCTATGATGACATTCACATATTTGAAGGATTTACCCTCACTCAATGCTCATTTTACATACAAGATATTAGTGATGTTAATAGGAGTAAATTTAGGTGAAACAAATTTTGTAAAGTTGGCTAGACCTTCTAAAATTTGGAGGAAGTAGCTTTATAATGCACATGTCGAATCATAATATAATAATTCACAACATGTAGGAATTACATATAACTCTTCTTACCATTGCTTGTACTTGTGAACTGCAAAGTAAGATGAAACATATGCTTGGTGCTTCAAATGATGCTGATATGATGCAACAATGACATGTGAATAAGGAAAGCATGTAGAATTAGATTGATTTTATGAAAATATGGATTTGTTGTCGACGCCTATTTTAAATTTGAATGATTGTTATAAACTATCATAAACTTGAAATTCATACCTATTTATACAATTAGAAACTCAGAATTTTCAAGCTTTCCATTCATATTTTATAAAATACTTCTTATCCTTGATGCCAATGGTTATTTTTTAATATGTTCAAGCTCCAAAGTAGTTGTTGATATCTTCATAAAAAAGAGTAAGGATATTATAGAAAATGAAATAATTAAGAGCTTGTAGAGGCAAACCTCAAGTATATCTCAATTATCCATTAAAATATTTTAAAGAATTCATTGTTATCATCTCAAATCTGAAGCCACAGCCATGTGATACAGTCCATCTTCTTAAATCTATTTCATGCAACCAAAAATGTGCTTCAGGTTTAACATTCATAACATTTTCATGCATTGCATGAACAGAAGAACATTGTCACTATTATCAACCAATACATTTTCTAACAAAATGATTTAACATCCATATGCCAATACTTTATAGCGCTTTCTTAAAATTCTTGCATAAGTATCTTAAATAATGTTTGTGCTCACGGGAAGATCTCACTACAATCAACATGATGGTATGAAATTATACACAAATGTTGTTTTCCAAGAACTAATAAAATCACCTCATCTTTATTTTTTAAGAAATCATCACTAAGACTCATTGCATTTAGACTCAACAGCTATGAATGTCAATGGATAAAATCCATTATTTACATCAATTACCCACAACGATGAATAAATTACCCCAATATTTACCTAACAATAATGCTCTATCCAAGCTCAAGCCTAGTCGATTATAACTCCATCCAGAAATCGATGGGCCAAAAGCACACTGGAATTGGTCTAAAAAACTATCTTGTATTCTATAAATGCATCCTTTGATGACATAATGTATAGTTTTTATTAATATAAAAAACGATTGATAGAGATCCTAACTGTTAAATATGGCCTTATTGACCTTTCTGCTTGTATCCCATGTTTTGATGTATGACACCTCCACATTTAATTCTCCAAGTCGATAGGTACATGGGCTAATTGTTCACATTTTTAGGTTTACTCTCATCAAACATTAGTATCAATTAGGATAATTGTTCACTCATTTTATATGATGACTCTATCCAAAGTAAATAAGCACTCACAAACACATGCAAGATGCTAATAAATTTGTGATAGCTAAGTTTAAGATTCAAAATTTTCTTCTAAAACAAGCATTGTTTTCAACATATTTAAAATAAAATAATAATTTTATAATTAACTTTTTAAGGCATTACTTTCACTACAAATGATTTTGATCTGCTCAAAATTTTAGATCTAAAAAAGGGAGATTCATATATGTCAATAATTACAAAAAATTTATAGATTATAAGTATTTAATCCCCTAAAAAATAAAAAATTTAAAAAATAAGACGTCGCCACGTGGAGCGACAATTTTATCCATTATAATGAATATTGATTCATGTTTTTGTCAAAGATATATAATAGCAAGCATCTTATGCTTCCCATAGTTGTTTTCTAATGAGATCATCATCTCTCTAAAAATGTTTCCTTTACCTATGCTATCAAAATTATTGAATAAATAATATGAGATACATAATTTTTTGTGGAGTAGTGTGCTCTGGTATTGATTGATGGAATTTTGCACACACCTATGGATGACCAGAGATGAAATGCTTTAGTGCTGACCAATCTATACTCTATAAAGTATGAAGATTAGTCTAATAGGCTACCTAAGGTTGTAATTGAGTTGAGCCTGCTCGCAAGCTAGATTGAGCTTGACTCATTCACGAGCTAGATTAAGATTGACTTGTTAACGAGCTCATGAGTTGAGCTTATCGGGCCATGAGTTCAAGCTCGAGCCTATACTTGCGCTCGTATATTAAATAAGCTCCAGCTCGAGCTCAACCTGGCGTGGCTCATAAGCTCGTTGAGCCGCTTGATTAATTTAAAAAATATATTAAAAAGTAGTTTAAATTATTACTATATATTATATTTAATATTTTAAAATTAATTTTATATTAAAAAAATTAAAATTTATTTTAAAATTAAAAAAATTGAGGTCAACAATTGAATAGAACTTGAGCATTTCAAAAGAGTTGGAGGAATCAAACCGAGCTCTGATTGAGCTCAAGGTCAATAAAAACTATATAAACTTACCTGATGGATATTCGACTAGACTGGCCATCCAATTTAAAACAAGACTTTTCATACATTCAATAATCTCCCCGGGATCTCTGCTTCCCCAGTCCTCCTCTCTCTTCCCTCGCCATGGATCTGTGGACGAGGGCCAAGGTATTCGCCGAGGAGGCAGCGAAGCGGGCGGAGGAGGCCGCGAAACGATCGCAGGAGCTGACCAAGGGAGCGGCCAAATTCTCCCAGGAGTTCGTTTCCGAGACAGCGAAGAAGTCCAAGGAGTTCGCCGCCGAGGCCACCAAGGCCGCGGATCAAATCAAGACTGAAGCCCTGCGCCGTGCCGACCAGATCAAGACCCTTGCCGCTGAGATCCCTATTCCCGTTAACGCCCTTACGGCCACCGCCTCTGTATCCTTCATCTCCAGGGAGCCTTCACTGGATCTCGAGAAGTTTGGCATTACGGAGGAGCTCAAGGAATTTGTTAGAGGACTCACCATCAGCACCTTCAAGGATTTTCCCATGGAAGGTATGCTCCTTATTCACTGTCGAGTTCTCCTTTTTTTTGTGTTCGTCCGATGGTGTTTTACTGGAATCTTCAGAGGTATGCTGACATTGGGAGTGCTGTGATTTTCTTTTTCATCATTTGAAGGATTGTTGTTCTTACTCTGAGGTGGATAGCTCTTGTGAACATGTTAAGTTGCCATTCCTGAGATCATTGTTGAGACACCCAGTTTTTAATGTGTTATTCTGTGATTTTCTTCGTTATGGTTGGTATAGGCGAGATACGGGCTTTTCACTGTTTCCTACTTCCTAATTGTCGAATATTTTCATTGCCTTATGGATTGCTACTCGTCTTTCTCTTCATTCTTATTTGTTGGATTCTTCCACTGAAATGCTTTATGATGACATTTATTTACAGAAGAAACAGATATCGACGAAAGCACAACACCATCCAATGTACGAAAGGATCTCAATGAATGGCAAGCCAAGCATGCTACTCTCATTCTCTCCGCTGCAAAGGTACATGAGGTTTTTTATTTTCATTTTGCAAATTCATAAATGTTTTATGCGCTTTACTTCGTGTATAGTTCAACAAATGGGAAATGCTGTGGAGCCCCATGTTTCAGCCGAAAATAATGCTGAAATCAACTCTCCAAATTCCCATTAAACCATGTATTAGAGAGATTTTGCCATGCTGATTTCGGCATATTTTTTACTTCTTGTGGTGATTATGCTTTTCTTGTTTTCAAAGTTTATGCATCCCTTCCTTCAAAATAGATATTGTTTTCTATAAGAAACTTGGATGATACTCGGTGAAAACATATTTATTGTTTGTTTGTGTACTTGTCCTTTCTAGCAATAAAGCTTAACCAAATAATTCGGATTACGCTATTCAAGATAGTTATTAATCTTTCGGCCATTTGATTGGTAGCTTTGGTAGCCCCAGTCAATGAAACTGTGGCGTCTTCCGGTCTTTCTTTACCCTTCTTCTTTGTGTCAAAGTAATCTTTCATAACATATTATATACAACCTTTCTCATTTTAGAAGAACAGCAACTTTGAATTATCTCTCCAATGCACCTTCAATTTTCTGTCACTCTTCTAATATCTTCTTTGTCCACATGATTTCCTTTGTTTGTTTCTGTACTTAATATGCAGTTAAGAATCCCTACAGTGCCACATTTTCTAGCAGCATATTATCTTAAACTAGATCTCTTGCGTGTGAGAAAATGAGCCGTTAGAGAGAGAATTGATCTAGATTGCTTTAGTTCTTTTGATCTCACACACAAAAGCAGTCAAGTGGAGATTAAGTATGGAATTTTTATGCTGGCAACCCAAGAAGTGAAAAGCCACAGGATCTTTCCTAGTTGAACAACTTTCACTAGTATGATTAAGTACAAAATGTTCTATCTCCTCATGATTGGGTGATGCAATCTAGAAAAAATACTAGAATTGCAAACTAAAGATTTCCTTCCCATAAAACATAAACAAACACAGATAAAACAAAATAATTTATTATATCTCACAATAGCTTAAACAAATACAACCTTACAACACAACCTCCATACAACTTCAAATTAAAAAAAGGACACAACAACACCTTATGACTAATCAAAGTTTCGAGAAGAAAGATACAGGTGGAATGAGAATCGTGGAGAGAAGAAGTAGATAGAAGTCCGAGACAAAGTTTTAGAAGATAGGGAGGTAGAAGAAAATAGCTCGCAAGCTATTTAAACCCTCAGGTTTTACTTTCTAAATATTCTTCACAATTCACTCTTCAAACTTTTCTATCACAAAGGAATTCAGCCCCAATTTATAGGAGAAATAAGAGGGAATACCATTTAATAGATCACATAAATGTGCCCCCAAAACAGCCACTAAAATCCACCAAAATAACCCACATTTAAAGCCTCCTGCATAGGAATCATCAAAGAGAAAACCGAGCAGCCACAACAGGGAAAACGAGTAGCCAACAGAAGGAAAACAGCAGGACAACAACATGGGAAAAAATAGACAGCATAGGGAAAGCCAGCAGCACTTAGGGAAAACCAAACAACAGTTAGGGAAGACCAAACAACACTTACATCACTTAGGGAAGACCAAACAACAGCAGATATACGAGAAGACAACAAAGAAAATGAGTGGACAACAGGAAAACTAAGAGATAGCTGGGAAACCGAGGGGCCAACAGGAAAAATGAAGGGTCAACAGAAAAAATTGAAAAAAATATTAGAGAAAGAAAGCTAGGAACACAAGTAAAAAATAAAGAAAATATAAAGTGGCAACTCTTGACTGCATTAATTCTCCTCTGGTGGAAGAATCTCATCTCTTGATGAGAATGCCTCAGTAACATGCTGGAAGATATCTGGAATACGACGTTGCAATTCCACAGCCCCAATCTAAGAACAATCGGATAAAGGACGTCCACTCCATTTAATTAAGAATCGACGGTGCACTCCTTGTCTTGTTTGGGTAGTATAGATATCTATGACATCTTCAAAAAGATCATCATATGCCTGAATTGGAATGGAAAGTGGCATTGACTCTATATCCATAGGATCAGTTAGTTCTCCTCCATTAGCAACTTTATGCAAAACAATTTTTCGGAATCTTTTTAAAACCTTCATATTTTCAGTATGAAAATATTCCTTCTCAGTTTCCTATATTAAAGTGTCATGCTTCCTTCGGATCTTCTCTTTTTCTTGTTCAAACTCTGATTGAAGTAGACGTTTTTTATTTTCATATCTCTCAGCACATAAATACTGTTGTCTTCGCATTTTGAGAAGTTCGTTCTATAGTGGATCGGTAGAACCTGTTTGAAGTGGTACCCATTCTATTGTTGGGAAGTTATCCTTTGGAATCCAATAAATAGTTGGTTGACTTTCACAAACTGCAAACTCAATTACCTGGCTCTGATACCAAATTGATGCAACCTAAAATAAATTTTGCTCTAGGAATGCAATTAAAATACACTTCCTTTTTCATTCACATAAACCTTAAATAACACAAATAAACACAACAATAAAACAGTACTAACACCACTCACTACAAGAAAGTCGCGTATTTCTGGCGGAAAATTTTGAAGTTTCCGACGGATTTTGAAAATTTTCGGCGGATTTCAAACGAAAAATTTTTCGACGATAAATCTAGCGTCGGAAAATTTTTTAGGCGAAAAAAATCCTCCAGAAAAAAATTTCTAGCGGATTTGGTCCGCCGGAAAAAAATTTCCGGTGGATTTAGTCCGCTGGAAACTTTTCCGGCGGAAAAAAACTGTAGGAATATATAAAATGGTTTTAAAAAAATTTCTGCTTCGGGCCTGCATTAGGCCCGCGGACACGCCCGCGCCCAGCCCGCATCTCTGCTTCCACAACCCGAGCCCAGCGGACTTCGGGCCTGCATCAGGCCCGCGGACATGCCTGCGCACCCAGCCCAGCCCGCATCTCCGCTTCCGTAACCCGAGCCCAGCGGGCCGCCCAGGTGACCCGCTCCCGCAACCCGCACCTGACGGCCCTGAGATTCGAACCAGGATATCCCCCATGCCCCCGCGCCCGGGCGCCAGTCCGACCACTGTACCGTTCCTGCAAATGTGTTTTAAAGGATGTTTTTTTATTTATATTAAAACTGACAGAAATTTATAATTAAAACTAATTAAATTATGTTTATTATTTTAATTGATAATCAAAATTTAAGTAATAATTAAGTAAACTATATTATTAAATTAATAATTAATTAAAATATATTAATAAATTAATAATTAATTAAAATAAACTATAAAATTATTAATGAATTAAATTACGAATAAATTATATTTTCAGAGATTTTTAGATTCCGTCGGAAAATTCGTCGGAAAAATATCCGCTAGAAAAGCCGCCGAAAAACCTGCTTGAAAATTTGTCGGAAAAATTTTTAAAAAATCCGTCAGAAATCCGCCGGAAAAGCCGCCGGAAATCCGCTGGTAATGGGAGATTTTCCTGTAGTGACTTATAACTTATAATAGAACATGACACGGCACAACTTAAAACTTATAATAATTTTAGAGAAGAAAGATACAAGTGGAATGAAAACTGTGGAGAGAAGAATAGATAGAAGTCTGAGACGAAATATAAGAAGGATAGGAAGACGAAGATAGCTCGCAAGCTAGAAAAAATTCGTAAGTTTTGAATGATCACATTCCAAAAATTCTTCAAAGTCCCTCTCTCACAAAGAAAATCAGCCCCAATTTATAGGAGAAATAAGAGGGAATAGCATTTAATAGATCACATAAATGTGCCTCTAAACCGCCATTATAATCCACCAAAACAGCCTACATTTAAAGCCTCATGCATAGAAATCCGTAAAGAGGAAACTGAGCAGCCATAGCAAGGAAAACAAGCAGCCAACAACAGGAAAACAACAGGACAGCAGCATGGGGAAAAATAGCTTGCATAGGAAAAGCCAACAACACTTAGAGGAGACCAAACAACACTTAGGGAAGACCAAACAACCACCACAAACCCCTCCAAATCAGCCCCTACCTTGACTGCATCAATTCTTCTCTGGTGGAAGAATCTCATCCCCTGATGAGAATGCCTCAGAACTTCCATGATGTTTCGAATGCACTATTTCTGATGGGAGATCTTCTTCTTAAATTGAAACTTCGGCTTGTTGATTGATTTGACTATTCATTTTTTTTTTAATTTTTAAAGAGAAAGGAAGGCTCACAACAAGCTAAAGCTCTGATATCAAATTGATACAACCTAAAAACAAACTTTGTTTTAGGAATGCAAATTAAAACACAATTCCTTTTTCATTCACATAAACCTTAAATAACACAAATAAACACAACAATAAAGCAGTACTAACACCATTATAACTTATAATAGAATAAGACACGATATAATTTAAAACTTACAATAGTTTTAGAGAAGAAAGATACATGTGTAATGGAAACCATGGAGAGAAGAATAGATAGAAGTCCGAGACGAAATATAAGAATGATAGGGAGAAGAAGATAGCTCGAAAGCTAGAAAAACCCTTAGATTTTGAATGATCACATTCCAAAAATTCTTCAAAGTCCCTCTCTCACAAAGAAAATCAGCCCTAATTTATAGGAGAAATAAGAGGGAATAACATTTAATAGATCACATAAATGTGCCCCCAAAACAACCACTAAAATCCACCAAAACAGCCCACATTTAAAGCCTCCTGCATAGCAATCCGCAAAGAGGAGCAGCCATAGCAAGGAAAACGAGCAGCTAACAGCAGGAAAACAGTAGGACAACAGCATGGGAAAAAACAACCCGCATAGGGAAAGGCAGCAGCACTTAGGGAAGACCAAACAACCACGAAAAACCCCTCTAAATCAACCCCTACCTTGACTGCATCATTGGGGAAGACATTAATATAATAGATGTGCTCAACATCGTAGTTGTTTGCAAACTTGATGGTAGCTGTGGTACTAATTTGGTAGGATATAAGAATGGCACATGTCTTGAGGAAGATATTTGCGACAAAGGTGTTGGAGGAGATGATTCAATATAATTTTTAAGGGATTAACATGTTAATCATATATTTTTGGTTAGTTGATAAAAAATAGAAAGATTAGTACCACAGCTACCATCATGTCTCCCTTAAAGGTTGTATTGCAATCATCGTATTATTGATACACACTAAATTTTCTCTCTAAAAAGAGCGGTTAAGTCTCCTGTACAACTCTCCCTAAAAGAGAGGTCAATCATATCATATCATATATCTATTGGTGGTATCATTCCCATGTATAATTCTTCTTAAAAAGGGAAATCAAACATATATGAGAGTTTATTCGCCAACGTATCCCTCAATCTTTTGAGGTAAGTCGCCAAATTGTGTATCGATGCTTTAGCTATTTTTTCCATACACAAAATGTAATACAACATCAAGCCTTCATACACAAAATGTAGTATTATTTATAATTTGTATGCTTAAAGATATAATTTCATAATGCCAGCTAATCATGTAGGATCATTTGCAAAGTATGCTACACATGAAATTTTCAACTCTTATGTCAAAAATACTACAATATTTAATGTGTCATAAATTAGTTTGCCAACATAAAGAGTTCATCATACACACTACCATACATGAGAAATAAAAAATCATTCTTGGATTAAACATAAAGTTCCATAAGCAAGCCATATTGCATGTCTTAAATTTGTAGAAACAAGAAAAATACTCAAATTTCTTCAACATAAACACATAACAATTACAAATTAATATGAATGAAGATCTCTATTCACATATGCTTTAGTATTCATGGCCAATCATATGAATCTCAATGGCATATTTCAAGCATCATACAATAGAGAGAAAACTATTTCTTAAGTTAAGATAAAGATTTTCTACTTGAAATCTTTTGATGGAACTCTGATCCATCTTTCAAAAGAACCAACCTAAGCTCTTTCTCTCTTTTTCCCGAGCTTTTCTCCACTTCTTCTACCCCTCCATGCTGACCTCCCTTAAAATGCATAAATGGTTTGAAAATTGTGTTGGCCTTCTTTTAACCTATTTAAACACAAGATATACCATTTAAGCTTTAAATGAATTAATTTTCATGGCTAAAGGGTTTTTTTTTGTAATTTGGTTTCTTAATGACAAGATGACCCTTTTGGATGTTGATGGGGGCTGTGGGGTAACATATAGAATAGTGAAATGATTTAGGCCTTTATCAATCTCTAATAATACTTAGGTTTTTTTTATATAAAAATTATAAAAATTTCACTTAATATACGCACGTATACGTGCCGAATCAAGTAATATAGTGACAGAGTAGAGTATTGATCCTGTGAGCAATATATGCTCACTTGCAAACACTAGTACTGTCTATTAAAATTATAACAATTATCCTACTCGATAAAAATAGATGTTGTGGAGATTCAATCACTTAAATAAAATTAGATTAAGATAATGAATACACTATGTCAATATAATGTTTTGGATTGATGAGTATAAATAACATATTTTTTCTAATGATTCTCTTTTAATTGTGATACTATTCAGAGCATATGCATTCCTAGATCTTTGTCGAGCTTGTAGGAACAAATGATGTCTACCGACTTCCTACGATTATATCATCTCCTTAAGAATTTAGTACATTTTATACCCTATGCCTAGGTATGACGCATACTAATTCAATATTCTTGGTTATGCCTATTTCCCTCCATCGAGGCCCCACATTACACCTAACTTTAACTACACATATGACCACTATGTGCATTAAATGAAAATCTGGTAATATTGAAAATATTTTTTAATCATTTAAGAAATAAGATAATTCATTAATACTACGTATTATATTTACATCATCAATCCAAAATTAGAGAATTTAGTCAAACATGGAGTAGAATTGAAACAAACTCATTTTTTTAATAACATGATAAAAAGAATATACAAGAGATAAATATCACCAAAATGGTTCAATGGATCTTCTCTACACTCCGCTTTACTTATAAATTTGCTTCCACAAACATAAGCCAAACACTCTAATGGTAGTAACCAGTACTTATCTAAATTTTCTTAGTTGTCATCCTAAGAGAAATTTAGAGAAGCACTCTAAATTGTTCTGAAATTATCTAAGTGATTGAACTCTCTTACAAACAAAACACAATGACTATTTATAGGAAAATACAAAGTAGGCATCTGACGCTGCGGTACTAGAAAGATCGGCGTGCCGCGCCCAACAAATGAATTAACGCAGCTGCGCTTGTTGACGTGGATCAATTACTTAGTGAATAGTCGCGTCGTTTCACTAACAGATCGTGTCCTTGGGAAGTTATAAATGCTACGCTGCGGCGCTGCTGACTTTCAAATGCTGCGGCACCGGAAGAGCAATTTTGGCGTCGAGGCGTTATAGAGTATGCCGCTGTAGTGCTGTCCGACAGTGAACATGGCGCCGCAAAGCTGAACTTTTGACACCGCGACGCTGTCCGACAGAGAAGTTGGCGCTGCAATGTTGATATTCAGGCACTCCGGCGGTATCTTTAATGATGTTGTGGTTTTGTTTGTTCCAATGCTGCAGCGCTATATGAAACTTGAAATTTTATGTCTTTTTTGTATTTTTCTTGCACAATACAACTAAAACAATACATTTTCACTGAAAATATAACACATAAAATAACATATTATTTACACTTATCAAAAAGCTTGCATGTCATCTTAAGTGGAATGTTGCGGGCAAAATGGTCTTTTGGTCATTTGGAAGTAAAGTTCATTGTATAGAAAAATGATGGTAATATTGAACATTCGCATAAAATCTTAGAAAAAAATATTTTAAAAATTCATAAAATATGTGATAAATTATCTAAATTATAATTAGATGTCATGAGATATTTTAAGAAATTATTGGTGCATTAAATAGTCATATATATGGTGAGAGTCAACATAAATTCTCTAAATAAATTATTGAGTAATTTATATTATCATATAAAATATGACATTTTTTAAAGAAAATGTCATGATTCACTTTTCATGAGGATCTTAAAATATTCACATGTCATCATCATTGTAGGTATTACCATCTTCCTTTATTCAAATATTGTTGTCCTTGACATTTACTAAAAATAAGAAAAGAAACATTTGCCTCATGTCCAATTCTTTCTCATGATTTATGCTTCCATCGAACTTTAACATATGTTATTATTCTATTTAGGAGCTTATTCATGACATATATAAGAAGCCATTATAGCTTTTCTGTATAAGTTAGATCCCATTACACTACTACCTTGTCCTGTGGAACTTTATTGACCTCCTGTGACATATGATTTAGGAAGTTAATCGAGAGATTTGGAACATATTATGCCGTCACTCATATCAGTAATTAATTTTTATTTTATAGGCCTCTTTTCTAATTCTATGAGTAGCCTCTTTCCTAATTCTATGAGTATCTTGAATGGGCTTACAAGCATGGTACTCAGTTTACTAATTCTACTAAATCTTATGACTCCCTTAAGAGGCGGACTCTTTTTTACATCCACAATACCCAATTGATAACTTCATTGGTTTGTTCTTGAGATTGTAATACTTTCTCTATCTATCCTAAGTTGCTTCTAATCTTTACCCGATAACACTGATCAACTAGATTTGACCCAATTATCTCTCTCATTTTAATCTCTACTCAACTCAGAGGTGTTTTGTAATTCCTACTATAGTGTCTCATAAAGAGTCATGCTAATGTTGGATAGATAGCTATTATTATATATAAAGTTTATCATTTTGATATGATCTTTCTAGCTCCTTTCAAAGTCAAATATTCACAATCTTAGTAAATTCTTCAAATTTTGAATCACCTTCAAAGACTTTCTTTCAATTTGTGGATGGAATATTCAATCTTGTCGTCAAACCTTATTGAGTATTTTTCTATAATCTAAATGTGAACCTACCATCCCTATGTAACACGATCACTTGAGGGATACCATGCAATCTAATTATGTGGTTCTCGTACAATTGGGCTATCATTTTCACTGAACTAGTCTTCTTGATAAACAAAAAGTGACATTGTTTATGTTATTTTATATATAATCACTCAAAATAAATCATGTCCCAGCTTGGATTTATGAAAATCCATTATAATGTTCACCATCATCTCCTCCAACTCCCATTCAAGCATATGTAAGGGCTCTAGTATTTCACTAACTCATTAATGTTCTACTTTAACTGCTTGGCAACTCTCTTATTTTGCAAAATATTTTGCCACTACCATCTTTATACCATACCACCAAAACAACTAAATATATTTGTACATGTTCCTTCTTTTTGGATGAATAGTGTAATCCAAATAATGAGCTTCCCTCAAAATATCTTGTCTTAGATCAAAATTATCTAGCAATCACAACTTACTACTTGACCATCTCTTCCCTTCGATAGAAGTACTCGAATCATTTCTTTTTCTTGCATGCCCCCAACCATATTTTGATACTTTGTATTAGCCCTTTGACTGGTCATAATTATCTCCTACAGTGTTGGTGTGGGAATCATCTAATCTAATACTATCAATTCTTCTACACTCTTGACCACCTTTAACTAAAGACTACAATTCTTTGATCAACTAAGCTTCCCTAATAATTAACTAACATGCATTGGCTGAAGACTTACCAAAAAAGTACATCAACCTCTATATTTTCTCTCCTTGGATGATTTTAAATATCTGAATCAGAATCTTTTAATAGCCCATGCCATCTCATTTGTCAAGATTCAGTTCCTTTTGAGTGAAAGTATACTCTAGGCTTTGATGGTTAATAAACACTTTACATTTAACCTAATATAAGCTATGCCTCCATATCTTCAAGTCAAACATAATATTTGTCAATTCTAAATCATGTGTTAGGTAGTTCTACTCATAAAATTTTAACTTTCTAGAAGCATAAGCAATGACTTTATTAATTTGCATTAATACATATCTTAGTCCTCTTAATGATGCATTATTAAGAATTTGGAATTTCTCTATCCCCACGAGTAATATTATTACAAGCGTTGATATGAAACAATTTCTTATATGTTGAAAACTATGTTTATGTTTATAAGATTATTCAAACTTGTTTACTTTTTGAGTAGGCCTTGTCAAAGGCATATCACTCTTTGAAAAACCCTTTGCAAACCTTTAATAATGCCCAAGCAAACTTAGAAAACTACAAACTCCAGGTATATTGTAAGTCTTGGCTAATCTACTATAGTTTGAACCTTTTGAGGATCTATATAGATACCATCTTTACTGATTATGTGCCCTAAAAATGTAACTCTCCAACCAAAATTCACACTCAATGAACTTGGCATACAATGCACGCTTCCTTAGAGTCTTAAAAAAATCAGCAATTGTACAACATGCTCCTTCTTACTCTTAGAATGGATCAATATTACATCTATGAATGTTATAAGTAATTGACCCAAATACCACACACCTTATTCTTAAGGAGTCATATACATAGATGGTGCATTAGTTAAATCAACATGCATCAACAAGAACAGGTAGTGTTCATATCTATTATTGAATACTACAACAACAATAACAATAATATCAAGTCTTTATCTCACTGTGGGGTCGGCTACATGAATCATTTTTCTCTATTATGTTATGTTATTGAATGCAACCTTAAAAATATATTCCTTCTTAATCATAAATTAATGATAGACAAATCTTAAATTAATTTTAGAGGAGATTGTGCTTTCTTTAATTGGTCAAACTAATCATTTATTCTAAGAAGGGGATATTTGTTCTTGTTAAATTCAGAGAATTGGAGAAGGAAAAATGCTTAATTTTATTATATAAAATTATCCTTATTTATAGATCTATACAAGATGTCTTAATAAAGAAACAAATAACTACAAATTCATACATAATTGCCTTAATATAATCCTTTATAAATCAACCACCCAAATATGGAAAGAGATCGACGTGATCTTGGTGAGCCTCCCACGGATTCCCATCCTGGTTGTGGGATCAAATGTTAATGGACGGCTGGGATTTAACAGAGATCGGCGTGATCTAGATGAGCCTACCATGGATTCTCATCCTAGCAGTGAGATCAAATGTCAACGGACGGCTGGGATTTTAACACTCCCCCTCAATCTGGGGAATACATATATGTCATTCCCAGTTTGGTAATTAGTCACAAAAAGTAGAGTTATCAAGTCCCTTGGTGCACTATAGAGCCCTCTATTTGGTCAAAACTTTGGGAGAAATTAGCTTCAGACATTGCGGTGGCAAAGGGTAACAATGAAGGCTATATTAAGCAGGGCAACAATGAAGGCTGCATTGGTTATAAATAGGATAGCAACCACAAGAGAAGGCTGGCAATGAAGGCACGACAATAAGAAAAAAATTATTTTTAGGGTTGCGGCAAGCTTCAAGGACAGCAATAGAAAAACACGTCTTAGGCGGCTTAGCACTTGCCACACAAATCTCCTCCTGTCCGATCAATCCAGCCTTCAGCCCAATGCAAATTAGTCTTCTGACTCCACTTGAACACTCATGTTCGATCGAACTGGTACATGCGCACACAAGGCCTCTGATCCATCTGGTCTGATATGAGGAAGGAGTGTAGGTCTCGCACACTTGTTTGTCCTGGCCCTAGACCTGCACGAGAGGGAACCCTCTGCTTTTTCCAGACGTACGCAAGAGGAGCCCTCCCGCTCGATCTCTCCTCGATCTTGGATGCACGAAGGAAGCAGAAGGATTAATATTCCTCAGAATTTCGACAATGAAGGCTGGTGGTGGGAACCTGTATTCCTCATAATTCCAGCAATAAAGGCCAGTGGTGAGAACCTGTATTCCTCAGAATTCCGACAATGAAGACCAGTGGTGGGAACATGTATTCCTTATAATTCCGGCAATGAAAGCTGATGGTGGGAACCTATATTCCTCAGAATTCTGGCAATGAAGGCCGATGGTGGGACAATAGGAAAGCCGATTAATTATCCTTCCAAATCCACAAAATCGAGAGCAAACACGAGCTTAAGAGGCTCCTATGTCTGTTCGGCCTTGTTAGATCGCATGCACAACAACTCTTTAATTGCTCGGTTCGGCAACAGCACAAGCATGAGGTTCGGTCATCCCGGCTAAGACATACACGTTGCACATGCACACAGTTCCTGCTCGCCCCCTCTCTTAATCCTCTTCTTCATTCAGTCCGGCCACTAGATAGGCACGCACGAGAGGGGTCTCGTGTGCTTTCTCTAGCCGCATGCATAAGACCGAAAGGGGAAGCCTTCTCACTTGCTCGGTTTCTCTGGACGTACGCTAGTAGGAAGCAGAACGCAAGAATCGGCTCTTCCTTGATCACACACAGCGGTGAGCACAATCCTGCTCAATCAAATCCCAGGCACACGCGTAGAATCTTTTGGCCACACGCCTCTCTGATCCCATTTGGTCGCATGCATGTGAGAGGGGTTTACGAGACGTTCGTCTCTCTTGATCGAAAACAGATACCATGGGGTTCTCGCTCGACTCCTCCAGGCGAGATGCACTAGACGTTTGTCTCTTTTTGATCAAACAAAGAGACCGAGAGATGAAGCACTTTCTCCCTCTCGGTTGAATGTACACAGGAACGAAAAAGCCGGAATACGATCCCTTTCGTTTCTGAAGGGACCCTTCAGAAAGTCTGACAGTAAAAAAACTCAGAATTCTAGCCAAGCCAATGAAAGCTCTGATACCATGTTAAATTCAGAGAATTGGAGAGGGAAAAAGACTTAATTTTATTATACAAAATTATCCTTATTTATAGATCTATACATGTTGTCTTAATAAAGAAACAAATAACTACAGAATCATACATAATTGCCTTAATATAATCCTTCCTAAATCAACCACCCAAATATAGAAGGAGATCGGCGTGATCCTGGTGATCTCCCACGAATTCTCATCCTAGCCGTGGGATCAAGTGTTCATGGACGGCTAGGATTTAACATAGATCGACGTGATCCGGATGAGCCTCCCATGGATTCCCATCTTGGCCGTGGAATCAAGTGTCAAGGGACGGCTGGAATTTTAACAGTTCTTGATAATTATATTATTCAATTTCTTATAGTCACTAACATTCTTATTGGTCAATCCTTCTTTTTCACAAATATATCTGAGGCTCCCTAGGGTGTCACACTAGTTCTAACTTTTAATAAATCTATTATTAATAACTTCTTGTAATTGTGTCTTCAACTCTTTGAGTTTTCTTACAACTATTTGATAAGGAATCTTAGAAATAAGGCTAGCATATGATACCTACTCTATATTAAATTCTACTTTCTTCCATGAAGGAAACTTAAGTTAGGTAACTCCTTAGGAAACATCTACACGTTCATTCACCACTTCTACGAACTTTATGTTTATTGAGGACTTAAGTCAGGTAACTCGTCAGGATAAACAAATAGCTTTATTCTTCTTTATTCTCAACACCATAGAGTTTTGCCGATTCTTCCCTTGAAAATAAACCTTCCTATCATCCTCTAAAACAACTTCTCTCTTCTTGTCACACTCTATTCTAGCCGATACTTACATAGCTTGGCCATCCATAAAACCACATCGAACTCAATAAAGGGAAATATATTGAATTCAGATGAAAACTTGGTGTTCTTTCTAACAAGTACAGACAAACTAAAGCACTTAGTATTGTCAAAAGGCACCATAATAACAAAACCAGTATGTAATGAAACAAATGACACGCAAAGTTGTAGATATAAAAGAATTTGAGGCATCATAATCAAATTATACACTACAAGCATGATCGACTATTAAATTTGTACTTAATTCCTTGTTGATTGAATCCTTGGTCTCTTGCTGTGCTAAAGCATGCACTTCTGTTTGCATTGGTTGAGGCCAAGCTTTAGATTTCTCCATTTTAACTTGGGCTCCTATTTAATTATGAGCTAATCTAGTAATTACATACCATTCTCCTTTATTGCATGAAGTTGTACTGAAATGCTTAGATTGGTATGATTGATGTTATCCCCCTAGATTGCCCACTTCTATTCTTGATCTTAGATCTTCCTTCTTGCTCAAGTCAATTCCTTATTACGTATTGTAGCTACCCACATTAGAAGTGCTGACCTGTTGCATACTATCATCTCCCAAAGTATTTTTTTCCATAAATATTACATTAGAATATGAATCTTGGACGGATTCATCTTCTTCTCTATGATGTTTGACTTGAATGTCCTCCCTAAGTATCAGCTCTTACTAATCTTATTGAATTTATCACCCTTATTAAAGTCTTCAATTCTCTTGTCTATACATTAACATTTTTGCAACAAGAATGCTTTATCATTCTCATTCAGTCTGCATCTCTCCAATATCTTAAAAAAAATCATTAATTCTAAAGGGAACCAAAAATTATCTTTATCTCTTCCCTCAAGCCCTTACATAATCATAGCACTTCTCTGTAGGGTTACTCCATCATACTTCTGCTCCTTGAGTCAGCTTGTCTAGCTGAAGGTGGCACAACCTAGTCCACAATATTATTGAGTTTAACTTCTCCTTTTAACTATTGGTTTTACCTTCCTTTTAAATAGAGGTGGCATTATACTTCGAAATAATTTCAAGTGTCAACTTTGGTCATGCTACTCATGCATAATTTATTGTTACTCATGCATAATTTATTGTTGTCATCACTAATAGCTTGAGAAATAATATTAGAAAATTGGTTCTGTCTCAACTTTTTGAGTTGCTCTCTATGATGCACAAACACAGATACGGCAACACGGATACGGGACACGTTAATTATTGAAAATATAGGACATGAATACGGTATTATAATTTTTAATATTAGCAAAAATGGTTTTGGAGACCTCAAAAACGTCCGAATCGGACCATCCAAGTCGGAAATCGGGCCCGAACCTGATGATACAATAACCACTGTTACAGTAACCGTTTGCTACCATAACCGTAGTCCACAGTAACAGCCTGCTACAGTACCCCCGCGGGCTATAGTAACCGTCTGTTATAGTAAACACCTGCTACAGTAACCACAGGCTCTTTTTATGATATTCTTGAAGAATATTCCTCCTTCCCTTTCAGCTATAAATACCCCCTGGGGCAAGGGAGAAATTGCACCGTTTCTTCTCTTCTACTCCTCCGGCCTTCTTACAATAGAAACCTTCCACTATCTTGAATAGGCGGCATCCCCTGTCAAGTCAAGTGGCCCTCTTTGTGTAGAAACAAAATTTTCTTGCCTTTCTTCTTCTTGTCTTATGGATTTCTTCTAATATTAAAAGTATTCTACTGTCTGAGAAAGGTGGTGTCTCCTATGAAGCTTCAGTGCCCCTCTTTTGTGCAAAAGGAGTAGACCTTGCCTTTTTTCTTCTTCTTTTCTAGATTTCTTCTAACATTAAAGGCATTCCACTGTCTGAGATAGGTGGTATTCTCTATCAAGCTTTAGTGTCCCTCTTTTGTGCAGAAGTAGACCTTACTTTTCTTCTTCTTCTCTTCTGGATTTCTTCTTGCATTTGAGGCGTTCCACTATTTTTGATAGGCAGCATCCATTATCAAATTTTAGCGCCTCTCTTTATGTAGGAGTTTGATGAGCAATCATTTTGTCCCTTTTAGACTATCCATGACAAAAGAAGATCAGTCATCTCCTGCATGAGAGGGTGATCTGAAAAGATTTGGCGGTGTTGACACCTATGAAGAGAACTAGTGATTGTCAGCATGCGGGTGGAATTTTGACAAGGATTGAACGGAAGTCCGGTGGCGATCAACGGCCAGGTGGAAGTTGGCGACCATCGAGCGGAAGTTTGGTGGCAATCGACGACTGGGCGGTGTATTTCCAGATCTTTTTAGATCATCCTCTCATGTAGGAGGTGACCGATCTTCTTCTATCATGGATAGTCTAAAAGGGAAAAAATGAATGCTCATCAAACTCCTTCTACATAAAGAGGGCTCATCAAACTCCTTCTACATAAAGAGGGGCACTGAAATTTGATAGGGATGCCGCCTATCAACAACAGTGGAATACCTCTAATGTAAGAAGAAATCCAGAAGAGAAGAAGAAGAAAGACAAGGTCTACTCCTTCTGCATAAAAGAGAGACACTAAAGCTTGATAGGGGGATACCATCTATTTCAGACAGTGGAATACTTCTAATGTTAGAAGAAATCCATAAGAGAAGAAGAAAAGCAAGGTATACTCCTGCACAAAAGAGGGGCACTGAAGCTTGATAGGGGATACCACCTATCTCAGATAATGGAATGTCTCTAATGTTGGAAGAAATCCAGAAGAGAAAGAATAAGAAAGGAAAGAAAGTTTTGTTTTTACATAAAGAGGGGCACTTGACTTGATAGGGGATGCTGCCTATTCATGGCAGTGGAAGGGCTTCTATTGTAAGAAGGTTGAAGGAGAAGAAGAAATGGTGCAATTTCTCCCCTGCCCCAAGGGGGTATTTATCGCTGAAAGAAGAGGAGGAATATCCTTTAAGAATAAGAATATTCAAATAATATTCTTAGGGAATAAGAATATTCATAGGAATATTCCTTTTTTTTTAAAAAGAGTATGCAGTTACTGTAGCATACGGGCACTGTAGCAAATGATTACTGTAGTAATGGTTATTGTAGATCGGGTTTAGACTCGATTTTCGGCCCAGTCGGTCCAATTCAAACATTTTTTGGGTCTCCGAAGTCATTTTTCGACATTCCAGACTCAATTTTGACATTTGCAAAGCTCAACGGAGCCTCAACAGTCAATTTCGAGCAATTTTTAAAATTTTGGAACGTAGTTTTTTAATATTTTTTGCTCCAATAGACACGCCAACTTTAGGACACGTTAAATTTATAATCAAAGGTATTTTACTTAGTTCGTGGCCCGATGGAAGGTCCACGTTGACGTCCAGGAATTGGTCGTGCCTTATAATCACTTGAAAATTATAATTTTGTAATTAAAATAGCTTGAAATACTCCGACATGTATTTTTGGACTGTGCTGGCTTTGACGTCCGAAAATATGGGGGCAACTGATATATCATCCAAAAAAAATCCTGATCGGGCACGAATCTCGAGGCTAATTCGCATTGGAAACTTTGAAAATTAAATCTATGACCATCCGAACTCTGATTTTAGCAAACTTATAGTCAAACTGAACTTCTCGAAAAGACATACCCAACGACACCAAATTTGTTCCAATCCGAGCCTAAATGGGTTCAAATCAAGGACCTGAAGTGCATTTGGAAGGCTCAAACTATAAATTGGACAATCAAATGATTTTCAAATGTATAACATGCTTATAACTGATACGAGCGGCTCGACGAGATGAATCCAATGAGCCAAAGATCGTTGAATTATGATCTCATTAAGACACTTAAATACTCGATAAACAATCCACAATCAAGGGAGTCGATATCGACCGTCCATTCAAACCACTCCCAACATGCTCTTGATCTTCTCCTTATTTACTTATCATGTCACTCCCAAAAAGCTATAAATAAACCCATCATTCTTCATTGAGTGGGGATGAAGGGAAAGAAGAGAGGAGAGAAAGAGAAATCTGAGATCTCTCTTGCCACCAAGCTCCTCCTCAACCACCACCCGACCATCGACTGTTGCTGGACTTTCGCCCGGCCAACAAATGTCATCGTACTTACGCCCGACCACCGATTTTTGTCGGACTTATGGCCGGCCATCAATTTTCGCAGGACTTTTGCCTTGCCACTAACTGACGTCGGATTTATGCCCGGCCAGCAACTTTCGCTAGACTTCCACCCATCCACCAACTGTTGCCGGACTTATGTCTGGCCACCGATTATCACCGGATTTCCTCCAGACCACCGTCGTCGACTACGGTCTTTCTAACATACGTCACCCGCTAACCATGGTTCTTCCGACCACCATCACCCAGCTACGGTTTTTTCGACCCTTGTCGCCTGACGACTACAGTCTCTTCGACCACCGTCACCCA
Source organism: Dendrobium chrysotoxum (assembly GCA_019925795.1). Classification (NCBI taxonomy): domain Eukaryota; kingdom Viridiplantae; phylum Streptophyta; class Magnoliopsida; order Asparagales; family Orchidaceae; genus Dendrobium; species Dendrobium chrysotoxum. The sequence goes on from CM034307.1 coordinate 50,398,675, forward strand.
ATCATGATCCTTCCGACCACCTTTACCCGACTAAGGTCTTTCTGACCTCCGTTGCTCGACAACGGTCTCTCTGACCACCGTCGCCCCCTAATTACGGTCCTGCCGATCTCCGTCGCTTGACAACTATCTTTCTGACCACCGTCGTCGGCCGACTACAGTCCTTTCGACCTCCATCTTCAGACAATGGTCTTTCTGACCATCATCGCCCGCTAACTACGGTCATTCTGACCTCCGTCGCCCAATTACGATCTTTTCGCCAAACTTCGCCTGACTAAGGTCTCTCCATCCTCCGTCGCCCGACTACGGTCCTTCCGACTACCTTCGCCAGACTACGGCCTTTTCGACCTCCCTCGCCTATCGACTACAGTCTCTCCGACCTCCTTCGCTCGACTATGGTCCTTCAGACCACATTTGCCCGATTGCCGTCTTTTCGACCTCCATCGTCTGTCAACTACGGTCTCTTCGACTACCGTCACCGTCACTTGACTATGGTCTTTCCAACCTCTGTCGCCTACCAACTACGGTCTTTTCAACCTCCGTTGCCTGACTACAGTCCTTCCGACTACTGTCTCCCGACTACGATCCTTCAGACCTACATCGCTCACCGACTATGGTCCTACCGACCAAACAAATATATCAATATTGATTCTTCCAACTTCCACCATGTAATGCACTCTATATGATGTATATTTGCTACATTGAGCCAAGGCCTTCCCCTCAAGAAATGGCCTCATTTGTAATCAAATGCAAATAGTAGTAGATTCATTTGAACTTGGCAAGACCCCATGATTTTTCTCTCTTTCCAGGGTTTTCCACGTAGAAACTCTAATGTCTCTTATGAACACTACACCCAACTATTTATCTATCTGTGTGATGGATCTTCGCAATAAACTAGGACGTTAAATTTTTTATTTCTCTACCGCCGCGAATACTCCAGGACACAACAAACCTTGAGTTTGTATCTAAAGTCTATTTCTAAGCTTAAATTAGTGATCATACTCAAGCCCGTGGAGACTAAAATATCTTTTGTTGTAGCTTTTATTCATATGAAGAAATTGGTTATTCAATTAATGATGTTATTCTCATAATATTCTTCTCCTAATGTACAAGTCTATCATCATGCTCTTAAATTGATGGTCTTCCTTTAAAGAAGTTTTTGTTGAGTTTGTGTCACTATTGTTTTTATTGCTATATGATTATGGAAACTTTTATAGTACTATTATAGGGAAAATATATGACAGATTGTGACATATAGATTTAAACCTTCGAATCTTACTTCTTAAATACAACCTGCACATGATGAAAATTAAGAAATTTTTGTCATCATGGAGAAATATTTGTCATCATGGATGACAGTTTTCCAAGAAAATTTAATTCTTCACAACTCATTAGGAGAATAGTTCAATCTTACCTAGGAGAGTTGTAAGCCTATGAAATAATTTTAGATTATTTTTAATATTACTGAATATTTTAGAATTTATTTCGTTAAATTCTTAGGATTGTCTTTATTTCAAAATAGATGATAAGATTATTTTGAGTTATCCAAGTTTGGGTTCTATTTAAATTCAGTTGTCTTATCTGTAATCATATTTGTAGAAATAAAGAGTTTTATGTATTGTAAATAATTATTGAATTATTAATTGCAATTGAAAGATTCCCTCACCCTTATTCTCTCCTTAACATCATATACTATCTATCCTACAGATCAACTTGTTCTCTCTTTTTTATCTCTCCACTATTGAATTACTACAACATTATGCTACAGTACTGGTCTTCCCTCTATCTTCTTTCAAAATCTCTCCTTTATTCCCTTTTGTCTAACAAAGCCATTTTCAAGAGAAATAAGAAGAAAATCAAGGAGATTTACAAAAAATGGCTCATATTGAAATTGCTTTTAAAACCATCCTCCTAAATAAATTGGCATCTGAGCCTCCTTTATCCTATATCATTTTGACTTTTTATTGGTCATTCTAGAACATCTTCTGTTGCAAGTCACTACATGGTGGCGACCAAATTCTCTAGTATTTGATCATATGAATTTTCAAGATCATCACATGAAATTTTGTTGTTCTCTATATTCTAGTATATGTTGAATTTGTTCAAAAATTAACGCCCATTTTAGATAATTCTGGATTGAAATGTGGACAAACTAAATTGATTTTATGAGATCATGATTATTTTTGGCTCTTATATACACCTTATAATTTTAATTCATTTCAATACCGCAGGCATTTCTATTTCTTAAATACTGATACTGAAATTCTAACACCCCCTTAGTCGTCAGGATTGCATTAAAAAGGTTTTTTAGCTGAACTATTTTGACATGTTTCATTTCTTTTAATCCTAATAAGTATCCCATCTCGACTTAACATTTTACCTTAAATATTTTTGAAGTTAATGCAACTTTTACTTTTTTGGATGTATTTATTGTTTTGTTTCTAATTGTTTTTTCAAGCAACTAATTATACCCTTTTCACCTTATACCTTGAACTTGCTGTTTTCTGTTAAAACACCTCATTAATGTTCCTTGTAAGTTGCTCTCATTTGCTTTTTCAGATGATTGTTCGCAATTATATTAATCTCCTCATTTAGTCAGCTAGTCAATTTCATCCTCTGTTGTGAATCCTTTTTTTCTTTATATCCAACAGGGGTTCAGTTGTCACATCTTAGCTACTTAATGAAGTGCATACTATTATCGCGGACCACACTGAAATATTTTTAACAGATTGGCACTACGTCAAATCTATGCGGCAAAACCTTAGAAACTATTTATATATTAATGAAGTGCATATTTGCATATTTAGAGTTTTTTGCTTCACAACATTTGCAGGATATATCAAAGTTCAGATATGAGCTATGCCCACGCTACATGAAGGAAAGAAAGTTTTGGCAGATATATTTTATTCTTGTGAACAATCATGTTGCCCCGTAAGTCTGTCCTTGTAGTTGTACAAGTTGTTTTCTTTATAGTTTTCATCTAGATTGTATCATTGCTTTTTGTCCTAGAAAGGCACCAAAAAGTATTTTTTTTATGGGCAGTTAACCTGAGTTCTTTTTATAAACTGCTATTTTATTTAACATAAAAAAATGCTGTCATAAAGACATGCAGCACTCAGGAAAAGAAGTCATGAATACTTTAGTCTTGGAATATTTTATTTACTCTTGATGGCTGAGTGATATAGTATCAGTTTAAGAAAATAAAAAAATACTTCAGGGCTTGTTCGACATCACTTTTATTTATATTTTTTATTTTAAACTATGTTTGGTTATTGTGTTTTATAATTTTTTTATTTTATCTCTAAAAATAAAAAAAGTCATTTTTAAAAACACAATATATTTAAAAAATAATCACCACTGTCAGCAACCACCACCACCCCCCTTGTTAGCCCTACCTCCACATTACCGATTGTCTCTATTGCCGACTAGATGGTGATTGCTGTCATCACTGCATAAATCAACTTAGTCAAAATTCAATAAAAAGAAAAAAATCTATATTTATGTTATCAAGCATTTTTACTTTATGTCAAAATGAAAACAAAATAAAACTAAACTAAAAAATATATATATAGAAAACAAAAAATGATCCTAAAGTCCCTTCCAAGTTACGATAAATGTTAGCAAAAGCATTGGTGTAACACGCACATGATTTGGTGCGATAAAAATTTATGAGACGCCATAACCCAACCTGTGTTGATATGGTTTAGTTTTATGACTGTAATGTTAACATGTTTGATTATCTAAATCTTAACTTCCCCCCAAATTCAATAGGTCTGCCAATGTCAAATCTCTATGCTCATAGAATATTAGAATGTTTGTTGTTTGCATTTCACTGGCCCTTTGTTTTCTTTTCCTTTTTTAGACCTTATCTTTAATTCGAGTGAAAAGAATTAACCTAAACGATTTGAAATGTATGCAAAGGGAAATTGCTAGCGTCTTACCACAACAACTCACGGTTCTTTTTGCAGTTGCTTCACTGCAGTTATATTTTTTAATGATTTATCTATCAAATGTAATGCATTTTGTTTAGTACTATCTTATTTGAATAATGTAATATTTTTTAGAATGGTCAACATTCATTATGATTTTTTTCAGTAATTTATTTTGGCCGTCAAATAGCTTTGACATATAGATGTTGGCCAACATCTTGATGCCGTCTAGAGAGGATCTAAAGGTCATTTATAAAATTGCTACCTTAAATTGTCACCAAACAAATATCTGACTCATGCTAATACCATAACATTACAGAACATATATCTTCTTATCAAACATTTCCTTTAGCATGCATCTAGTGAGAGTTTCTTATTGCCTTCCTAGCCTTTTTCCAAGGCATTTGCATGAGCGGGGCAAAATTTGGCAATTACCAGCATCAGCTTTAGCCTGAAAAACCTGAAGCGGCAACGTACAACCAACAGGCAGTTTATTTGCACAGCTTCTTGAAAAGTTAATTTTTGTGATTCTGATTTAGTTTATTATCTTCTGCCTTTAAAATCAGATATGAAAAGCAATATATGGAGGAAATAAATATGAAAGCATTTGAACCATCACAACAGGACAACCAGGCTAAAGATACTTCAAGTAGCACTCCTGCTCTCAAGGAAGAGCTGAAAGAATCCAAGTTGCAAAGCAAGCCTTCAACGTCCTCCACTGCAGAGCAAGACCTGGATGTCTTTCTTTTGGGAGATCTTGGAAGTAGTGACGAAGGACCAGGTACTATGAAACATTTTATTCTAATCTTTGCTTTCCCTATTCCACTTCCACTTCCATGCAGTAAATTAGGAATAAAGGAAATTCATCTGCTTTAGCATATTATCTGAAATCTGCTTTTGAAATAGCTTGCTCTCTGTGCCTGAGCTGTTTTATATACCAGTTGCCGCAAATCTTATTGAAAAGTCAATTGTGTGATGCATTTTCAGATGATCGTGATGATGCTTTTGATGATGACTTTGATAAACTAGGTGGCACCTCGGTAAGTGCATACCTTCACAATTTTCAGCATTTCAAATCAAAATATATTTATTAATTCCAAATGATCTTTCCACTTTATCATTATCTTTTAAGGTTTAAAATTAATTGTACATGTAATTCTCAAAGGAGTTATGGCATGATACCTTCCTTCTATATAATTAGCCAAGTGGAAAAAAATTTCTTGGAATTTGTGAAATATCTTATTGAATTTCGGCATGATAAATTATATTAGCCAATGTTTCAGAGCATTTTGCTTCGTATGAGAAGTTCTATCTTGCCATTAGAGAAGTTCAAGAATGCAGATTTTGTAACCAGTATTTAAAAGATTCTATGTTTGGCAGGGTTTGGACAGTGAGGAAGACGATGAGGCCAAATCAAACCAACACATCTAGACAGTTCAATAGTTGCCCAAATTTAGGCCGTCAGAGCTTGCCCAAATTTTGGTGCTGCTGTCAAGAAGTTTTGAGGTGCTTTGTCCTGTGTAGATTTCTTTCACGTACAGTTAATTCTATGGTAAATTTTTAAATTTTTTCCTCATTGCACGCTCTAAATCTTTCTGACTAGGTTAATTTGTTTTGTTCAAAAAAGGGAAAGCTGTATGTGTTTCTTTTTAGTAGATTATAGTGATAGAATAAAACCATTCTTTTGAAGCAAAAAATATGCATTACATAATTGATATTGCTTTTCCAGTTTAAATTCTTTTTTTATGATTTTATTGTATCACAATGGATAAATCCTAATAACTGTAAGTTACTCTGTCAATGACCAATTTGTAGTCTTGGAGAAACAATTCCTTAATTTGAGCAATGTTCTCTTAGCAAGCAAAGGCAACAAGCTTTTAATTGAGTTCACCAACCTCAATAGAGAATGATCCTAAAAGAGGTCAAGAGTAGGTTAAGGGATAGCACAACCTGCTGTAAACAACCTAAAAAGCAACCATCATCTCCTTTCAGTACAGAAACCTTGTGTTGTGGTGCTCGCTCTAGTGTTTAGTGCCCGTAGCTCCTTATTTATAGGAGTGTAATCTACCCTTCGGAGCACATCACTAAATATTGGAAGTTAACTATTAGTGTGCTCGGAATCTTTGACACCGGGTGGATCTATTTGGACCAGTTCAGCCAACCCTACCCACCCCTTCTCTATTGGTATATGTAATTTTTAGCTTTTTTTCAATAATTCCCTCCAAAGGGATCCTTGAGGTAGCCTTACTCTATAAATAGAGGGCTATCTTCTCTTTTTTAGGCAGATTTTGAGGTACTTAGAATTGTCTTTTTTTGCTCTGTTATGAGCTCTGTATGCTAAAGCAATTCAGGCGGTGTTGCCACGCTGGGTCTGGCATCATTTGGTATCAGAGTAGGCAGGCTGTTCTTGTTTTGTTTCTATATCCTGGACAAATATCCAGGTGGTGGCCACCTTCCATTTCCTCTACAAGCTAGCTTCCATCCATCCTCCTCCTCCTCCTACATATTCTTGTTCCCAGCAGCCGCTGGTCTCTATAGCCAGCAACAGTCCCATCTAGCCTCTAGCTGGTAGAGCCCACCTCCACAACAACCGGATCCTCCCCTCCCAACAACCGGATCCTTCATCTACAACAACTAGCCTTTTCTTGCTGTTGTCCGCGCCTTCCAGCCACCAGAAATTGTCTAGCCAGCAAGCAACCCACAGTTCTTTCTCCTTCCAATCCACTATTCTGGTTCTTGCTGATTACCTTCCCCAGAAGGCTGTTGTCTCGCTCCTACTATCCGGGAATTACTTAAATCAGCAACTACACAGAACAAGATGTGGCCTAGCCGGAATCCACAAAAACCAATACAAAAAGTGGTGATTAAGAAACTACAAAAGGAGATACGACAGCTTCAACAAATGTTAGCAAGATTGGAGCAATGTAATGCGGGGAAGTGTCTAGAAGAGGAAGAAAACATTCCGCCTTTTCATCAAAATCTTTCAAGTGATGAAGAGGCAAGAAGGCGACATCTGAACCACGTTAGGCGAGGATTACGGGATGATGGAGAATCAGGATTGATCTACCAGATTTTGATCGGACTCCTTTTTCCTACAAAGATGTATTTGAAGGGCCACCCTGTAAGTCTTCCTCCGCACCTTTGATCGAATTCATCTTCGATAGGTTTAAAGATTTGTTGTCGAAATCGTCATCTTTGCCTGTCTATGATGAGCCCGTGTATGATAACACACTCTTTGGAGTTCTTGATTTTGAGAAGCCCGTGTATGATGATAACAAGAGCAAGCTGGATGTCCAACCGGAACTACTCATTCATATCGTTTCGGATAAGGCAATAAATACGCATTCCATCTTTGATGGCGAAGTTGGTATGACCAAACCTGATCTTATCAACCAGCTTGGTAGCTTTGCGCATTTCGATACAAAATTCATGGAGACGTTGGTTGTTGGTGCTGATGTTAGGATGATTGGTCAAATTGATCTCTTCTTTAAGATTATTGAAAATCAGGAAGACTATAACAAGTTCTATAACACCTTTTCAAAGAACCTCAAGCTGGGCATTCATCGACTTTAACTTATGCTGAAATCTCTTCCAGATAGGGAGAATGACACCAAGTGGGTCTATTCGGACCGGTTCTGCCAACCAAACCCACCCCCTCTCTATTGTTATATGTCATTTTTTAGTTTTCTTCAATAATTCCCTCCAAAGGGATCCTTGAGGTAACCTTACTCTATAAATAGAGGTCTATCTCTTCTCTTGTGGCAGATTTTGAGATACTTGGAATTGTCTTCTTTTGCCTTGTTTTGAACTTTGTATCTTGAAGCAATTGAAGTGGTGTTGCCATGTGGGTCTGGCATCACTCTTGCCTCCACTGTGGCAGTTTAGACCTCCAATCATAGGACCACAAAGCCTTACATGCATTTCATCATTCATTATTGTTTATGCCAACCATCCTGAGCGCGACAGGTGAGCACTTTTGCTACAACCTCTCTAGCAAAAGAATCATGGTCCTCATGCTCCAAGAATTTGCCATTTATTGTGTGCATATAGTTATAAGGGTGTTAATTCGGGTCAACGGATCAGGTTCGGGTCGAACCCGACATGCCCCGGGAATAAATGGGTTGACCCGAACTGTTTAGTTAAATGGGTCAAGATTTCTAACTCGCATCCGACCAGCACGGGTTGCTGGGTTGACCCGACCCGACCCGCAAACCCGCCGGCACAGTTGCTGAGTCGTGTTATCTAGGGCTTGGGCGTCGACGCGTCGTGGGCGAATGGCGACTGGGCAAAGGCTGAGTGCGTAGGGCTTGCCGGCCTGGGCGAGGCGAGGTCGAATCATCACTCATCAGGGATTCACGCGGAGTCACGGATGGATTGACGGAAGACTCAGAGTGATCGAGTGAGGCGGCCCGGTGCTTGGCGGGTCGACTGGCGGAGGCGGGTCTTGACCAGTTGAGATGGCTGGCTGGTCGCAGGTGCGCGCAGCAAGGGTCAACCCGAGCGGCCGAGCGCGGCTAGGCAGGAGCTCGCAAAACTAGGTTAGGTCGCGCGGGATCTGGGTTAGCTGGGACAGCTTCGGGTTTTCAGGTCAACCCGAACCCGACCCATTTTTCAGACGGGCCAGGAATCCGAACCCAGACCCGACTTATTTCACAAACGGGTTGACCCGAACCCGAATTTTTTCGGATCGGATCCTGGTCGGGTTTCAGGTCGTGTTAACTTTTGACATCCCTATACAGTTAGGATGTGGCAACCATGGCGCCACACACCATAGGCCTTGTCACCAGTGCCTTGGCTTCCCTTGTGCTTATAAATACATGATCCTCATCTTTCAACAAGGAGGTTATGTAGTTGGGACAAGAACTCAAGCCCTGAAATTCTCTCAATTCTCCTCTCAAAAGCAGAGCGAGTATGAAAAAATAGTGATGGTAATCTCTGTGGTGAATGTTGAAGCTTTCTCTTTCTTATTTCTTATAGTGGACATAGGCGATATCACTGAACCGCATAAAAAGTTACGGTGTTTCCTCTTTTCTCTTTGTTCTTTATTCTTCTCTCTCTCCTCAGACTAACCTCACATTGAGAAGCAAACTTGCCGAGATCTCAACCCACTTATCTCCTACTTTCTTTCTAATTCTCCATCTTCCTCAGTAAATATACCAGTTGAACTTTTGGCTAAATCCTGCTCGTTGATCCTCCCATCCAATTTTCACCGTTCATAGGCACTCCATGAATCTGCCCTATAATGGCTATCCAAACTGCCACAAGAATTTATCACTAACTACTTTTTCTTAATGTGCTTGCTAAAAAATTTCCTAACTTAAAAACTATGGATTCATCTTCTTAGTTTTTATCTTTTTTTTTAATCTTGCATGCAAATATTTATTATTTGAATCTTGTAGTTTATGCTCGAGCCACCTCTATGAGTTTGATTAATCAATTGAGCTTGAACTTTATTCTATGAGTTTGAGCCGTCTTACGAGCCGAATCGTTTATTATAAAAAAGAGAAAATAATTATGATTCATGCAATTTATAATAAAATGATAATATAATTGAGAAATTAAAAGAAAAATAATAAAGAATCACTTAATATAAGAAAATGAGATATATTTTTTAAAATTTTGTACACAGTTTTGAATACAAATATATTTAAGTATATTTTATATTCATATTTTTTAAACGGATCATCTCGCGAACTAAAGAGTCAAATCACAGCTAATTCAAATTTAATCGATTTGACACGCTTACACCCCTAATTCACTTGAGTGTATCGACATGTTTGATATAGTAGCATCACTTTAATAGTTGCATTTTTTTTATTATTATTACAATCAACATCTTCTTAGGTGTCTTGATCTTGAGAAATTATTCTGTCCGGAATCCGGACGTCCGGATTACTGCGTATGAGCTATGTATTTACTGCGTATTTTTTGACAATTTTCTTTCTGCGTTTTTAGTGCGTATTTAATGCGTATTATTGATTTATTGCTTATTTACTGTTTATTTGTTGTGTATCAAAAAATACACAGTAAATACGCAGCTCATACACAGTAATCCGGACGTCCGGACATAATAATTTCTCCTTGATCTTTACTTTACAACACATTGTTTATTTTAACTATTTTCTTAGCTTCTCGAGAACATATCATTTTTATTGTGTCAATATTTTACTCTTATGCTTAACATATATATATATATATATGAAGTGGCATGCATCATCCCTCATTCATAATTTTCTCTCCTTCGCTCGGCTAGATCAAGCCTTAATTAATTAGGAAGATCTATATGCATAACATTTAAAATTATCATAATTATATATTTAATATCTGAAATTTTTTATTCGCTAAACTACCACTACGTTAACTTTAGACCCATGCAACTCATTGCTCCGCTTGCTCTTAATCAAAATCATGAAATCCTTGACGAGAAAGAAGAGGTAAGTCGTAACAAGGCCTTGTTGAGGGAATGACATCAACGAGGCCGACTGCATATGAAGGACCATCAACACTAAAAAGAGGTGAATAAGTTGCAATGAGATCTTGCTAAGGAAGACTATCAATAGGACCAATGACGTTTGAAGGAGCAAAGGAATTTGTCTTATCCATCATGATAGAAAGTCGACAGGGAGAGTGAGGTTGCTGATACTATATGAGTAAATATAAAATTTTGAGTGTTAAATATTTAAATAGGGTAGTTCTAAAGAGTTATATTTGTAAATTCTCTATCAAGTATTCTAGATCACATAATTAAACATTCCTAAGAACTTTGGAGTTGTCAAATTGGGTCTCTCAATCTCATTAAAAATCAGCTCCATTTCTCTTCAAGAGTTGCCATATGTGGCTATGAATCTTGAAAAATATTAAACTAGTCTAGTTAAGTCATCTTCAAGCTACATTACGATTATACTTTCATTAGTAGGCCTAGAGCTTTGCCTATTATGGTACTAATAGACTAAAATCTCAATTTTATCATTTTGTCATCACTTATTAATAAGATCAACTTATTTATTTGTAAGAAATTTGATCAAATCTATATTCTAAATCTCATGTGGTACCAATCATTATTATTATATCAATTTTTGTCATTATTTAGTGATCGTTATCACGACATATTCAAATATTTAGAAAATTAGGTTCAAGACAAGTTGGCTCAGTTTGAGCTAAGTCAATCTAGTTCAATCCAAGCTAAACCGATCTACTCGGGCTTAGCTCAAGAGGAGATTACCAATCTGCAATAAATTCACCTCAAGTAAGCAATTACAATTTAAGAATTCGTCTTAGCAGATTAGTATGACCTATCATTCAAGCCTAGCCAGTGCAATCTACGAAGTTGGTCCTAGCTCTCTTCAAGGGGTCGAATTCCTATAGAAAACTATTGATCAACTACCCAAATGTTCGACCATCGATACACACCATGCTAGCAATTTCTTGGGAACTTGCCGAACAATTTCATCAAATCATATATTCTAATTAGCTACATAGTTATTATATGTTTGTCTTATTTTACATATAGTTATGCATGTAACTAATTATGTATCACTCAAATCCCAACTCAAGTATATAAATGATCAAGGTGGAGGGGTAAACTCAATTTACACAATTTCTTGTACTCAAGTTCATTATTTCCATAAATCTCATAGCTTATCACTCTAGAATTCTTTTTTTTTTAGCTCTATTTCTTTGCGCTCAATATTCTCCGTACAGTAGAATGTGATTCACAAACAAATTTGAATTCAACAATCGCCGTACTATAACAAATCAAACCAAGATTGAATATTATAGAAAGAGAAAGATAATTAAATAAAAAATATCAAACCATCATCATTTGTATTAATTCATCTTTTGAATCTTAATCAAATAGCCAATAACATAATAAAAGATATTGATAGTGGGTTACATCACATACTCTCACTTATTGAAATACAAATTGCCTTATGCATTATACTATAAGTATACTTGCATATTTTACTTTATTCATCAATAACCTTAGTTGAGTTAATAATTCACATTTATATGAGAATTGTCACGTCCATTGGTTTACTCATCAAATATTATGGCAACTTATTCTCACATGAGTGGTACAACATATAGTTGATGTTGTTGGATTTGTTTGGTTGAGGAGGAATATGATGTAGAACAACCATATTATTAATTGATTTCTAGATCATTTTGCTTCAAAGAATATAAGAATCAGTTTGGGATAGCTCTCTAACTGTTTTGCTTTTCAGATAGCAATCACAATTTGATCTGACTATTATTTTCTTATTGTTTTCTCACTACTTTTCAAAAGTTTCTTTAGTGAAAATATATTTTTTGCACTGATAATAGTTATGTCGTTTTCCCTCATAACTTCACAACCGAATTTATAAAATGCTATTGTCGTCTCAAACAGACCCTAAATACAAGGAAATTGACCACATTTCTTCTACACGCATTTAATTTAAATGCATTAGTCTTATCTAGTTTCAATTAAACAAATAATCAAATTTACTTTGATGAGAGAGAGAGAGAGAGATTGTATTGCATTAAATTCAAAATAAATTCAATAATTTTACCTTATGTAATTTATATCACGATTTATTGACATATTTTTTTTCTATTGATAAAATATATTAAAATTTGTTATAAGAAATAATATTATTTCATAAAGAAAAAGATCTTAATTCTAACATGATGAATAGAACATGGATAACAACAAGGCAAGTACATGCATGCAAGGGCTTGAGATACTTAGTTATTGTTGGCATTATGTTGTTGAAGGATGATAAATTATTAGTTGTTAGTTGTTAGTTTGGAGTTTGAATTTAAATCAAAGTTTTAATTTTGTATAGTTGATGATGATGAAATGATGGGTGTATGGCCATTGATCATCTAACATGGAGTGTTGTATATTAATGGCCAATTTTGAATAGTTACCACTGTTAAGTAAAATAAGTTATGAAATTGATATTATAGAAGTAAATTTTTAAAATTTGATGCGTCTCGAAAAATCGCCTTTATCTGGCATGAATCTCGATGCAAAACTAAATTGAAAACTTCTAAAATTAAATTTGGGACCATTCAAACTCTGACTCCAGCAAGCTTTTAGTCAAATTCAATCCAATGAGTTAGATATAGCATGCTTTTAGTCAAATTCAATCAAATTCAACTACCCAAATGAGACAAATGCAATGCAACCAAATTCAATACAATTTGAGCCCAAATGAGCCCAAATCAAAGGACTAAAGCCTACTTGAAAGCTTGAAAGCATAAATTGGATGACTAAATGAAATCCAAATATAGCATGCTTATAGTTGAATCGAGTGGCTCGACCAGAATAATTCAATGAGCCCAAGTTCGCTCAATTCTAACATCACAAAGCCATTCAAATACTCAATAAATACTCTATAGTCAAGGGAATCACTATGAGCTACCTGATGGAATACTCCAAAATTGTCATAAGTCTTCTCCATATTTACTGAGCATGTCACTTGTCAAAAAATTATAAATAAACCCTCATTCTTTGCATGAAGGGGGAGAGAGAGAGGAGAAACAAAAGAAGAGATCTGGAGCTTGAAGAATCTTGAAGCTTCACCCCAACACCGCCACCAACGAATCTGTGCCGCCAGGCTGTCGCTGCTAAACCTTTGCCTGACCAACGTTGTGGGACCTTCTTCAGGTGGCCATCATCTGGCACACTTCCGAGCTCCGTCGCTCGCTTACTATGACCCTCCTACCACCGTCGCCCGCCGACTATAGTCCTTCCGACCTCCATTGCCCAACTACGATTCTACCAAACAAACAAACATGACAGCACTTCCTTAAGAAAAACTCACATGTCGTCGGATCCTCCCAACTTCAACTATTTAATGTGCTCTATACAATATATATTTGTTATACTTTTAAAAGTAATTTAAGCTTGGGATTTATATACATGGTATGGAGTTCTTATAAGATATTTACATCTCTAGCATCTTAATTAATTAATTAATTAATTAATTTAATATTCTAATATCTAAATTAGATTAAAAGTTTGCTTGGGATAGCTGTCGTGTTCTATAAAATTAGTTGTAAAGTTGCTATGGGGGAAAAATTTTAACTACTATGATTGCAAAAAATATTTTTTCATCAATAAAAATTTTAAAAAATAGTGAGAAATAATAAAAAAGAAATAACCAAATGAAATTATGGTTGCAGTCTGAAAAGCAAAACTGTTGAAAACTGTCTCAAACATACCCTAAAACATATACATGAAAAAGTGTATTCAAATTTAAATAAATTGATAGTAATAAAATTTTCATGTAATTTATAGATTAGAGCCTTATATAAATAATATAAAAAACTAGAATGCTAGATATGTAAATAACTACAATCCAATGGTATTTATGTAAATTCCCTTTTTAAAACACTCAAAAATGAAATTTAGTTGTTTTTTTAATATTTCAATATATTTTTTCACCAACCACCGAGAAATTATGCTCCTTCCCTCTTAAACTATATATAAATATTTCAAACTATGTCTTCTATCTAAGCACCAATTTGTTATACATCTAACATCTTCGATTCTTAATATTTATAATATGAAGAATTTAACGTACAAATAATATAAAGTTATTAGAGATTGCAATTTGCACAAATGATTTGAAGATCTTACTAAATATAGTTAGATATGCAATTTTATAACTTGAGTAACATTGAAATGTGATAAGTTCTAACATCTCATTCTTAAAAAACTTTAATATCTAGGTGCTTAGTCTAAGTATATAGAAGCCTTTTTTATTTATTTGAAAATGAGAAGAACAACATCTCAATATCTTTATTTTGACACCAACTACAAAAGATATTGTTTAGTCAACAGTGAGAAAACTTACAGACGGTGAAGGCAAGGATGAACGGTCTCAGAGAGCAAGTTGGACAGACGAGGGAATGAGATTGAACCGATAGCGAACAAAGCACGGGAGAGGATTTTCGCAAGCAACTGGGCAAATGGGAGTGGAATGGGAGCAGACAGCTGAAAATTCGCATATTAGATAGTAAAAAATTAGATGGCAGATGAGGCGGATTGCCGAAAACTATTTGCTGGCTTTAAGTAGGCAGGCAGATTTTCTGGCGGCTCAAACCAATTTTCGTAGCCAAATTCGTTGGTATTGCCCCGCTATTTCTGGCTACCTGCTAGTTACCGGAAATAACCGCTTTTCTTGTAGTGCTTTTTTTATTAGAATTAAATGAGAATTTGTCTCTTGATATGACACTGGAGAAAAAGATTCATATCGTCGATCTCACATATTGGATAAAAGCTTGATGTTGTGGTTGTATCAAAATATAAAAATAAATAATTGATTAAAATTAGGGGGAAAAACTGATATTATTTAGTAAATTAGGTTATCCACCATAACATCTTTAATATGACACAGCTAAAAAAATTGCTCAAGAAGTTATGTGAAAGTTGAATTGTTCCAAAAATCCATCAACCAACTTGAATGAGGTCGTTAGATGATTGTGCCTCTTGAAGCTTTATGTATTTTAGACTAATTTGGCTAATCAATTATATCAAAAAAAGACCCAATAAATATAAAAATCTAATTTTTTTTTAATCTCTCATAGTATACCTATTTTTTTAAAAAAATTGAAAATAAATATCTCAAATAAATGATAATATCTTATATTCATTTTGATAGAGTCTTAAATCATTAGGAGTGTCAATAAATGACTCCACCCTTCAGCCCGATTTTGAATCGGAAAAGATTCATTTGATATCTTTTTCTTTAAATCCTTTTATTTATTGGTATAATCTTCTAATTTTTAATAAATTAAACTAAAATATATGGTTAAAAAGTTAATGAAGTTTTAGTAAAAATAAATATTTTTTAATTAACATAGGTTATAATTAGGTCGGGGTCTGGTTCTAGCAGGTCGGGTTCGAGTCCATTTTTTACTCATGTATTAAACGGGTCATGTTAGAGTTAATTAAATTCCACTCAGATCAATTTTGGGTCAGAATCTAACCCATTGTCCCATTTTTAACACCCCTGATCATTTAAAAGTGAAAAGGAGATTTGAATTTCTACAAATCTAAGTTCAAACAGAATTTCTCTGGGAGACAAACTTTGTATTAACTGCGTATTAGATGTGTATTGGCGTGTATTATCTGTGTATTGGTTAGTATATATTGTGTACTATAATACACAACTAGTACACACTAATACACAACTAGTTCACACCAATACATAGTTAGTACACACCAATACATAACTAATACACAGTGTGTATTAGCCAATACACAACTAATACACACCAATATACAATTAACACACAACTAATACATGGTAAGTATTAGTCATATGTCGTAATTTGATTAAAATCTTTTAGATTCTATCTGATGATGGCAATCTTAAACTCTCTGAAATATGTCTGCTGGAAGTTATAAGGGGCAAGAATCTTTGGATTCTATCTAAGAAAGGAAAAAATATATCTGTTGGGAATTACAAGGGGCCAAAATCTTTGGATTTTGTCTGAAAAAAGAAAAATCTATTACACTTTCTTCTGTGATATGAAATTCATACAAGATTTCAATGTATTTAATTTTCCAGCATTATAATTTAATTTATAATTTAATTTTTTGGATAGCTAACAAGTTATAATGATCTTGCTCAGTACGATGATTGGTTATATCACATTTAATAATTTTGGCAAATGCTTAATAAAAGAAATTATTGAAAATTTAGATCGGCATATGTGATTTGCTGAGCCGACTTAGCTCATTATGATTTCACCTTCTATTTTCAGGGTCTAATAAAGAGAAAGGTTTAGTTGACTAACAGTTTCAAGTTTTGATCTGAGTCTATAGAGATATATATATATATATATATTTTTTTTTTTTTAAACAATCATGGTTATTATTTTTTCTCTGTTCTGTAACTTTGTCTGTAGCTATGCACTATAGTTATATATACATTTTGATGACAAATGAAAAGAACATTTTTATGGAAGAGTTTATTTTCAGCACTCGATATTATTAGTAGCTATGTGGTTTGTTTCATGTTAAAATTTTTAAGAAAATTATGAAAATTTTCAAAACTAGATTTTAGGATTTGCATATCATAAGCTAACATGATAGGACATGTCTAGTGGGTCTTATAAGGTTGGATTGACATGCGGTCACTCAGCCTCAGATATCCAACTGAACTCTGCCACACTTTCTGTCAATTCTCCAAACTCTTATAATTTTACTGCCACCAAATTAAGAGCAGGCAAATTTCCAAAAAAAAAAAAAAAAAAGTTAAGGGCGGACAAATCTTTGTAACAAATGCATACATAGTTGAATCATCTCATCTAAGTAAGGCTCCGTGATTTTTTCCCTTTTCGAGTTTTTTCACAAAAAAATGTCTTGAGTCATCCAAGCTCTTTCCTTCATCTATTTGTTTGTTGGATCTTAAAATAAAGTTAGGATGCAAAACTTTCTCATTTTATTGCTACAAATTTTGTAGCTTACGACGAATATTATATATATATATATATATATATATATATATATATATATATATATATATATATATATATATATAAATTGGATAATTTAAAAATAAATTTATCATATTATAAATAATTAAAAAAAAAAAAACTTAAGAGATGGGGGTCGTTCTCAATTCCCCTCTTAGCATTATTAATCCGTCTCCTATCCCAATAGTTCATTTGGCGACAATGCTATGATGCTTCAGTTATTGGTTTGGTGATAGGGTGGTTAAATTCCTTCCTTACAGTAGGAGGACAAATTTGGAAAATAATGATATTTATTTTCTTATTTATTAAAAACAGCTCCTATTTAAAAAAATTGATAAAACAGCACATTTTAAGGCCTTATCCGCTCCAATTTAATTTTTTTATTTTGTTTTGTTTAATAGAAGATTTTTAAATGGAGCATAAATCTTTAATGAATAGAAGATTTTTCCAGCATTCAATTCAACCAAACGGAAGATATTTGATTAGCATTTTAATTAATGAAAATAAAAAAATAAATATAATGCAATATTAAGCTAAGTACAATAGCCTCCCGGTAAAGTACGCAAATTGAACCGAAAATTTTCGTGAGTACATAATCGGTAGGCGTACTTATGGTTACGCTCTATGTTCGTGACCCATGCTCAGTTCGCAATCTCCAGTTCGCACGGAAGCCTCCCTTCCCAATCGATGCCGCACGCATCGTGACCTCCCACTCGCGACCTCAAGTTTGCCAGTTCGTAACCCACGCCGCACGCATCCCTCTCCCGCCTCCATATTTCAACCCTCGTTCGCACGCTCCAACATGAAGGCCCTGTTCGTCTTCTGAACCCGCCCCGTTCGTCGTCCGAACGTCCTGAGGTATGAGAAGAAGCTGGAGATACATTTGATGATCTTAGAAAATTTTTTGAATTGTTTCAAAGAAATGTTCCGACGATCACCCTCAATGTAAGACATAAGAAATTATAAAACTTACGTCAAATGACCATTCATGACATGTTCAAGTTATAAATGTTGAACACTATGTTTTTGTTCAAATTTTACGTAGTTAACCAGGACGCATACTTAAACGGACGTGTACTTAAGCGGGAGGTTATTGTATCTAAGCCAACGTTTATGTAAAGAGTTAGGGATTATTTAAAGATTTTTTAGAGTGGCGTGCCCTTTTTAAATATGACCAAAATCTGAAACACTTTATCGGACAGCCCTTTACAAATTCTCTCGATCATAGATTATTTTTACAACATTTTAGTATCTTAATGATGTCAAAAATAAGTGTATTAAGGATGAAGATCAAAAAGTACTTTTCTTAGAAGATGATATTCAACAAAGGTGGATGAGATATTTTACTAAACTTTTTAATGAAGAATGTGAAAATAAAATTGATAGTAGTGACCTTAGCACCCTAAATGAAAATAAAGATTTATGTTTTGATCGGCGTATTAGTAAAACCGAAGTTAGCGAGGCTTAAAGAAAATGAAGAGTGAAAAAACTGTTGGACCTGATGATATTCCAATAGAGGTGTGGAAATGCTTAGGAGATGAAGGAATTTCTTGGCTTACTAAACTTTTTAATACTGTTTTGAAGACTAAAAAGATGCCAGATGAGTGGAGAATGAATGTGTTAATCCCTATTTTTAAGAATAAAGGTGATGCACAAGATTGTGCGAATTATAGAGGAATTAAGTTAATGTGTCATACTTTAAAACTATGGGAACAAATTATGGAGCATAGGTTGCGGCGTGATACTAATGTTTCTCAAAATCAATTTGGATTCATGTCGGGTAGGTCTACTATGGAAGTCATACATTTATTAAGAGGTTTGATGGAGGAATATAGAGAGAATAAGGAGGATTTACATATGATATTTATTGATTTAGAAAAAGTATATGATAAAGTTCCAAGAGAAGTGCTATGGAGAGTTCTTGAAAAGAAAGGAGTTAATAACGCTTATATTCAAATCATTAAAGATATGTATGCAGGAGCTATTACTTGTGTTCAAACACAAGGTGGTTTTACCAAGTATTTCCCTATCTCGGTTGGATTACATCAAGGATCAGCCTTAAGCCCATATATTTTTGTTTTAGTCATGGATGTTCTCACTAGACATTTGCAAGAGGATGTACCTTGGTGTATGCTTTTTGCTGATGATATTCTTCTTGTTGATAAGACTAGAGAGGGGGTTGAAGGTAAATTAGAATTGTGAAGGTCAACCTTAGAGTCTAAAGGTTTTCGCTTGAGTAGATCTAAAACAGAATATATGGAATGTAATTTTAGTAATAATAGACCTAGTGGGGGGATTGTGACTTTGGGCAATCAAGTCATTAATAAGAGTACACGTTTTAGATATCTTGGATCTATTGTTCAGAGTGATGGAGAAATAGATGGGGATATTATCAGCAGAATCCAAGTTGGATGGTTGAAGTGGAGGAATGCATCGGGCTTATTGTGTGATAAAAAAGTACCCCTCAAACTTAAAGGAAAATTCTATAAGATGGTGGTGAGACCTACAATGCTTTATGGTGCCGAATGTTGGCCATTAAAAGAGAAGCATAATTCTAAGTTAAGTGTTGCAAAGATGAGGATGCTCAGGTGGATGAGTGGCTTTACCCTTAGAGATAGGATACGAAATGAGCATATTCGTGAAAAGGTTGGAGTAGCTCCAGTGGAAGATAAGATTAGAAAGAGTCGCCTTAGATGGTTTGGTCACATAAAACGGCGGCCTCCTGATGACCCGATTAGAAAAGTAGAGGTCTTAGATTTGACTTATGTTAAGAAAGGTAGAGGTAGACCTAAAAAGACTTGGTTAGAAAATATTAAAAATGATCTTTCTTTATTAGATTTAAATGAGAATTTGACTTTTAAGAGAACACAATGGAGAAAAATGATTCATGTAGCCGACCCTACGTAGTGGGATAAAGGCTTGATGTTGTTGTTGTTGTTGTAATGATGTCAAAAATAAACAATCTTGGGCCCATTGGACTAGTCTCATCAAGACGCTCGGTTTTACTAGAAGAATGCGAGATTTAATATCTTTAAGTTTTTAATCATAGCTCAAATACTTGATTTGGGCTCATATGGGATCGGTACGGATCACTTTTAATATCCATAGATTCGTCTCTTCGAGACATTCAACATAACAATAAGTTTGCCAAAATCAAATTTCATTTGATTTTCAATTTAATTTTTTATTTTTAAATTTAGAAATACATCTAAATTCGTGCCAGACAAACTCTATTTTAACACACATAATTCATTATAAAAATTATGTTGGAATAGAGGATATTTACTATCATGCTATAGGGGATGCTAGCATGAGGAGATGACATTCAAGCAACAATGAAAGTAGACGACTATTTGTAGAAGGTGGAAGTTAAGAGAAGACAATCAATTTACAACGATTATTGATGACAGTCATTGACGTCCATTGTTGGATAAATCATTTGGCCTTCTGACGGTATTATGAATTTTCTAACATACATTCATGATATTCTTCTTGTTGATAAGACTAGAGAGGGAGTTGAAGGTAAATTAGAATTGTAGAGGTCAACCTTAGAGTCTAAAGGTTTTCGCATGAGTAGATCTAAAACGGAATTTATGAAATGTAATTTTAGTAATAATAGACCTAGTGGGGGGATTGTGACTTTGGGCAATCAAGTCATTAACAAGAGTACACGTTTTAGATATCTTGGATCTATTGTTCAGAGTGATGGTGAAATAGATGGGGATATTATCAGCAGAATCCAAGTTGGATGGTTGAAATGGAGGAATGCATCGAGCTTATTGTGTGATAGAAAAGTACCCCTCAAACTTAAGGGAAAATTCTATAAGATGGTGGTGAGACCTGCAATGCTTTTTGGTGCAGAATGTTGGACATTAAAAGAGAAGCATAATTCTAAGTTAAGTGTTGCAGAGATGAGGATGCTCAGGTGGATGAGTGGCTTTACCCTTAGAGATAGGATACGAAATGAGCATATTCGTGAAAAGGTTGGAGTAGCTCCAGTGGAAGATAAGATTAGAGAGAGTCGTCTTAGATGGTTTGGTCACATAAAACGGCGGCCTCCCGATGACCCGATTAGGAAAGTAGAGGTCTTAGATTTGACTTATGTTAAGAAAGTAGAGGTAGGCCTAAAAAGACTTGGTTAGAAAATATTAGAAATGATCTTTCTTTATTAGATTTAAATGAGAATTTAACTTTTAACAGGACACAATGGAGAAAAAGGATTCATGTAGCCGACCCCACGTAGTGGGATAAAGGCTTGATGTTGTTGTTGTTGTTGTTGTAATGATGTCAAAAATAAACAATCTTGAGCCCATTGGACTAGTCTCATCAAGACGCTCGGTTTTACTACAAGAATGCGAGATTTGATATCTTTAAGTTTTTAATCATAGCTCAAATACTTGATTTGGGCTCATATGGGATCGGATCGGATCACTTTTAATATCCATATATTCGTCTCTTCGAGACGTTCAACATAACAATAAGTTTGCCAAAATCAAATTTCATTTGATTTTCAATTTAATTTTTATTTTTAAATTTAGAAATACATCGAAATTCATGCCAGACAAACTCTATTTTAACACACATAATTCATTATAAAAATTATGTTGGAATAGAGGATATTTACTATCAAGCTATAGGGGATGCTAGCATGAGGAGATGACATTCAAGCAACAATGAAAGTAGACGACTATTTGTAGAAGGTGGAAGCTAAGAGAAGACAATCAATTTACAACGATTATTGATGACAGCCATTGACGTCCATTGTTGGATAAATTATTTGGCCTTCTGACGGTATTATGAATTTTCTAACATACATTCATGCTTCATTTAGGCCGTTTAGACTTGGGATCATAGAGCTTTTAGTGTTATTAGATTCATCTAATCGAAATATTTGTTTAGATTATAAGTTTGTTAAAATAAAATTTTGAATGATCCCACAACAAATTTAAAAAATATATTATTTAGATATTTACATTTAAATATGTAGTTGATCAATGAAGTTTATAACTTTTCATTCAATCTATTTTTATATGCTTTTGTAGCCCTCCAAAGAAAATTGGAAGTCTCAAAATCATTTAAATTATTTTGAGGTACACAAAATATAAATTTTAATTATAGGGCTATTTGGTAAAAAAATTTAGGGGTTTGATTGCTGGAGAAAGAGATCCAAATCATTTGTTTGAATAATTTGCCTTATTTGAGCGATTTTTCAATGTGTTGTTACAACAAGCTGTCAGCACTATATCTTATTCTCCTTCACAAGAACTCTATCACAATTTTCTCTTCTCTCAAAGAGCTTCATAAATGCTAGCCCCTATGAGCTTTCATAAGCTCACGGCTACTTCGCACATCAAAGGTCCATTAAACCTTTCTTTAGCAACATTTGGCTCAATGAGATCTCATCATTAGTTGTAAATGGAAAGTGTTGATGTTGTTTCTGCTATTGTTGATTCGGGTGATGATGATGTTATTATCCCTGTTCCTGTCTTGGAACCTGGGGAGTGTCCGGAGGCTGACTCGACGGGGGTGGCAGTGTCTGCTGAGTTGGGGATTGGTGCTGATGGAGTGGATGACTAGGCTCATAATAATGTTGTTGTCTTTGATTAATTTACTCATTTTGATAAGGATGTCAATGTGTCGCTCATTGATGTGCCCGTTTCTCTGGTTACCAATGATGCCTTGTTAGCTCACTTAGCTCTCAATCTGATGGGGTCTTAAGGGGATTGGTGTGATTCTGCAGCTTATTGGGAGGATGGGGAGGATGTTGATGTGCCAGGGGGGATTCTCAGGACCTTGTTATTTAAATGTTATTCAAATTGCTGAGGATGGTTTTTCAAAAAAAATCGGTAAATAAAAAAAGGAGGAAATCGAAAAAGAAATAATTGCTGGCTGTTGGCTTGTGGTCTGTTGGTTATGTGTTGTTGGTTGATTTGTCAGGTGGTTTTAGATTTGTTCTTTTTGCAATTTTCTTTTTGCAGGTTTCTTTTGCAGGTTGCTATTTTGTTGGACCTCTCGAGGTGTTGGCTTTAGCTCTTTCCTGATTCCCTAGCTTGGGTGATTAGTTCTGTGGTCTGTCTTTTTTATTTGTTTTCTTTTCCTTTGCTTGTACTTTTGTATTTAGATTGAATTTAATACTCGTAGATTTTGCTTTAAATGTTGTATTTTTAGAGGGATTTAGATTCATTAAGGATTTGTAAGTTTTCTTTTCATTAACGTGTAAGCCCTTTCCTATATATTTTATAAATAAAAAAAAACCTCATCATTAGCTCTTCTCCTTTGCATGTTTGGACCCTATTGACGCTTGCCCTAATGAGAGCTCCCATTGCTAGCTCTTCTTCTTTGCAGGCTACCTATTCCATGAACTCCTGAGAGCTCTAATCCTAAGTTCTACTCCGAGATCGGGTATGCGGTCAGTCGGTCGACGGAAATAATTCCTCCCCTCTCACCCGGGCTCGAATCCCCTAAACGTCCAAAATAAAATAAAATAAAATAAGTTCTACTCCTTCGCATTCGCATGTTGGAGATCTCTTCTCCCTCCCGTCATGTTCTCCTTCATGATTTCTAGGTTAGTTCATTTAAAGAAAATTCTAGTTCTTATTTTCATTAGTCCAAACAATTGAAAAACTCTCCTAAATTTTAAATACATAATATTTAATTTATAATACATCTAAAAACTCCTCTCTCTCTCTCTCCTATTTATATTCCTTTTAAAATAAATAGATTTATTCTAAAAAAATATTTAAAAATTAAAAAAAAATCTAGCCCAAACTTTTTCTATGCAAAATATTTTTTGTTTTTTTTTTGGATCTTTATGTTAATTAATATAAATTTACACAAATATTTATATATATAATATAATATTTAAATTTAAGGCCCCTTAATTATAGCTAAAATTTCTAACCAAAAGACTATGGTGAGCTGCCTACTAAATATTTGCATATGGATTGGCTACGGACAGGACAGTCATATCGGCAGCACGGACGCAGCGAGACATTTTTTGGGAATGCCCATTGATACATACAGAGATATTTAGCAGAAGAGAGAGAGAGAGAGAGAGAGAGAGAGAGAGAGAGAGAGCGAGAGCGAGAGCGAGATTGTGTGTGCGCGCGAGCGAGATAGAGTGCAAGAGGAGAGAAAAAGAGAGAGTGATATTGTGTGTGCGAGCGATAGAGTGAGTTAGAGAGAGAGAGAGAGGGCTCTACATCATACGCTAGTTGATCTTGCCGCCGGCGGAGAGTAGCTTCGCCGGATTTCCGACCTTCCTCGAAAGACATCATAGAGGAATGCAGGATTTTCAATCAATCACGGGGCAGAGTACCGGAAGGATCTTCGGTGGCGTTACTGACGGAACAGGCGGTGGATGGGATAACCGGCGGCTTAGAGCCTATCCATCCGCCACGATGGCGCCGTCTCCCCTCCATCCACCGCCCCCATTGAAATGCCCCAGGTGTGAATCACAAAACACCAAATTCTGCTATTACAACAACTACAATCTGTCCCAGCCCCGCCACTTCTGCAAGTCTTGTCGCCGTTACTGGACAAAAGGCGGCGTTTTACGCAACGTGCCCGTCGGCGGCGGCTGCCGCAAGCCCAAACGCTCCTCTAATTCCAAGTCCCGTCGATCCTCTGCTAGCCGTTCCAGCAGTGACAGTTCCGGCCGAAATCCTGCCGACGCATCCGCCGCCCTTCCCGATTCTGTAATTTTTCCAAATTCCTCTTCCTCCAACCCCAACCCCCCTAACCCTAGCTTCGATCAACCCTTAACGGCCGCGCCAAACCGAGCGGCGGAAATATTTCCCGATGTGGCGGGAACCAGCTTCTCGAACCTCATGGCGGCTGCATCCAGTCAATCGATTCATGGATTCAACTTCGTCAATCCACCTTTGCTCCGCCGTCCAGATCCTCATCAAAAGCTAGAGGATATCACGTCGCAGGATATCATCCATCAGGTGGTTCCAGGTCGGGCGAACAATAGCGCCATCGACTGGCCGCCCGCGATGGATACAAGCCTCTACGACCTCGCCGGCGCCACCGATCCGACGGCGTATTGGAGCCAAAATCACTGGGTCGACGGTGATCCCTCGCTCTATCTTCCCTGATTTTAATCTGACAGCGACACTAAAATCTGTATTAATTTTCATTGTGGGCAAATAATATCTTCTTAATCTTTTTTTGTTTTTTTTTTCCTCTTTCTCTCTACCGTGTGGTTTTCCAGACTAAAAAAATGTATGAAATTTGTCCATAGATATCTACTGCTTCAGTTCTGACCTCTTATTCGAAATTCCTCTAATTTAATATATAATTCTTTATTGATATATATATATTGAAGGAAAATTTTAAAATTGCTTCAAAATATCATGAAAGAATTCCGATCAGGAGGAATTTTTTTGTTCTTATTTACATTGAGGTTACTGTAGCATTGGGTAGGAGCATTAATCTGACCCAATGCTACAGTAATCTCAATGCAAGATAAGAATAATATCTTATCCTCTACTACTATTACAACAACATCAAATTTTTATCGCACTACGTGCGGTCGATTACATGAATTTTTTTTTCTATTATGTTACATTAAAGCTTCATTTGAGATGGCTTTCTTGCTGCTTCTTAAAGCAGTTTTTTAAAAAGTTGCTTTGAATAAGCCTAAGGCCTCGTTTAGAGCAGCTTTGTTCTTGCTTTTTAAAGTAGTTTTTCAGTAAAAAAAATTATTTTTTTACTAAAAAGTTGTGTTAAGAAGCAGTAAGAGAGTCGTCCAAAACGAAAACTAAGGCTTCGTTTGGGACGGCTTTCTTACTGTTTCTTAAAGCTGCTTTCTAGTACACAAATTTTAAATTTTGTGCTAGAAAATTGCTTTAAGAAGCAGTAAGAAAGTCGTCCCAAACGAAGCCTAAGAGTCAAATTCTCATTTAAGATTATATCTGAGACAGCTTTTGCCCATTATTTTTTTATTATTTTCAAAAAAAATTGTGCAATAAAATTTTGATATAAAGAATAGTAAGAAAATTAACTCAAATAAAGCTTAAATGTAATATATATTAATTCAGTGCTAATTTATAAATATTTTATCATTATTTTTTTGGCTTAATATCCCTTTATATGTTTATTATGAAAAATACATTAAAATTTTATTTTAAACAAGGTCATCCCAAGGAGTAATTCATAAATAAAAGAGAATGTCTTCCATGTAAAATAATTTTTCAATTTTATTAAGAATGAAATTTTTATTAAAAAAATCATGATAGGACATTTTGGTTAAATTTTTTATTAAAATAATTTAGATTAATTATATGAATTATATTTATTTTTAATAAAATTAATTTTCTTAAGTATAAAATTTTTTAAAAATATACTGAAGTCATGAAATTTTTATTCTGTGCGGAATCCGGATGACGTCCTGACTATAATAAAAATGCGTTACGATCGGTACCAAGCTCGATACCGAGCGGTACTCGGTACTCGATACCGCTCTGTACCTGACCTTAAATCTAACAATTTGATACCGCTCGATACCTGAACGTAAATCTAACAATTCTTCTATCTCCTATCTGCACCTAACAATCTCTCTAAGTATGAGAGCAGAATTTTATTCTCTCTGGTTGTCTGTTTTGTTAGTAATTAATAAAAAAAGAAAAACAAAAAAAAAATCCTGAAGCCGTCGGCAGGAATGTCACTGTCAAGGAGAAGGGAGAGGACGACAGTTTGCCATGTCAGCAGGACGAGATGGTGTTGTCGTGATGGTATCGCAACGACCACCGCCCCATGCGCGTACTGTGCTCTCAATGACTTTTGTGAGATAGGCGGTGCGCGTGGCATTGCGTCATTCGGCGGTTGCAGTGGTGTGTTTTGACGGTGAGTAGACAGCGGATCTTGAGAACTGGGTGAAAATGTGGGTGACCGATGGGTCCCGAAGAGTTTGGATGGCAGCGTGGGTTTCTGTGGACCGCACTTAGCGATCTGGTAAACAGGCGATACGTGGTATCATGTTACGGCTCTGTACACATCAGGCAACTTTGATGGTGTTCGTTCGAAGCTAAGGGATACAAAAAAATTAAAAAAAAAAAATTACGAGGAGCAGATAATTTGTGTGGGGCCCATAACAATATGATAATTATTATGATAGTAAAGTTGGATAATTCAAGGCAGGAAATTCAACCCAAAATAATAAAGAAGAGGAGCTATTGCCTATTGGTATTTGAAGCATTTAGGGTTCATTATAGGTAACCTAATTTCTTAAGAGATTTATCCAAAGTTTTGAAGATTTTTTTTTTATCAATACCTATTTTTTAAGTGATTTAAGCATTTTATTTAATATTTTTTAAAAATATTAAAATGTGCTAAAACTATTTTTATATAAAAAATCCATTAATTTGATTATAAGTTATTAAGAGTCATGGAGCAATCAAATATAAATTTATAATTTTGTATAAATTTATGGATAAAGAGAGTCGTGTGTTATAAGAAGAGTGCGCCTTGATATTATTCACTAAATTTTGCTGGACGATGGTTAATGTGTCTCATCTTCCTATCTATAACAGGGCTGTATTTTTTGCATTCCCTGGACGACCTTCAGGGCAACCTGGAAAGCCTGCATCGACCTGTCTCAAGTATTCAAATCAATGGGTGATCCTTTTGATAGTTCGAGTCCTACTTTGATGTTGAAAGTTCAATTTTTCTTTCTCTTTTAGAATATTTTTAAGCATCGTTTAATTTTAAAAATAATAAATACAAATAATTTAAAATGCGCTTTAAAACTAAAAATAAAGTGTTTCCAAGCAAGACCCTTATTAATTGATTCTTTAAGTAGTTGTTTAAGTCTTGCAATTTGGCTCATTTGACTCACACCGACTAAAGCTAAGTTCAATCAATTAAAAATCTAACAAAAAGAATTTTTAATTTTCCCCTTATTTGAATTTCTAAAGGCTCCACTAGACTTTGGAGTATTAGGATTAGGGGTTTAAACAAGTCGAGTCGAGTCAAGTATCTGTCTAATTGAGCTGAGCTCATTTAATTCTGATTGAGTTCATTAAAAAAATTTTAGGCTCGAGCTTATTTTAATATATAAATAATTTAAAAAGATTAAAATATATTATATAATAATAATTTAAAACTAGTTTTAAAATATATTTTAAATTAATTGAGCTGCTTAACGAGCTTACGAGTTGAGTCAGGTTGAGCTCGATTATAGGCTCAAACTCGAACTCGTGGCTCAATCGACTCATGAGCTTGTTAACATATCGAGTTTAAGTCAACATAGCTCACTTACACCCCTAATAGTTAAGTAAAAATCAGAGAAACACTTACGCTTTTTCGTAAGCTTCATTTCAAACCGCAACTTTCCAAAACATTGAAATGCATTCCAACATTTTTGCTTCTGAAGTATAGGAAGAATTTGTGAGTTTGTTCCTTCATCTTTTAAACTGTCTTTGTGCATTATCGTGTGAGAGAATTTAGATTTTGAGGATTTTTCCACCACATTAGTTGTGAAGAATTTATTTATGTTTATTTAGTTGATTCATTTATTAGAGAGCTAGGTGCTAATAAGTGTTTAACTAAGGCTTCGTTTGGGATGGCTTTCTTACTTCTTCTTAAAGCAACTTTTTAGTACAAAATTTTTATTTTTTTTTACTAGAAAACTGCTTTACGAAACAGTAATAAAGCCGTTCCAAACGGAGCCTAAGAGTCTGTTTGAGACGTCTGCTATTTTTTATAAAGATAATTATAAAATTATTGTGAAGAAAGTAACTTGTTTTTAAGTTGTTATTAAAAACAACTTTCTAATATAAAATTTCTTGGAAGTAGTAAAAAAATAATAGTCAAACAGATACTGTAGTTACAGTCAGAAAAATAAAATTATAAAAAAATTATCCCAAATGAAACCTATGATGTTCCTCAAAAGGGTCCAAATTTTAGCACTATAATATGTATTCATTTCAAAACAATTTGTTCATTTTTTTATTATTGACAAACTATGAAAGCAGCCAAGCTATATAATTTAGGCTTCATTTGAGACGGATTTTTTACTACTTCTTAAACTAACTTTTTAGTACAAAATTTTTTAATTTTTATTAAAAAAAACTATTTTAATAAGCAGTAAAAAAACCATCACAAACGAAGCCTTAATTACTTTTTCCAATAAATTTCCTCATGTTTTATCTGAATGATTTATGTTTTACTGAAAATATTTATTATCTTATTAAATATGATAAGCCTAATAATATGCAAATTAGAATGCAGAAGTATAATAATATTATTATTTTGAAATTATAATACTCATTATTATAAAAATAAAAATAAAAATAAAAAAACCTTGCCGGCTTAGCCGGCTTGAAGGAAATTTAAAAATATAACCGGTGTGTACTGTTCGACCCGTTACAAGTTTCTTTACCTGCCTTCTGTCAACACTCGATTAATCCTTTTCCGCTACAGTCTCCGTCAGTAGCTCGCCAATCTCTGATCCTCCTCTTGCCAGTTGCCAGTATTACTTCGATGGAGGACCCCCAGCGATGCCTCGCCGAGAGAGATCTCCCTACGGTTTCCACATCCACTGGGAACAGCGGCTCTGGCAGCAATGTGGATAGGGTTCTTTTCAAAAACCTGGTTGAAATGGTTCCTCTCGTTGAATCACTCATGGTAGGTGTCTTGTTTGAATAATTTGTGATGATACTTCTATTGCGAGAATCGATTTGGCCTTATGTTATGTTTTTTGGATTATAGGATAAGAGGGCGACTTCGTCTTTTGCGCGGCGAGCTTCGATTGTGCACACACGCGCTCCTCAGCTGAAAAGGGTCAGAGCTCTTTGATTGTTCAGTTTTCTTCTTCTCATTGATTTTAGGGCAAATGAGTTGTAACTTTTAGATCTGATTGTAATTGTCTCGTCACACTTTTATTGTCTAGTAGAAGGTCTTTCAAGTTCGAGATATTTATCTATGATTTACCTAATGTTTTAGAGATTATATTTAATACGTAGATTATTCTCAAGTAATGGAAACTGAGATATGTAATTCTAAATCATGCAGTGCTGTTTATGCTAGTATATGCTTGCTAAAATTATGTAGACTGTTTATGCTAGAAAAAGGAAATAATATTTGAATGTTTTCTTATGAAGCAAAAATATTTGATTATGATGGTCTTATTGACGTTTACTGGATATATGGACCATTCAGAAAGCACGATAATTTGACGTTTCTAGTTGTGATTGTTATTGTGAGTAGATTGTTTAATTTCCTTTTGATTTCTTTCTACATGAAAATGACCACATCTATCTAAAAATGAAAAGGTTAGGCTTATGAGAGAGATTTTTTATGTCACTGGTTTGCATTCTTTTCTAGTTGTCTACTGGACATAAGTGGTTTCTATTACTAGGATAGGTTTATATAAGGATTTGGTTTAGTTTTATATAGGTTTTCAAAATTAAATTTTGAGAGCATGTGTGGTCTCTATTACTCCTAAGTGCCATTTTACAGCAGGCTGCTGATTACAAAAGCAAAAAAGTGGCTCAGACTGATTCTTTAAAGAAAACGAGGGATGCAGAAGAAAGTGTTCAAAATGATATGAATGAGCTTCTTTTTTTACGTGATCAAGTTGCTGAACTACAGAAAAAGTTAATAGAGAAGGAGGAAGCCCTAAAATTTGCTGAGAGTTTAACCAATCAAGTAAATGAAACTTACGCATCAGTAGGTGATTTGAGACGCCAAGTTGTTGAGAAGGATGCATTGATCAAATCTACCAACGCGCAGTTATATAATGCTAAGGTATGCAATTGACTGTAGATATCCTTGTCTTTAATAGTACTGAAGGTGCAAGCATGCAATTTTATGACTGAATGTACTACTAAGGTTCTGCTTGTGGTTCGAGGAGTGTATTGATGCTTTCGAGGAAGGTTTGTTTTGATGTTTCTCCTATATTAGTTATAATTTATCAATAATTGATTCTTCAATTTTTTTAAATAGCGTTAATAAGTGCATCTTCTTATAAATGGTGAATTAATAGTTTAGAATTTAGCGCTTTGACTGATCTAGTGATCTGTTGATTTTTGGATGTTCGGGGAAATTTCTTCCAAATCTTCTTTTGACTGAATGTTAAAACCAAAAGACAATGTGGTGTAACTGCATTATTAATTTTTTTGTTAATTCACAATCATAATGTGAAATGCAACTTCTAAATCTAATCTTCTATTGGTAACTTTAATGAGCTTTGACTTTTTGATAGCAAGCACCTTTATTCTTGCTGTCCATTTATTGGTACAAGAAACCTTTCAACTTTACTTTTATTCAACAGATCAAACTTGCGGACAAACAGGCTGCCTTGGAAAAGGTAGAGTGGGAAGCTAAGATGTCAAAGAAAAAAGTAGAGGAACTTGAAGGTGATGCTAGCTCTAATGATAAACAGATTAGTGCAATGATGACCTTGTTTGAAGCAATTGCAAATAAGGATTCTTTTCCATACCTTGATGAAGTTTCTTTTGAACCGCCTCCCCCTCTAGTAAGCTCATCTTCCTTTTTTTTTAAATTAGAAGGTATCATCTTTTTGTAAGTATTCCGAAACAATGGAGGGATTAAAGCAGAATTTGTTGAAGAAAAAATTATTATTATTTGACTAATTCTTTCATGGTGGAGGACAATCGAACAATATAGCATGTTTAGCAAAGCAGCAATTTGGAGATAATGGCTTTATGATAAAGCCTGGCTTTGCTCCCTGCTAATTTTATACAAGTACTAAATGAAAAGGATGAAATATAGCAGCAATTTCCTTCTCTTATGAAATATAAATTTGAAGATTAGAATGGTGACTGTATGAAGTTTTCAGTAAACATTGGATGTCAGAAAAAGGAAGAAATAGTAGCATTGTGATTCCTTTTTCTGATATTAAAATATGAAGACTAGAATGGTCATGGTGATAGGAAGTGGATACAATTTTGTCGAAATCAGCAAACAATAAGACATTAGAAAGAAGAACACACCTAAACTATTTTTATTGCAAGATATATGAAAGAAAATAGCAATATACAGTTGGATCTTCAATTGGAGAGGAAGATTCGGCTCTCCCAAGTCCCTAGCTGCCAGCTAGAGCCCGAATAACCTAAGAATAAACTAAATTCAGCAAACTCCAAAACATCCTCTAAAATCACCATATTGTTAGCCTTAAATAGGCTCTCATAATTCCCTACCAAATCATCCACCTTTTCCTAAATAATTTCCTTTCAGATTTGAATTCAAATTAGATTTATTTTCCTAATTAATTCCTTCCCAATTGTAATTAAAACTTTCCTAAACAACCCCCCCTTAATTTCTCTTCATTTTCTCTAAATAATTCCCTCTTAGATTTTGAATTCAAATTAGATTTCTTGCTTAAATAATTTTCTCACAATTGTAATTTAAACATTCCTAAATAATTCTCCTTTGATTAAGAACCTTCCTAAACAGCTCCCTCTTGATTAGTAAACTTATTGATTCCCTCCCAATCAAATCGGCCGATCCATCAATACTCCCCTCCCAAAGTGCCATATTGTCCTCAAGGTGGAACGAAGGAAACTGCTACTGAAGCAGTTTACTAATAGCACTGGAGTGAAAAATGGATTGACACTGGGTCGAATGATCCCTTTCTCCTGCATCTCCCTAATCAATCTCTTGATCTCATCCCTATTGATTTGGGGATGACGGTAAAGATGAAAACTGATATGTGAGACTCATTCCTTCAAGATGATAGCATGCTTATATTCCTGTGGAGGAGGCAACCCCAGAACTGGTTGTAACACCTCTCGATACTGTTGTAGGAGTGGTTGAACCATGTCTGGTGCTTCTATCTTCTCCCCATCTTCTTCTCCTTTCAAACTTTTCAGCTCCATAAAAAATTCCACTCCTTCACCCTTTCTCCTCCTTGGAAGTGGTTCCAAAGATGGCATCTCCTCTTCTTCCCTCAAAACTTCTACCTCCCGATCCTCCCTCATCGTCCCTATATTAGGGTTTCCCCCACTTCCCAGTCCAATCAATGGTGCTCTCGCCTCTGATGCTGTTGGTTGGGTGTGAAGCTCCAATAGTTTCCTTATCATTTCTTGTAGGTTGGAAAACTTTTCCTCCATTGATGTCATTCTATCCTAAAACACCGATTTGAGTTGGTTAACTTTTCCTTTAAGACGCTCTTCCAAGGCATCAACTTCCTTTGCCGTCATAGGTCCCAAAAAAATGCTCTGATACCACTTTGATAGGAAGTTGATACAATTTTGTCAAAATCAGCAAATTAGGAAGAATAACACACATAAACTATTTTTATTGCAACATATATGGAAGAAAATAGCAATATACAGTTGGATCTTCAATTGGAGAGGAAGATTCAGCTCTCCTAAATCCCTAGCTGCCAACTAGAGCCCGAATAACCTAAGAATAAACTAAATTCTGCAAACTCCAAAACATCCTCTGAAATCACTATATTGTTAGCCTTAAATAGGCTCCCATAATTCCCTCCCAAATCATCCCCTTTTCCTAAATAATTCCCTTTTAGATTTGAATTCAAATTAGATTTATTTTTCTAATTAATTCCTTCCCAATTGTAATTAAAACTTTCCTAAATAACCCCCCTTAATTCCTCCTCATTTTCTCTACATAATTTCCTCTTAGATTTTGAATTCAAATTAAATCTCTTGCTTAAATAATTTTCTCACAATTGTAATTTAAACATTCCTAAATAATTCCACTTTGATTAAGAACCTTCCTGAACAGCTCCCTCTTGATTAGGAAATTTCTTGATTCCCTCCCAATCAAATCGGCCGGTCCATCAGATGGCTTCAAGTTTGTAATCAGTTTATATTTGAAATGTTAATTTTTGTTATGTACATAGCATTCAGACGGTTAAGGTTTCAATCATTTTGATGTTTGGCTCATATAAGGACTCCACAGCTGTACCAGTGTTGTACTATATAAAAGGGTTTTAACGTTTCAACTGATTATTGGGGAAACGAGCTGAATGCAATGTAAAATATCTGAAATTTCATACAATTACAATGTTTGAGCTCCAACATATAAAAGCATTTACAAGATATTCTTGCTGATTTGGTAGGGAAAGAAACTTTTAACTGTTTGCCAGTATTAATTGAGCAATTAATATTCATAATATTACATATATTATTGGATCTTGGTGAATGAATTAATAATTAGGTTACTTATTATTAGTTGAGTTTATCAGGGTTGTTGGTGAAAATGCATTACAATTAGAAATGAACAATTTTTCTATTTATTTTGTTTTATATAAAAGTTGAACTCCTGCCAGTTCATATAGAATTATGTTGAGTCGGTGTCAACTCTATTGCAGGTCCAGGTTACTTAGAAAGTTATTCTTTGTTATGCTGGTTTAGAGTTGCTTAAGGACTGCATCCTTTTGTCCCCAACCCAAGGTTTAGTTTAACTAGGTACATAATGCATTTTTAAACCAAGTAGCGGTTTTGAAGAGCCAAATATCTTATGGGAAGCTAATGTTGAAACCACGCTTTGGCCAACCCCAATATGTGGATGATGTGAGGTTTTAGGCCACTGTTGTTGATACTGCCTTAGTATGCCTAATTTAAGCAAAGATGACATAAAATAGCAAAATGAAGGCTATGATGTATGGCAATATGTAATTTTAAACTGTGAGGAGCTTGTTTAAGTAAAATCAGGATTCAGGAAGACAAATTTTAAAGATTAGATGAAGTGACATGGAATTTTTTAGGGTTGGGACTGTACGTTGTGGTCTATGTAGTTTTCTGTTAGCTGTTTTCCATCTTTGATGGCGTAGAGTTATCATATAGCACATTGCTATCTATGATAATGACTGGTAATAATGCCTGATGAAGTAGAAATGACAATTCAGAGGAGAAAGTACTTTGTGGGGGGGGGGGGGGGGGGGGGGGGGGGTGGGGCGGTTTGGTTGGTATGGATCTAAGTTAAAATTTGTTAACAGAGTGCAAGCTCATTGTGTTGTATTAATCTCTAACTATTTTACGTTATATTTGAGTAATTTGGAGTTTTTATTTGCATTTTAGTCACATTGGTTTGGGAAAGGAGAGATTTTGGAAGAGAGTCCAAGGGTGGAAAGAGCTTCTTTTGTCGAATTTGAAATATCTCCATGCCATGTTATTATCCTTAAAAGATATCATCATGCTCGTCTGGTAGTCTTCATTGGAATAGATCACACCGCTTGTTTATTTGCATTTGAAAACACTGGAATCATGAACGGGACTGATCACTACTACTACTAAGACTCAGGCCTCAAGTGTTTTTGTTATGCCTGTGCCGGCCCAGGAGGGGCCGGCTGGACCGGTCCAACCTGGACCGGTCCACTACTATTCCAGGCGGAATAGAAAGGGGGGGGCGGACAAGGTGGGCCCCTCTTGGGGCTGATTTGCTTAGGTGGGAGGGAAAATTTTGAATGCAAGGGGCTGTTTAGACTTTTTGTATTAATCCTTTTTGGTTAATTAGGGGATTGGGAGGGAATTAGGGGATCGAAAATTTGAATGTCATTTGAGATCTAGGGTTTCTTGCTTGGGCTCTTGGCTTTGCCGGAGATTGTAGGAGAGTTGTTCTTCCTCTCGAATTGAAGAACATTGTATCTTGCTTATGTTTTGATCTTCCTCTATTGAAATACAATCATTTGCTTTGTGTTTTCCACTGTTTTCCCTACGTTTCCCTACTGTTTGTGCTGTTTGGTGGCTGTTTTCTGCTGTAAACAGCAGTAATCTTGCTGTTTCCCCCATCCGGAGCGATAGGAATACTTGGATCTAAGTATTTCCTATCAAATTGGTATCAGAGCATCGTCTTGGGACCATCGGCGGCTGAAAATCCAGAAATTTCAGCGGGATATTTGGGCATTCGGAGAAGTTTTTCTTGTGTTTCGTGGAAGAAAAGATGGCCGGAAAGAAGGTGGAAGTTTTGGAAGGCGAGTTCGGACAACTGAAGACAGATCTGGAAGGAAAGTTCATGGAAATCTCCACCAACAACGACAGGTTGGAAGGGAGGTTTGCGGCAATGGAAGAAATGATGAAGAAACTATTGGAAATGAAGACCAATCCGGCGGCATCGGAAGTAAGGGAGACCACTGACGGTCATGGCTTAGGAGGGAATCCAAACCCGGTCCGGGGGAGGAGAAATCCGGAGGTGGAGATCCTTGAGGGGGAAGATGATATGCCTCCTCTAGAACCGCTTTCTAGAGAGGAGATGAGTCAGGGGTATGAACGAAGGGGTGCTGAATTTTTGGGAAGGAGGGAGGAAACGCATCGTCGGGGTGCTGAATTTGAAGGAAGAAGAGGTGAATATGAGGAAGGTTTTGGGTATAATCGTCGGAGGGACGATCGGGACACTTGGGGAGCACCACCCTTTCGAGGTGCAGGAGGATTTGGAGGATATCGGGGATATGGAGGAGATCCCAAGGTGAGGAAATTGAAGATGCCCATCTTTGAGGGCGAGGACGGCCATGGCTGGATCTACAAGGTGGAAAGGTATTTTGCAGTAAATGGGTTGACAGAGGAGGAGAAACTGACAGCGGCAGGTCTATGTTTGGAAGGGAAGGCACTGGCATGGTACCAGTGGAGGGACATGAGGCGACCCATTCGGAGCTGGAGGGAGTTCAAGGACTGTCTGCTAGAGCGTTTCCGAACCAGCAGGGGAGGAGACTTCTACGAGCAGTTCTTTGCGCTGACACAGGAGGGGACAGTAGCAGAGTTCCGGGACCGGTTTGAGTACCTAGCTAGCAGGTTGGATCGTCTTTCTGAGACCGTGCTGGAGGGGAACTTCATGAAAGGGCTCAAACCAGAAATCAGGGCAGCTGTTAGAGTGATGAGACCACACGACCTGGGGGAGGCCATGGAGTTGGCACAGCTAGTGGAGGATCAGAAGCATTTGGAGAGAGGGGCTCGAGGCAGCAGTTCAGGGGGATCCTACAGAATGACAACCACTTTTATAGCTTCCAAGGGAGCTGCATCGGGGGGTACACGAGAGGTACCAAAGGAGAGGTCTGGAGGAGGAGGCCCAGGGGGAAACTTTAAAAAACTTACTGATAAGGAGATGCAGGAAAAGAGGGCCAAGGGATTGTGCTTTAGATGTGATGAGAAGTACACTCCGGGACATAGGTGCAAGGACCGGACTCTTCAGGTTCTCCTTGTTTGCGAAGACGAGGAAGACGAAGAGGGAGAGGGGAGCAGGTCCGACGTGGAGGAGGAAGAGAAGTTACACCTGGATGTGGCAGAAGTCTCTCTGAACTCCGTAGTGGGATTCACTTCGAGTCACACTATGAAAGTGAAAGGGGTGATAGCTGGCCACGAGGTGGTAGTTCTGATAGATAGTGGGGCAACCCACAATTTCATTTCCACCCAGCTGGTTGAGTTGCTTGGAATGAAATTAGTGGATACAGGAGGCTATGGGGTGATGATGGGCACTGGAAAGGTGGAAATGGGAAGAGGAGTGTGTAAGGGAGTGGTGTTGACCATTCAGGAGATAGAGGTGAGGGAGGATTTTCTTCCCTTAGAATTGGGGAGTACAGATGTGATTTTGGGGATGAAGTGGCTGCAAACCTTGGGAGAGACCAAGGTGAACTGGGGAGAACTGCGGATGGAACTGGTAGTGGGGGGAAGGAAAATGGTGATACAGGGAGATGTCGGCCTGTCTAGGACAGGGGTGTCTCTCAAGTCCATGATCCGAACCATCCAGGAGGTTGGGGGTGGATATTTGGTGGAGCTGCAACGACTGGAGAGAGTTAGTGTGGGGGAAGAGGGAGACATTCCTCTTGTAGTTCAACCAGTCATACAGCAGTTCAGGGAGGTGTTCCAGCCGCCTATAGGGTTACCACCAGTCAGAGAACAGGAGCATGCAATTCTGCTAAGGGAAGGGGTGTCACCGATTAGTGTACGACCCTACCGCTACCCCCAGATTCAGAAGGATGAAATCGAAAGGTTGATTAGTGAGATGTTGGAGGCAGGAATCATCAGACCAAGTGTAAGTCCTTTCTCTAGTCCTGTATTACTGGTCAAAAAGAAAGATGGTAGTTGGAGATTTTGTGTGGACTACAGGGCTTTGAATAAAGAGACTATTCCTGATAAATTTCCCATTCCTGTGATTGATGAACTTTTGGATGAACTACATGGAGCAGTGATATTCTCCAAACTGGATTTGAAATCAGGGTACCATCAGATCCGAATGAGGGAGGAAGACATCTCTAAGACGGCGTTCAGAACACATGAGGGGCACTATGAGTTTCTGGTTATGCCTTTTGGACTGACCAACGCACCTGCTACATTCCAGTCACTAATGAACAGGGTGTTCAAACCGCATCTCAGGAAGTTTGTGCTGGTGTTTTTTGATGACATCTTGGTGTACAGTAGAACTGAGGAGGAACATCTAAAGCATTTGAAGTTGGTATTGGAAGTTCTACAGGAGCATCAGCTGAGAGCCAATCTGAAGAAATGTTGTTTTGGTCAGTCTAGGGTGGAATACTTGGGCCATGTCGTATCCAAGGAAGGGGTGGCAGCTGATCAGTCAAAGGTGGAGGCAATGCTGAGATGGCCAATACCTAAGAATCTGAAGGAATTGAGAGGATTCTTAGGGCTGACAGGATACTATAGGAGATTTGTAAAAGGGTACAGTACTATAGCATGGCCACTAACAGAGCAGCTAAAGAAAGATGGATTCCTATGGGGTGAGGCAGCCACAGCAGCATTTGAGAAACTAAAGAAGGCTATGACCACGGTACCAGTCTTGGCTCTACCGGACTTCACTCAGACCTTCATAGTAGAGACAGATGCTTCAGGATACGGGTTGGGGGCAGTGCTCATGCAGAACCGGCGACCCATTGCCTACTTCAGCCAGGTATTGGCAGCCAGGGCCAGGCTGAAGTCAGTCTATGAGAGGGAATTGATGGCTATTGTCTTAGCCATCCAGAAGTGGCGACCCTACCTATTAGGTAGGCATTTCACTGTCAGAACAGATCAGAGGAGTCTGAAATACTTGTTGGAACAGCGGATGGTAACTGAAGAGCATCAGCGGTGGCTGTCAAAATTGCTGGGATATGACTTTGAAATCCAGTACAGACCAGGCGGGGAAAACAAGGCGGCTGATGCCTTGTCCAGATGTGTGGGTGAATTACATACAGTGGTTGTGTCTGTTCCTTTGATGCTGGATTGGGAGGCCATCAAGGCAGAGAGCTCGAAGGATGAGGAGTTGGGAAAAATCAGGGCTGATTTATTGAGGGAAGGGGATAGCCACCCAGGGTACTCAGTGGAGGGGGACAGATTGTTGTATCGAGGGAGATTCGTGATGCCCAGGACTTCCATCCACATCCCAAACATACTCCAGGAATTTCATGGGAGCGCAGTTGGGGGACATTCTGGGGTGCAGAAGACTTATAGGAGGATTGCTGCTGAGCTTTACTGGAAGGGTATGCATAGAGATGTAGAGGAGATGGTGGCCAGATGTGAGACTTGTCAGAGGAACAAATACATGGCAATGTCACCAGGGGGGCTACTACAGCCATTGGCATTACCAGGACGAGTATGGGAGGAGATATCCATGGACTTCATAGATGGGTTGCCCCGTTCAGAAGGCTTCACAGTGATCTTGGTGGTGGTGGATAGATTGAGTAAGTATGCTCATTTCATTCCCCTCCGACATCCCTACACTGCAGTAACGGTGGCTTCAGCTTTCATCAGAGAAGTGGTCAGGTTGCATGGGGTACCAGAGGCAATTGTGTCAGATAGGGACAAGGTGTTCCTCAGTCATTTTTGGAAGGAGTTGTTCAAGCTACAAGGAACAGTTTTGAAAAGGAGCACCGCTTATCACCCACAGACGGATGGCCAAACGGAGGTGGTCAACAGGAGTTTGGAAACCTACTTGAGATGTTTTGTGTCAGAGACACCTAGGCTTTGGGCCAAATGGCTATCTTGGGCAGAATACTGGTACAACACCTCTTTTCACTCAGCTTCACAGATGACGCCATTCAAAATACTGTATGGAAGGGACCCTCCTCACCTAGTGCATTTTGGTAATAGTAGCACCCCAGTTTCATCAGTGGAGGAGTACTTGGGGGAGAGAGATCGGGTACTAGAAGATTTAAAGAAACATCTACTGAGGGCACAACAAATCATGAAGAAACAGGCGGACTCACACCGGAGGGACATACAATTTGAAGTGGGGGAAAGGGTGTTTCTAAAATTACGACCTTACAGGCAGAGGACAATGGCGAGAAGGAGAAATGAGAAATTAGCCCCAAGGTACTTCGGCCCCTATGAAGTATTGGACAAAATTGGGGCAGTGGCGTATCGACTGAAGCTTCCCCCATCAGCTAGCATACACCCAGTTTTCCACGTGTCACAATTGAGGGGAGCTATAGGAGAGCATACAGTTAGTACGGAATTACCAGAGACATTGACGGAGGACTTGCAGGTGATATTGGAACCAGTGGAACTCCGAGGTGTCAGGTCAGATGAAAAGGGAGAGAAAGAAGTCCTGATTGCATGGAAAGGTGTTCCCGATTTTGATGCTACGTGGGAGCCGTTTGGAAGAGTGCAAGAGCAATTTCCCTCTTTTCACCTTGAGGACAAGGTGAGTTTTTGGGAGGGGAGTAATGTTATGCCTGTGCCGGCCCAGGAGGGGCCGGCTGGACCGGTCCAACCTGGACCGGTCCACTACTATTCCAGGCGGAATAGAAAGGGGGGGGCGGACAAGGTGGGCCCCTCTTGGGGCTGATTTGCTTAGGTGGGAGGGAAAATTTTGAATGCAAGGGGCTGTTTAGACTTTTTGTATTAATCCTTTTTGGTTAATTAGGGGATTGGGAGGGAATTAGGGGATCGAAAATTTGAATGTCATTTGAGATCTAGGGTTTCTTGCTTGGGCTCTTGGCTTTGCCGGAGATTGTAGGAGAGTTGTTCTTCCTCTCGAATTGAAGAACATTGTATCTTGCTTATGTTTTGATCTTCCTCTATTGAAATACAATCATTTGCTTTGTGTTTTCCACTGTTTTCCCTACGTTTCCCTACTGTTTGTGCTGTTTGGTGGCTGTTTTCTGCTGTAAACAGCAGTAATCTTGCTGTTTCCCCCATCCGGAGCGATAGGAATACTTGGATCTAAGTATTTCCTATCAGTTTTGTATTCGACAGAAAAAACATAAAGTTTCATATGACACTCCCATCGTTACTCACATCCTTTCTATTGAACTTTAGGGTAGTAAAACATTTTATGATCAAAAGAGATGCCGTCTTGTGTTTGGGACTCAATGCAAGGCATATGCCATGGATCTATACCTTCTATTTAGGTCGTCGTAAGCTAAGTAGAAAGTCAGATTTATTTCCTTACAACCTAACTCTATTTGGATATTGTTCTGTATTATACTATTATGTTCCTTGGATTGTTCTACCACAGGAAG
This sequence comes from Dendrobium chrysotoxum, assembly GCA_019925795.1. Classification (NCBI taxonomy): domain Eukaryota; kingdom Viridiplantae; phylum Streptophyta; class Magnoliopsida; order Asparagales; family Orchidaceae; genus Dendrobium; species Dendrobium chrysotoxum. Next base: position 50,440,456 of record CM034307.1, read on the forward strand.
AAAAAAATCTTATAGGAATTGCACACAGGATTTTAAATATATAGTTTGTATAAGCATTTTTCATGTGTCTACTAAATAAGGAAGTGAATAATGTTAAGTCTTTCTTAAACATATTTGCTTAATTATTCTTTCTTTTATTCACCTATATAGAAAAGTTAAGAAAAAATAATTTTAAACACATCTTCCCAATCCACTCAATTGAACTACATGCATAAGTAGACATTGGTGTTGCTACACCAACTACTGGTAATTTGCACCAATTCACTGACATTGCTCTATTGTTTTCTCAAACTTAAACAAGCTTCAACGACGTTGTTTTAAGTCTAGAATAGTGTTGTTGAGTTCAAAACAAGCCAAGGTCAAAGCACCTGACCCTCAAGCACAAAATAACATCATCGAGGCTTGAATCAGGGTCGATTTAGGTTGGAACAAGACAATGTGAATATATTAGCATCATTTTTTGTCCATCAATTGAATATATTATTAACAACGTTTCCTTCTTTTGGAGAGTTAATTAGTTTAGAAAGGCTAAGGATAATTTGAATTATTTTCTTGCCTGGAATAAAGGCTTGATGTTGTTGTTGTATTTGCTTATAAATAGGCTTGATTTCTGGAAAAAAAACAAAGCAATAAATTCTCTCATAATTCTTCTGCTCTCTTTCTTCTTTCCTTCTCTTGCACTAACCATTGGCCTGCCCACCCGCAGTAGGAATTCCTGCTGCCACTGCTTTCTCTACCTCCATATAGCAATTCTCTGTCCTGCAATTGCGGGAAGATTGATCAGCAGCCACCGTGAACCACTTGCTGCTGGCCAAGGAACAGAGAAGCAATTTTCTGCTTGCTGTTTTCAGCAAACCGAAAGTAAAAAGGCAGCGAAACTTTCTGTCCAGCAAGAGAACGAGAGCTAGATTGATAATTCCATCAATCCAGCACCTAAAACGGCAAGGGCTACTGTCCAACAGCGGTGAAAGGGTTCTAGATTGCTATTTTTCAGCAAACAGGGGTAACAACAAAAAGTTATATTGTCCAGCATCTAGAGAACAGCCTGCTGCTAGCACAAGGAGTTTAGATTTTAATGTCTATAGAAAGAAAGAAGGAAAATAGAGAGAAAATGCCATCTAAATCAAACTAAATATATGTAACTCAATCCATCGGTCATTAGGGCATCCCAAAAAACATATTTTAATCTTTATATGTAGGTCACATTAAGAGGTTAGCACAATTCACATATTTTAATCTTTATATGGGTCATTAGGGCATCCCAAACTCAATTCATTGTGAATGTTATCCCATGGGTTATATGGAGGTTGATGTGAAACAAACAGGAATTGCGGTGAATTAATAAAATTATTGTAAAGCTTGCCACTTTAAAATTAATGAACCACAAGAATTAACTTTAAGAATTCTCAATTGACGTTTTGCTTTGGCATGCAGTCACAATTCAAGAGAACAAAACAACTAAAATAATATTAGAAAAATACAGTAAAACTAAATATGCAGTAATAAGAATCCACGGGTTAATATTTAGAACTTTTACCTAGAGTTTCCTCTCACTCACACTCTATGAAAGACTTTAGCAGAGAGAGACTTTCAGCAATCCAAACGACACCACCAAGAGAGATAGGACACCGACGGTCTTGATCCACAGGAAGGTAGCCAGAGAAGGAGGTGCAGGTGGATGTCCGACGAGTTGCCACTGTCCGGAGGGTCGTTGTTCGTCGATGATCTCGGCTAGGTGGAATAGTATGCGGTTGACTTAATCGTCAACGGAATCTTCTAGTTCCCAGTTGGGGTCGAAGAACGGCGACTGAAGAATATCGATTTGCCCTTGAGAATTGTACGTGAAACCATGGTCAACTTCAGGATCGGCCATCCATGAATGTGGGAGACTCCTCCTTGGGATCCTTTGAGGGCCGGCGGTTTGTGAAGGAGGAAGGGAGGGGAGGGTCGGCAGGTGGAGGGGAATAGGGTAGGGGAGGGGGTTGCTAGGGTTAGGGGAATTCTTGGACTTTGGGTTAGGGAGGTGGAGTAAATAATTTAGAAAATCTGAATTTAATTTCAAATTTTCTAAAGGGAGGGAAGGGAATAAATTGAATTTAAAGTACCCCAAATAGGGCTATAGGGGCAGCGACTAAGGAGGGAATATGGGGGGAATTTAATTGGATGTTAAGGAGTAAATTGGAAAGAGAATAGGGGAGAGAGGGGGCCGGCCATATGGGGAGGGAAAATAGGTGTCTAGGTTCAATGTATGTGGGCGATATGCATTAATTGGAGATTGGAATTAAATTTGAATTTAGTTTCAGATTTAATGTAATTGGGGAGGCTTCCTAATTAAGGGTTATCAAAGAGGAAGATATTTGAAATTCAAATAGAGAATTGATTTCAAATAAAGACACTTTCCAATTGATATGAATTATTTTAGGAAGGTAATTAAGGGGGATTTGAATTTTGAAATTCAAAATTCATGGGAGATTTGGAGGGGTGACCGATGGCAAGGGAGCCAAGGGGAGGCCGGCGGTTATGGGATTTGGAGGGGGGGGTCAGCAGTTAGGGGAGCCAAAGGGAGGCCGGCGGCTATGGGGTGGGGAGGGGCTCGATTAGGGAGGAGGAGGAGGAGGGGAGACGATGGAGAGCAGGCCGGCGGGATTTGGGGAAAGGGGGGGGGGAGGGAGAAAGAAATAAAATTGGATATGAACTGCGAGCCTTGGACTCTTCCAAAGACTGACGGGTATTGCAATCACCCTCACCTAGGGTTCTCTTTCTTCTCTCAAAGCTCACAACATTGAAGAAGACAAAAGCTAGAATTTTTATTCATCAACATCATCATCGTAATACAATAGAGGGGCCCTTATATATAGGTCTCATCATGACAAAAGAAAAAGGACTAAAATGCCCTTAGGGCTACAACAGCAAACTAATAACCCTAGGAGTAAAATAGGAAAAACTGAAATATAAAATAAACAATACATAAAATGCATCAAAAATAAAGACTCCTGATCGTGGCCGTTGATCTCTGATGTCTCCTCTGATAAACGCTTCAAAATCTCCTGCTGATGTCCTCATCAAAGGTTTGATGGAAGAAATAGCACATTTCGATCAACGCCAAGGGCAGGTTGTGCCAAGAGTAAACGCTTGTAGGAATCAAAATTTACTTGACTGAATTTGAATTTTCAACAAGATTCCAAACCAGAAATAAGAAGAATTTTCATGGAAACACTAGCGCGAAAAATTGTTGATTGATAATGGATGTAAGAAAATGGCAAGATACAATAGATCCTCAATTGGAGAGGAGGATCCGGCTCTCCCAATGTCTAGCCAGCGGCTAGAGCCAAAACCAATCCTAAGAAGTAAGAACAAACTAAATTCAGCAAACACTCAATATCCCTAACCCTAAGAAAAATATCCTACTTAAAGCAAACAATAAACAGTAAATCCCAAAACAACCCGTCCAATTTGATTTTCCGTGGACCCCACCTTGATTGAAAGCACGGGAGCCTCTAGGCAGAAATCTTGCTCCATTCCGCTCCTGGGCGAAAATCCAGCTTTCGCTCCGTCGTTTTGGCACGGGCCAGTCCCATGTGTTGGACCGATTGGACCGGTCCCTCCTAGACCAGTTTATCAAGTACCAACAACAACAACGACAACATCAAGCCTTTATCCCACTACGTGGGGTCGGCTACATGAATCCTTTTTCTCCATTGTGTCCTGTTAAAAGTCAAATTCTCGTTTAAATCTAATAAAGAAAGATCATTTCTAATATTTTCTAACCAAGTCTTTTTAGGTCTACCTCTACCTTTCTTAAAATAAGTCAAATCTAAGACCTCTACTTTCCTAACCGGGTCATCGGGAGGCTGCCGTTTTATGTGACCAAACCATCTAAGGCGACTCTCTCTAATCTTATCTTCCACTGGAGCTACTCCAATCTTTTCACGAATATGCTCATTTCGTATCCTATCTCTAAGGGTAAAGGCACTCATCCACCTGAGTATCCTCATGTCTGCAACACTTAACTTAGAATTATGCTTCTCTTTTAATGGCCAACATTCGACACCATAAAGCATTGCAGGTCTCACCACCATCTTATAGAATTTTCCCTTAAGTTTGAGTGGTACTTTTCTATCACACAATAAGCCCGATGCATTCCTCCACTTCAACCATCCAACTTGGATTCTGCTGATAATATCCCCATCTATTTCACCATCACTCTGAACAATAGATCCAAGATATCTAAAACGTGTACTCTTATTAATTGACTTGATCGCCCAAAGTCACAATCCCATCACTAAGTCTATTATTACTAAAATTACACTCCATATATTCCGTTTTAGATCTACTCAAGCGAAAACATTTAGACTCTAAGGTTGACCTCCACAATTCTAGTTTACCTTCAACTCCCTCTAGTCTTATCAACAAGAAGAATATCATCAGCAAAAAGCATACACCAAGGTACATCCTCTTGCAAATGTCTAGTGAGAACATTCATTACTAAAGCAAAAAGATATGGGCTTTAACGCTGATCCTTGATTTAATCCAACCGTTTATCAAGTATCAAACGAAATTTAAATGAGTAAATCTTGAGGATATAGAAATATTATTGAAGTACACCCCAAGGCTTTACTCTTAAATAGCAAATGAACTTTGTCTGTTCTTGATGATAAATCTTAGTCTAGCCAATATGATGGCAGTAGCCATTAGAACAAAACAATTAAGGCACAAGGAGGGAGAGGACCTAAGAACCATCTAAAGAATGGTCATTTTTTCTTCTTAAATAGAAAATAGGAAAAGATATGTAATGCACCCTGACCTACCACTTCTCTTAAAAAAATGCTTTTGCTCAAGTCCTGTGTAGATTGGCAGCTACCTCTCCATACAAAGGATCTCTGAAAAGTAAAAGAAGGATGAGAAAGAAAAATCAACTACTATCGTAATGGACAACACCATGTAAATTCCTATAGTTAAAATGGATCCGTGTACAGCCAGACGAGAACCTTCATTACTTATTATTCTTGCCTATAACTGATGATCTCTTTGGTTGTACACTATAATGTTGAATGCAGTACTTGATCTGTCAGCTTACAAACTTTCAGACCAAATTGTTTTTCTTTTCTTATAATGAGAATTAGTTTATAAACATTTTGTTTTCCTTTTCTGGATTCAAGCAGGATGACATCGGAGAAATAGACACGGAGAAGATGGAAGAAGCAAGAGAAGCTTATTTGTCAGCTGTTGCTGCTGCAAAAGAGGATCCCAGTGATGAATCTTTATCCTTTGCAGCTGAGGCGAGACTTAGGCTACAATCTTTAATCCCCTAACTCTATAATTTAATGTTTTATTGTTGGCTGAGTCTCAGAGAATGAGGTTTCTGCTGGGATTACAGCAACTGGAAGAGGGAATTCTTGGCTTGTGTTTCTGAATGGTTTGGCAGAGGGCCTCTACTGCTTGGATTTCTCTTTCACTATATCACCGCTATTAAAGGCTGAAGAGTATTTCTATTTCGTCTCAAGCAGACGTATCGAAGCAAGTGAAGGGGTAGGTTTAACATTCCAATATTTAATTAGCTAAAAGAGAATGGTAAATGTGAAATTTTGAGGGCTGCCATAAATTTGAACTGCTCCAGGATGAAATAGCATTATTTGATTGAATCCTTTTGAATATTTTAGTATGAATTATATCATGATAAGTTTAAAAATTATTAGATTTATTTTGATATTATATTAATTTTTAAGTAATTTTAATGAATTTAAAACTTATAAATTATATTAAAATATTATCACAATCTTTTTTACCTAAAATTTTTTATAAAGTATTTATCTCATGACTAATTACATGATTAAGGATTTGAATTTTATGAATTGAAGTACATTTTCACTATATTTGTGTATCAGTTGTATAATTAATGTCTTGATATCAATTAAATTTACAAATTGACAAATTCATTATGAGGAATTTGAACTGAAATTCAAAATGTTTATTTTTTTCACTTATGCACACTTGACAAGAATGAAACGCCCATTTGATTTGCTTTGAAAACATGATAAACTGTTATCATATATACTGATTCAAATTGGATTTAAATTTTTAATCAGCATATTTAACAAGTGATATGAAAAATCAATCAGTTATCATATTATACTTATCTCAGAATGATTTCAATAATGAAAAAAAAGCATTGTAATTATGGCTGCGTTTGGGACAGCTTTCTTACTACTTTATGAAACAACTTTAAGCAGTTAGAAAGCTGTTCCAAATGAAGCCTAAATTTAGGTCAAAACAACTTGGACCATATTGCTTCCAAAAACAACAGCGAAGCCTAAATGAACTATTAGTTCGACTGGACAATCCCAATGAAGGGTGTAAAATTTCCAAAAAAGTTGCCAAACAATTCAATTCAGACTGCATAAAACATTACAATAATGATAAAAACTGAAACCGCACAAATATTTTATATTACCATCTATGACCTTGATTTTATGACATTTTCAACTGATAGCCAATTCAGAACAACAAACAAGTATAAATAACTCAATCTACCTACCAAATGAGGCATTTTTATTACATCAACCAAAGCTCACTCAACATTTTTTCTTACTCTTATTAAACCTCTCTTAGCCATGAGAGACCAGTCTCAATCAAAAATTATACTAATTATACAAAGGGAGAAATACAAAAAATGTAACTTATAATCACGAATCAAGCATGTAGAACAGCATTAGAAATGTCGTCCAGCGATAATAACACTTGAAAAAAATGCAAGTCAGCCAGAACTGGAGACCAAAAAATGCACTCATTCTTAAAAATTATGCTCTGGATAAGTAAAAAACTTTCGTGCATTGCTTTCAGTTCTTTACACTCAACAATATGTACAATTCAGATTACATGGTATACATACAATCAGTAAAAAACGAATGATATAAAGAACTAGTAACATTAACAAAATGGGGAAAAAAATCAAAACGACAACAATAACAACAACAGCAACAATCAAAAATAACAACCGAGATTACAAATATAAACATCTTGTACACTACAACAGATACCCATCCAGCATTCAAAATAGAGAAAGCTTCAAACAAACAGCTCCACTGTCAGTCTGTGATCCCTGCTGAATGAATGGCTGTAATCTCACCATTCTGGAAATATCTACTTGTACATGAATTAACAATCAGGTTATCATCGAAATATATGTAAAGGATGATCTCCTCTTAAACAGCCTAAAACCTCAAACCACTCAATAAATTCATAAAGTAACTTGTACACTAAAAGAGGTTTTATAACTCAAAATAAGTTCAAACACTAAACTGGGTTTGATAATGAGCCCAAAAATATATTATATTGCTCAGTCAAAAGCTGCATAGACCAGGAAATCAGTATCCGATTGATCACGACTGCACTAGCTGCAAAAATTCAAATCATTAGTTAGAAAAAATAAATGAAATTTCTCATGAAAAGATAACTTGTCATCCATTTAACCTAACTAGGAGGTTTGCTGGATTACTAAATGCAAATTAGAATATAAGATGTAAATTCTTATGTCTATATCTTATATTTGCAGGGTTGAATATTAACAAAATAAAAAAATTTGAAATAATTTAAACATCATAAACATAATAGCACGGTTAGTAAGAAAATATTAAAATTGTTGGGCATATCATAAGTAAATTGTAGCTGATGTTGTGCATATCATAAGTCCATATCTCACTTTTGAGAGGCTTCAAGGCGAATTGTCAGAGGTGAATCACATCAGGCTGTGAAGCAATTGCTTTCTAGTTTTCAGAATAATGTTCAATTGTTAGCCGAAAAGAAAAATGACATGATATCAGAGAGCACTATCGCATCATTAATAGATATTCCAATCCTTACCGTCACGGCTTCCCGTATGGGTTTTTTTTTTCCAAAATTTATTATATGATGCTTTAGTAAAAGCTTGGCCGATCTAGCAAATGTTAGTCTAATATACTGCTCCTAGAGCATAGAACTTTCATGAAATATTTTGAAGCATAATTTCGTAAGTAACAAGGTACCTAGGTCAAAAGTCATGAATCATGTTTTTTTTTAAATTATTGGTGCAAAATTGAGCGTGCAGTCCTTGCTTTATGCAAAAAAATTAAAAAATTAAAAAAAAATATGATATCTCCCTCAATTGTGCACATTAATGCATGCTTGAGACGTATATGCAGTTATTCGTGCCAGCATTGTAGACATTAGTGCAGACAAGACCCTCACTGTAAATCTACATGCTATGTTCACAAGAATGTCTATATGAGCATTCATAAAATGTCTTTAAGTTGTGCATTAATGCCAAGAGGGCGTCTGTCGTCAATATTGAGAGTGCGTTGGTCGTCGATGTTAAGAAAACGTCGGACAAAAATGAGCTGTCAAGTTGTGAGTGTGAAAATTACTAGCGTCGAGCACCGATGTCAAAACAATGTCAAACTTTGATATTGAGATGGTTTTGAAATGTCAATGTTGTAACAACATCATATATCAAAGTTGAGATGATATTAGGCATTGTTGTGAAACCAAAGTTACGATTGCCAAAGAAAAATGAATATGAAAATATTTGACGAATGGGGTATTGAGTGTGGTAAATTGATTTGGTATTGTGGATAAGAAGAAATTTAGTTTTTATATTTTAAATAAATAAAAATTTTAAATACAAGAAATATACATCATAAAATATTTAATACATTTGTCAAAATTATATTTAATATTTTTTTTAATCGGACAAGTTTTCATTGTGTCGACCACATGTGGTGTCGGATACTGTGTCAACACTAGGCTGTCCAAATCGGGTCACCAGTTGGGTCCAACCCGGAACTGACCGAACACTAGTTGACCCTATTCGAACCCAACCCATTTTTTAAAACAAGTCACTTTGTCGGACGCGAACCCGACCCGCTTCGGATCCGGGTCAACCTGACACGACCCACCAACCCTCTTTTGCCTTGGTGGAGCATATCCAACATTACTGGAGTTGCAGTAAGGGAGAAGGCACAGTGAGGAGGAGGCTGATATGGAGAAATGTAAGTGGTTGTTTTAGCAAGAAGGGAAAAGGCACAGTGAGGAGGTTGATATGGCAGTACAGTTGGATCTGATCGAGTGGAAGAAGCGGGATCTGGTGTGCGATCGGGCTATGCGAGTGAGCGGCTGCTTGCAGTAGGTTGAGGAGGTCTCGACCTATAGGTGCGGACAGAGGGCCTAGAGTGTGGATCGACCGTGAGAGAGAGGATTGCGGAAGGTTTCGAATAAGATGCAAAGGGATTGTGGAGTAGTTAGTGAGGGATTGGAGGTTGACTGTGAAGTATCAAACTGAAGGGGTTTGGATCGGGAAGTTGAAGTTTGCAGACAGGGCAGGGTAGCAATGAAGGCTGCATTGGTTACAGATAGGATAGCAACCACAAGAGAAGTTCGGCAATGAAGGCACGGCAATAAGAAAGAAAAAAAAATATTTTTAGGGTTGCGGCAAGCTTCAAGGACAACAGGAGAAAAACACGTCTCAAGCGGCTCAGCACTTGCCACTCAAATCTCCTCCCATCCGATCGAGCCATCCTTCAGCCCAATGCAAATTAGTCATCCGACTCCACCCGAACACTCCTGTTCGATCGACCCCGTACATGCACACTCCACCATTCAAGCTCCCATTTGCCTCACAATTGTAGGGTCATGTGTATACAGTTGGAGTTATGGAGTTTTATTGCTCCCCCAAGCAAGTTTTCAAGTTTGTTACAAGTTCTCTGTGAATTCATTCAGTGTTCAATTGTTGCTATATAATTTTCATTTATTGATTTTCCATTGTATCTTTGTTTTGCAATTTGCTTTTGTTCATTTTATCAATTCAACAACATATATAGTTTAGAATGTTCTTTTGTTTTATTCTTTTTAAGTTACAAGTCAAGTTCAGTGTAAACTTCGACAATCTCCCGACATATTTCAGATGCAAAGGGCATTTTGGGAGGACCAGGTATGCCCAAAACACCAAGAAAAAATGTGCATAATCGCTATGATGAGACTCTGATACCGAGGGGCATTTTAGTCCTCTAAGCCAAGAAAAGCATGATGGCTCTTCGTACGCCTATTTGAAATTTGCAATTCTTTCTAGCTATGTCAAGAAACATGCATGCAATTACATAAATTTGACATTCCAAGTCGTGTTAAGAAAAGAATGAGTGGGGCTTACTCATTACGTCGCAAATAAAAAAATTGCATAGGTTCTACTCATTGGACTAAATACGTCTCAATTAGGATTTTGGAGATTTTGAAAGTTACATTTTTTATACTTGCAATAAGTGATGAATTTTATGATAAAGGAGACCTCGTAGAATCTTTATTTTCTTTTTTTTTTCTCTTTTTAAAGAGAGAAATGGGAGAGAGTGAGAGCGAGAGAGAAAGATAAAGATATATCAAGAGAAAAAGAGAGGGAGAGAGACTGAGATGTGAAAGAGGTGGGAGAAAGTGACAAAGAGAGGGGATGGTGGGAAACTTTGAGAGCAAAGGATAAAGAGAGGTGAGGGAAATTTGGGGAAAAAAGAGAAATAGATAGAGAGATAAACAAAGATAGAAATATAGAGAGGGAGTGAGAAAGAAAGAAATAGAGGAGATGAATAGGTGGTTATGGACTAAGAAAGCAACGACGAGATGACTAGCAATGAGCTAGGGCTGATGGTCGAACAGGCGGCGTTGACGGCGGGTTGGGGTCGCAAGCAAGGGAGTTAGATGGAGAGGAGGATGATAGGTACGCAGGATGGTGAAGGTGGTCAGAGTAGCAGGTAGAGGCTGCGAACAATGTCAATGAGTAGAGGGAGGGCACAACAAGCGGCAACTAGGGTAAGCAGCGACGATGGCAGTATGTGAGAGAGCAACGAAAGCGAAAGGGCGAGGGGAGACAAGAGAGAACGAGGGTGTGTGAAGGAGGATCATGCATGAGAGAGGGAAGAAATGGGAAGAAGAGTCCAACGCAAATACAAGTAGCATGGGCGATGGCATGGGAAGTAATGCGGGCAAACACAAGTAGCATGGGCGATGGCATGGGAAGTAATGCAGGCTACAAGTACGGGATTTTTCTTTCTTAATAAATAAAATAGGTCAAAACTTATGTTCATTTAACAAACTGCAAACCCACCAGTAGAATTATAATATTAACCAATTATCTGAAATGTGTCGCTCCTTGATTGGTAAAGAGAACAAATACATGAACCATGGAAAAGAGTTGTTAGGATACATAAGAGAAAGATATTAAATATAAAGCACTAATTCTCCATATGGCTCAAATACAGGACTATAATGACAAAACACATGAACCTATTCGCAACTTCATGCACCATTTTGAATGCAGTATTTTTAAACATACACATGCCAAAAGGTGCTGCAAATAGGCTAAGCCAAATGCCTGATGGTGATGAATTTCCTATGTCCGGCACAGATTTATATCATGCGTTTCAAGACAATAAATTACTAAAGTCTATCAAATAATAGCAAAAGAACAATATCCCTTATGGCCACAAACACATAAAAAGCATTTGTTACTCTTATAACAAAAGTCAATAGTGGAAGACTTCAATATTAGCACAATTTGAGTCGAGTCTAATTTACATACCTGATGAACAGTTAATTCACGATAACAAACTTCACAAAATCATTTGGCAGCACATAGTAAGCCTGCAATTTTGAAAATGGTACATGGAGCAAGATATGCTTGTTTACTCTACTAAATAGTTCTCTGGCAATTCATTTTCAAAAAAAAAAGTTTCTCCGACAATTAATGTAAATAAATAACAGCGCCTTGAATGGTATGATTTCGCATGCTATTTGATAGGCAATTCCATCATTTCCTCAAGGCATAAATGAGTCATTCACAGTGCAAGTTTATCCAGGAACAAAGAAATATTTTCAACCAATTATAACCGGGTTGTAAGTCAACAACAACAACAATATCAAGCCTTTATCCCACTGTGGGGTCGCCTACATGAATCCTTCTTTTCATTGCGCCATGTTAAAAGTTAAATTCTCATTTAAATTTAATAAAGAAAGGTCATTTCTAATATTTTCTAACCAAGTCTTTTTAGGTCTACATTTACTTTTCTTAACATAAGTCAAATCTAATACATCTACTTTTCTAACCGGGCAATCGGAAGGCCACCGTTCTATGTGACCAAATCATGTAAAGCGACTCTCTCTGATCTTATCTTCCACTGGAGCTACTATAACATTTTCACGTATAGGCTCATTTCATATCCTATCTCTAAGAGTAAAGTCACTCATCCACCTGAGCATTCTCATCTCCGCAACACTTAACTTAATATTATGCTTCTCTTTTAATGGCCAACATTCTGCACCATAAAACATTGCAGGTCTAACCATCATCTTATAGAATATTCCCTTAAGTTTGAGTGGGACTTTTCTATCACACAACAAGCCCGGTGCATTCCTCCACTTCAACCATCCAACTTGAATTCTACTAATAATATCCACATCTATTTCACCATCACTGAACAATAGACCCAAGATATCTAAAACATGTACTCTTATTAATGACTTGATCACCCAAAGTCACAACCCCCCACAAGAACTATTATTACTAAAATTACACTCCATATATTCAGTTTTAGATCTACTCAAACGAAAGCCTTTAGACTCTTAAGGTTGATCTCCATAATTCAAGTTTACCTTCAACTCCCTCTCTAGTCTTATCAACAAGAACATCAACAAAAAGCATACACCAGGGTACAACCTCTTGCAAATGTCTAGTGAGAACATCCATGACTAAAGCAAAAAATATGGGCTTACGGCTAATCCTTGATGTAATCCAACTGAAATAGGAAAATACTTGGTCAAACCACCTAGTGTTTGAACACGTGTAACAGCTCCTGCATACATATCCTTAATGACTTGAATATAAGCACTATTAACCCCTTCCTTTTCTACAACACTCCATAGCACTTCTCTTGAAACTTTATCATATGTTTTCTCTAAATCAATAAATATCATATATAGATCCTCCTTATTCTCTCTATACTTCTCCATCAAACCTCTCAATAAATGTATAACTTCCATAGTAGACCTACCTGACATGAATACAAATTGATTTTGAGAAACATTAGTATGACGCCACAACCTATACTCCATATCTCTCTCCCATAGTTTTAAAGTACAACACATTAACTTAATTTCTCTATAATTCGTACAAACTTGTGCATCACCTTTATTTTTAAAAATATGAATAAACACACTCATTCTCCACTCATCTAGCATCTTTTTAGTCTTCAAAATAATATTAAAAAGTTTAGTAAGTCAAGAAATTCCTTCATCTCCTAAGAATTTCCACACCTCTATTGGAATATCATCAAGTCCAATAGTTTTTCCACACTTCATTTTCTTTAAAGCATCTCTAACTTCGGTTTTACTAATATACCGATAAAAACAAAAATCTTTATTTTTATTTAGGGTGCTACGGTCACTAAAGTCAATCGCATTCTAATAATCTTCATTGAAGAGTTTATAAAAATATCTCATCCACATTTGTTGAATATCCTCTTCTAACAAAAGCACTTTTGGATCTTCATTCTTAATACATTTCACTTGAACTAAATCCTTACTACTCTTATCTCTATGTTTGGCTAACTTATACATATACCTTTCGCCCTCCTTGGTATCTAATCTATTATATAAATCATTAAAAACTAAAATCTTTGCATCTTATATTGCTTTCTTAGACTCCTTATGAACCTCTTAATATATTTCTCAATTATCATAATTTTTATATCGAAACTAATTTTAATAACAATCTTCTTATTTTTATCTTTTCTTGCACATTTTAATTCCGCAAGCAATTATTTTTACTATTAGGAGCTTTTCCCTTTGATACTCTAAGCACATCTTTTGCAATATTTTTTAATATCACTAGCTACTTTTTCCCACATAACATTAGCTTTCTATGCACAGACAAAATCTTAAGATCTAGTATCCTACTCTCAAAAATATTTTTGTTAATATTCTCTAAATGCCCCCATCTAATCCTAAAATAATATTTTACTTTATTTTTTATTTTCAGCCATTCATCTTAAAGTCCAAATCTAATAAGCGATGTTGGGTACATAAACTTTCACTTGAAATTACTTCACAATCTTTGCAATCTAAACGATCTATTTTTCTTATAAGAAAATAATCAATCTAAATTTTACTGTATACATACTTATAGGTGATGAGATGCTCGTCTCTTTTCTTAAATAAGGTATTAGCAATTATAAAATTATAAGATTAAAAAAAATTAATATGGTCTTACCACCTTCATTAGTCACTCCAAACTCATAGCCACCATGAATGCTTTTAAAGTCATATACCACTCTACCAACATGTCCATTTAAATCTCCTTCAATAATTTTTTTTTTCAAGAGGTATCTTGATGCAAGCAAAAATTTGGAGAAGAGCCCAAATTTTTGCTTACAAATAAAAAAGACTCTTACCTATACCTTTGAACACATAAAGATAAAGAAATTCCTAACAAATACATAAAACATGACATGTAACATAAAACTTCACTTTAATATTATAAAAGACTAACTCTTACAAACTTTTATGACAATTAAAACAAACATCATACATCTCACACTTAAAAGAACTTCATTCTAAACTTGCTTTGGAGAAGAAGGATACAGGTGGGGTGGACACTTGCGGGAAGAAGAAAGAGGTTAGAAGTCCAGAAGAAAGAGGAAAAGCTCGCAAGCTTTCCTAGAAGAGGTAGGAAGAGAAGAGGAAGAGGCATTGCTCGCAAGCAATCCTCAAAAGAAACCCGCAGGTTCTTTCCAAATATTGGTCACAAAACACTCATAACACACTCTTTTTTACATACACAAATCACTTCTATATATAGGAGAAAAGAAGCAGCCCAACAGCCATAAATCTGCCATTAATCAGCCCAAAAATTCCACCAAACAGCCACCATAAAGGCTCCATAAATTCAGAAACAGCAACCCCAAAACAGCCTTTAATTCCCCAAAAACTGTACAGGAAATCAGCCCCAAACAACCACCAAAATTCCAGAATAAATGTCACCAAACAGCAGCCCTTAATTCTGGTACAGGAAACCAAGAAAATTTAATATAAAGCCATGAAAAACCTACCCCAAGCAGCCACGGGAAAACCACCCAGCCAAGACCCAAAGAGCCACAAAGAAACCAGGGAAAACCGCTTGGGAAAACCAGCCATATGAGGGACCCGAGGAGGCAACAAGGGGAAACCAACCAGCAGCGCATGGGAAGAGCAAAAAGCCACCAAAACCGAGAGGGCAAGAGAGAAACCGAGGGGGCAAGAGAGAAACCGAGGAGGGGAAAGAGACATAAGGCCACTCCACATACCTTTAGGAATTAAATACACACCTTTATGTATTAATTAGTCTCCATCAATAATGAGCTACAACCCCAAGTAGAACAACTTAAGTAAGCTTAAATCCAAACAGCCCAAGCCAAACCGCGAGCCAGCAGCCACCAAAAGGTCCCAAAATTATCATCTTGAATTGACCCCCCCCCCCCCCCCCTTGCCTACATCAGACTCCCCTTCTTGAAACTTTTCATCTCCCGATGAAATTGCTGTAGTTTTGAAATCAAGCTTTTGAATATTGTCCGCATACTTTCGCAGAATCATCTCTCGTTCTTGCTTGAATTGAGCCTGTAAAAATTTCTTTTTCTTCTCATAATTTTCTGTACAAACATACATCTTTATCTGCAATTGGTATAACTCATTTTGAATTGGGTTAGTTGAATCTCCTTGTGACGGAATTCATCTGTCCAAAGGGAGATTAGAATCTTCTTTTTGTTTTTCCATGACACAAAAAGAAAACACAATTAGACGACTCACAAACTTGACTCACATAACAACATGACAAACCTTTAGGACACAACACAAACTAAGTCTCAAAAAACTTACAACAAAACACAAAGACTCACTTGACTTGTACACAAACAATCCTAGGACATACTAAACTTTCTCTGATACCAATTTGATGCAAGCAAAAATTTGGAGAAGAGCCCAAATTTTTGCTTACAAATAAAAAAGACTCTTACCTATACCTTTGAACACATAAAGATAAAGAAATTCCTAACAAATACATAAAACATGACATGTAACATAAAACTTCACTTTAATATTATAAAAGACTAACTCTTACAAACTTTTATGACAATTAAAACAAACATCATACATCTCACACTTAAAAGAACTTCATTCTAAACTTGCTTTGGAGAAGAAGGATACAGGTGGGGTGGACACTTGCGGGAAGAAGAAAGAGGTTAGAAGTCCAGAAGAAAGAGGAGAAGCTCGCAAGCTTTCCTAGAAGAGGTAGGAAGAGAAGAGGAAGAGGCATTGCTCGCAAGCAATCCTCAAAAAAAACCCGCAGGTTCTTTCCAAATATTGGTCACAAAACACTCATAACACACTCTTTTTTACATACACAAATCACTTCTATATATAGGAGAAAAGAAGCAGCCCAGCAGCCATAAATCTGCCATTAATCAGCCCAAAAATTCCACCAAACAGCCACCATAAGGGCTCCATAAATTCAGAAACAGCAACCCCAAAACAGCCTTTAATTTCCCAAAAACTGTACAGGAAATCAGCCCCAAACAACCACCAAAATTCCAGAATAAATGTCACCAAACAGCAGCCCTTAATTCTGGTACAGGAAACCAAGAAAATTTAATATAAAGCCATGAAAAACCTACCCCAAGCAGCCACGGGAAAACCACCCAGCCAAGACCCAAAGAGCCACAAAGAAACCAGGGAAAACCGCTTGGGAAAACCAGCCATATGAGGGACCCGAGGAGTCAACAAGGGGAAACCAACCAGCAGCACATGGGAAGAGCAAAAAGCCACCAAAACCGAGAGGGCAAGAGAGAAACCGAGGGGGCAAGAGAGAAACCGAGGAGGGGAAAGAGACATAAGGCCACTCCACATACCTTTAGGAATTAAATACACACCTTTATGTATTAATTAGTCTCCATCAATAATGAGCTACAACCCCAAGTAGAACAACTTAAGTAAGCTTAAATCCAAACAGCCCAAGCCAAACCGCGAGCCAGCAGCCACCAAAAGGTCCCAAAATTATCATCTTGAATTGACCCCCCCTTGCCTACATCAGACTCCCCTTCTTGAAACTTTTCATCTCCCGATGAAATTGCTGTAGTTTTGAAATCAAGCTTTTGAATCTTGTCCGCATACTTTCGCAGAATCATCTCTCGTTCTTGCTTGAATTGAGCCTGTAGAAATTTCTTTTTCTTCTCATAATTTTCTGTACAAACATACATCTTTATCTGCAATTGGTATAACTCATTTTGAATTGGGTTAGTTGAATCTCCTTGTGACGGAATTCATCTGTTCAAAGGGAGATTAGAATCTTCTTTTTGTTTTTCCATGACACAAAAAGAAAACACAATTAGACGACTCACAAACTTGACTCACATAACAACATGACAAACCTTTAGGACACAACACAAACTAAGTCTCAAAAAACTTACAACAAAACACAAAGACTCACTTGACTTGTACACAAACAATCCTAGGACATACTAAACTTTCTCTGATACCAATTTGATGCAAGCAAAAATTTGGAGAAGAGCCCAAATTTTTGCTTACAAATAAAAAAGACTCTTACCTATACCTTTGAACACATAAAGATAAAGAAATTCCTAACAAATACATAAAACATGACATGTAACATAAAACTTCACTTTAATATTATAAAAGACTAACTCTTACAAACTTTTATGACAATTAAAACAAACATCATACATCTCACACTTAAAAGAACTTCATTCTAAACTTGCTTTGGAGAAGAAGGATACAGGTGGGGTGGACACTTGCGGGAAGAAGAAAGAGGTTAGAAGTCCAGAAGAAAGAGGAGAAGCTCGCAAGCTTTCCTAGAAGAGGTAGGAAGAGAAGAGGAAGAGGCATTGCTCGCAAGCAATCCTCAAAAGAAACCTGCAGGTTCTTTCCAAATATTGGTCACAAAACACTCATAACACACTCTTTTTTACATACACAAATCACTTCTATATATAGGAGAAAAGAAGCAGCCCAGCAGCCATAAATCTGCCATTAATCAGCCCAAAAATTCCACCAAACAGCCACCATAAAGGCTCCATAAATTCAGAAACAGCAACCCCAAAACAGCCTTTAATTTCCCAAAAACTGTACAGGAAATCAGCCCCAAACAACCACCAAAATTCCAGAATAAATGTCACCAAACAGCAGCCCTTAATTCTGGTACAGGAAACCAAGAAAATTTAATATAAAGCCATGAAAAACCTACCCCAAGCAGCCACGGGAAATCCACCCAGCCAAGACCCAAAGAGCCACAAAGAAACCAGGGAAAACCGCTTGGGAAAACCAGCCATATGAGGGACCCGAGGAGTCAACAAGGGGAAACCAACCAGCAGCACATGGGAAGAGCAAAAAGCCACCAAAACCGAGAGGGCAAGAGAGAAACCGAGGGGGCAAGAGAGAAACCGAGGAGGGGAAAGAGACATAAGGCCACTCCACATACCTTTAGGAATTAAATACACACCTTTATGTATTAATTAGTCTCCATCAATAATGAGCTACAACCCCAAGTAGAACAACTTAAGTAAGCTTAAATCCAAACAGCCCAAGCCAAACCGCGAGCCAGCAGCCACCAAAAGGTCCCAAAATTATCATCTTGAATTGACCCCCCCTTGCCTACATCATATCTTTTGTATTAATTCTTTTAAGTTATTCCAAAATTTTAATTTTGAACCCATATCCAAATCTACTTGAGGAGCATAAGCATTTATAATATTAATAATCTTAGCATCAACAATAATCATTAAAGCTATAATTCTAGCTTCGATTCTATTAATTTTTACAATATTATCCTCTATGCTCTTATCTATAATCACACCTACATCATTTTTAATATGACTCTTACTAGAATACCATAGTTTAAATCCTAAACTATCAATCTCATTAGCATTCTCTCCAACCCATTTAATTTTCTAAATGCATAGAATATTTATTTTCTTATGAATCATAATATCTATTAATTCCATTAATTTGTCTGTAAGGGTACCTATAATCAAAGTACCTATTCTAATTTTAGTTTAATGGACTAGCTTCTTTGCCCACATCCGTCCATAATGTGGGAACCCTTGCCTATTTAACACTACACCTTGGCGCCAGTGCAACAGGTTTACATCATGCAGCTGTTAGTCATCAACACAAAATTAAACAAAATGAAAAAATAAAATAAAATAAAATGTTTAGAACTTTGCAGTGGAATGATCGTGAAAATGTGTAAAAAGCTTCCAACCAAAAGCTCTCTTTATCTCCAATAACTTCTAACAAAATATTTCGGATTTTCAAGCACACCTCTAAAGCCTCGATAACCCATACGATTTGTTAGAAATTTGGTGATGACAGTTCTCCTTTGAAGCCATCTAATGATTTGTCTAAGTGTGTTTATAGGTTTACATCATGTAGCTTTGACACATATGTGCCATCTAATGGTTTATTTTAACTGTATTTATAGGTTTACATCATGCGGCTGAGACACATAAGTGATCAAGATTGAAGATGTTGCTCCTTGAAGCCAAGCAAATTTGGATGATCCAATCAAGACTTAAGGTTTGTTTTATTTTATGCAGTTATGCCATGGATCATTCTCAAATTTTCAAATTGATTGTATTTTCATTGGTTAATAGAACCTTTCATATTTTGGTTTCCATCACTTCATTCATGTTTCAAATTATTTTGAAGTGCATGCATGCTAAACTTATGTCATCCTTTACACAGTTACTCCGAAAGTTGGCTCTCCAGGGTAAAGAATGATTTTTCTCATGAAACCTCTTAAGAACAAGTGTACTTAGTCATGCTATGATAGAGTTGCCAATTTCATGATCATTGAAATTAATCTCATCAGTTTCAAAAAAAGGTAGTTAGTCTATTCTACTTAACCTTTGGTTTTAAAATAACCTAATATTTTTATAAAACTAGAAGCAACAATGCATTCTGCATATTGAATTTGACCTGTCATGTAAATTTTCGTAATTTTCTGATATCACTTCATCTTTATTCTATATTACCAAAAAAACCAGAAATCCCTACTTGGGACATCTCAGTCTAAACGTACTAAACTTTCTCTACAATGTATACACATTTTGCTGAATGTATACTAATAGAGAGAACGTATTTACAATTCACAGAATTCAATATTTTGCATATAAAGTACATATGCTAGTATGGAACGTGAGTTACGAATCATGTTTATTAATGTTTATATGTTATAATATCGAATACATATGGCTGCTATTTGGACAAAAAAAAAGGATTGTTTCTTGCTCTAACAGCTACAAGGCCTTACAAATTAATGAGGGTACTGGCTATAACTGATATTTTCCCAATATTTTAGCCCCAATGAAGATATGTATATACCTCTTGATTACGCCCAAAAAAATCAATGAGATTATTCAAGGGTTTCTTTGGGATGTTCATTTTTTCATTCCACGCTATTAAGCTTCAATTATAATATCATTTTAGCCTCATTCTCGAGAGTTGGAAATTCATCCAAGCCTCTTTTTATAAATCTCATTGTGATTCTCATTGTACTCAACATACTTGTAAACTTAAAGTCTTTGTTGAACCCAGTTAGCATTTTATTCACAAGTTCTTGCAAAGACAGAGCTTGCGCTTGCCGAGAGTAAAAGAAGAAATTCCTCCATCTTTAGGTTAGGAGGATGCGACTCTATTTCTCAAGCATCGGTTTGTATGGATAAGCAAATGAAGAATTAGTGAATTTCTCATAAGAGTTATTAGAACAAGAATTCAGGCAGTTGTTGTCGCACCACATAAAAAAATCCTTTGCATATTGTCGAAAAGAACATGAATTTCTCATAAGAGTTATATTTAAATTGCATATTCTCTGACTGCGATTGTTATAAGACTATCCTAGGGAAGTGACTGAAATCATTGTTTATGCTTTGTGTATAATCTTCTATCACTTACATTTCTAGTTTTCCATATAATTCCATGTTCCTTTAACTATCCCGGAGAAGTGGAATAGTATGCCAAAAAAATAAAAAATAAAAACAGCTTCAAGCACCACAATGCAAAATGTATCATAAATTATACAATTATTATTAGAGCAGGTGCATTTTTACATAGGTTTAATAAAGCATCCTATGAAATATCAGATGGGACATAGCTACTTTTTTCCTTTTTTTTTTCTCTCTGGGAGCTCCATCCTAAAGGCACTTGACGCTAGGCCACACCAATTTAAAAAATTACTTTTGATTTTCAAACAAATAAATTGAGCGAGTACTTACTGATTTTAAAAAGGAAAATTATAAAAAGAGCATTTCCCCACCCACTAGAATAATTAATAAAGTTAAAATTGAAAAGTGTTAAAGACCATGGGTCCCCTCCGCCTCCTTTCATCCGCCCAAGAAGAGCCATGGGTACCCTAATGCAGCCAAGCATAATATGATCAATAAGATTATACGGATTGAGAAGTTTAGCCATTGAATCTTCTCTCTCTTAACCCCCAGATTGCAATCCGTATGCTACTCTCCCTTCACCTAAACCCACCTGCTGGAATTTTTATTACTTTTGTGTAAATTATATATATATATTCCATATGGATTTTCCTTCAAGCCTATAGGCACCTCCAATATTTGTGTGAAAAGTAAGAAATAAAATTCAAAGTAGCATTTCTATTTTTTTATTTTTCTACATAATCTCAAGCGATCTTAGGAATTCCTTCTCCTAACCTTTCTAATATTATCTTGTTCCTTGTTAAGATTCTTCATTTTCGTCATTTTGTCTGGTTTCTTTGACTTAACTTCCAAGTAGTCAGTCATCTTGAATGATGAAAATTAGACTAAGGGAGAACTTCAGGGGCTACAGGCCTCGTATAGTTTGAATGAATGAAACCATCTTAAGTGGCCCCAATCTTAAGTGGCCCCATATTGTGAAGAACTTTTTAAAAGGAAAGGGAAAGATTCATCACCTCGTGGATCTTCCTCCAAAGCTAGAAGACCCAAAATTTATACTTCAGGATAAAAACTAATTACATAAGTATGGCATGGTTGTAGAACACCATGATGCCTGAAATCAATGGACCGTACATATTTCTGCCTATCGCACAAATATTTGGGATGTGGTCAAATAAACATACTCAAAAATAAAAGACGTTGCCCTACTCTAAAAAATATCAAAACAAAGATCTTAAACAACCAAGAAGGCAACATTCGTATTATTGAATACTTTAATACAATGATGATATATTAGTTTCAACTAGATTATTACCAAGATCTCAAGGTAATATACTGCAATGATGTGGTAATTCTCAAATAATTATAAAAAGAGAAATGAAATTTGAGTTCTTTGCAGGATTCCACAATGACTTCGATCAAATTCATGTCAAAATCTAAAGCAAAGAAAACTTACCATCCCTACTTAAGGTATCATATTTTATACAAGTCGAAGAAGTATGAAAGACGGTAATGCTCAATATTTCAATCTCTGAAACATCAGCCATGACTACCATCGAATCCCAAGGACTAAAACCCTCTTCCAAAAGTAATCGATGGTGTAATTATCACGAGGACACAAAAAAAGTATAGGAAAGTCCACAAAATGCCCCAAAGATATGATGGAAACAAAGAATGGCACAAAAAAGGCAAGCATATCTTGTTGAATCAAAAGGGCTCAACTATGAAGAAATTAGCAAACTAAGGAACTTCCTCAAGTCTCTAAAAATAATCATCGAGATCATGCTATCTAGCTCAAAATAGAATAATTTCTAACACGTGTTTTCCATGACATAAATAATTCCCCTAATACCTAGATCATAGATTCAGGAGCCACATGACCAACCTTACCAATATTTTTCAAACCTGCAAACCATGCCCAACAAAATAAAATAAAACCAGCTGATGGTTCTCTAATAACTATTGCTGGTCGAGAAAATTTTCAATTTACTCCACATAAACCCTTAGTATAGTACTACATGTTCCTCATCTTACAGTATCTTATAGTATCTTACAGTAAATCTTCTGTTAATTCATAAAATCACTAAAGACTATAATTACAACAACAACAATATAACGCCTTTATCCCACTACATGGGGTCGGTACATTAATCCTTTTTTCTCCATTTTGTCCTGTTAATAGTAAATTTCATTTAAATCCAATAAAAAGGTCATTTCTAATATTCCCTAACCAAATCTTTTTAGGTCTACATCTACCTCTTTTGACATAAGCCAATCTTAAGCAAGATTTGATACATCTACTATCCTAATTAAGTCATTAGAAGGCCGATGTTTTATGTGACCAAACCATCTAAGGCGACTCTCTCTAATCTTATTTTCCACTGGAGCTACTCCAACCTTTTCACGTATATGCTCGTTTCACATTTTGTCTCTAAGAATAAAGTCACTCATCCACTTGAGCATCCTCCTTTTTGCAAAACTTAACTTAATTTTATGCTTCTCTTTTAATGGCCAACATTCAACGCCATAAAGAATTGCAAGTCTCACCACCATTTTATGGAATTTTCCCTTAAGTTTGAGGGATACATTTCTATAACACAATTGGTTCAATGCATTCCTCCACTTCAACCATTCAACTTGAACTCTACTAATAATATCCCCATCTATTTCACAATCACTCTTGGACAATAGACACGAGATATTTAAAATGTGTACTATTAGTAATGACATGATCGCCCAAAGTCACAATGCCCCACTAAATCTATTACTACTAGAAGTACACTCCATGTATTCGATTTTAGACATACTCACACGAAAATCTTTAGACTCTAAGGTTGACATCCATAATTCAAGTTTACCTTCAACTCCCTCTCTAGTCTTATCAACAAGAACAATATCATCAATGAAAAGCATACACCAAGGTGCATCCTCTTGCAAATGTCTAGTAAGAAAATCCATGATTAAAGCAAAAAGATATGGGCTTAAAGATGATCCTTCATGTAATCCAACTGAAATAGGAAAATACTTGGTCAAACCACCTTTTGTTTGAACACGAGTAATAGATCTTGCATACATATCCTTAATGACCTGAGTATAAGCATTATTAACCCATTTCTTTTCTAAAACTCTCCATAGTGCTTCTCTTAGAACTTTATCATAAGCTTTCTCCAAATCAACAAATATCATATATAGATCCTCCTTATTCTCTTTATACTTCTCCATCAATCGTCTCAATAAATGTATAGCTTCAATAGTATACCTACCCGGCATGAATCCAAATTGATTTTGAAAAACATTAGTATCACGTCGTAAACTATGCTCAATAACTCTCCCTCGTAGTTTTAAAGTGTGACACATTAACTTCATTCCTCTATAATTCTTACGCTCTCAAGAATCACTTTTTATTCTTAAAAATATGAATCAACATGTACCTTCTTTAGTCGTCTAGCATCTTTTTAGTCTTCAAACTAATATTGAAAAGTTTTGTAAGCCAAGATATTCCTTCATCTCCTAAGCATTTCAACACCTCTATTAGAATATCATTAGGTTTAATAGTTTTTCCCTATTTCATTTTTTTAAAGCCTCTCTATCTTCAAATTTACTAATACAACAACAACAACATCAAGCCTTTATCCCACTACGTGGGGTCGGCTACATGAATCATTTTTCTCCATTGTGTCCTATTAAAAGTCAAATTCTCGTTTAAATCTAATAAAGAAAGATCATTTCTAATATTTTCTAACCAAGTCTTTTTAGGTCTACCTCTACCTTTCTTAACATAAGTCAAATCTAAGACATCTACTTTCCTAACCGGGTCATCGGGAGGCCGCCGTTTTACGTGACCAAACCATCTAAGGCGACTCTCCCTAATCTTATCTTCCACTGGAGCTACTCCAACCTTTTCACGAATATGCTCATTTCGTATCCTATCTCTAAGGGTAAAGCCACTCATCCACCTGAGCATCCTCATCTCTGCAACACTTAACTTAGAATTATGCTTCTCTTTTAATGGCCAACATTCAGCACCATAAAGCATTGCAGGTCTCACCACCATCTTATAGAAATTTTCCCTTAAGTTTGAGGGGTACTTTTCTATCACACAATAAGCCCGATGCATTCCTCCACTTCAACCATCCAACTTGGATTCTGCTGATAATATCCCCATCTATATCACCATCACTCTGAACAATAGATCCAAGATATCTAAAACGTGTACTCTTATTAATGACTTGATCGGCCAAAGTCACAATGCCCTCACTAGGTCTATTATTACTAAAATTACACTTCATATATTCCGTTTTAGATCTACTCAAGCGAAAACCTTTAGACTCTAAGGTTGACCTCCACAATTCTAGTTTACCTTCAACTCCCTCTCTAGTCTTATCAACAAGAAGAATATCATCAGCAAAAAGCATACACCAAGGTACATCCTCTTGCAAATGTCTAGTGAGAACATCGATGACTAAAGCAAAAAGATATGGGCTTAAGGCTGATCCTTGGTGTAATCCAACCGAAATAGGAAAATACTTGGTCAAACCACCTTGTGTTTGAACACAAGTAATAGCTCCTGCATACATATCTTTAATGATTTGAATATAAGCGTTATTAACTTCTTTCTTTTCAAGAACTCTCCATAGCACTTCTCTTGGAACTTTATCATATGCTTTTTCTAAATCAATAAATATCATATGTAAATCCTCCTTATTCTCTCTATATTTCTCCATCAAACCTCTTAATAAATGTATGGCTTCCATAGTAGACCTACCCGGCATAAATCCAAATTGATTTTGAGAAACATTAGTATCACGCCGCAACCTATGCTCCATAACTCGTTCCCATAGTTTTAAAGTATGACACATTAACTTAATTCCTCTATAATTCGCACAATCTTGTGCATCACCTTTATTCTTAAAAATAGGGATTAACACACTCATTCTCCACTCATCTGGCATCTTTTTAGTCTTCAAAACAGTATTAAAAAGTTTAGTAAGCCAAGAAATTCCTTCATCTCCTAAGCATTTCCACACCTCTATTGGAATATCATCAGGTCCAACAGCTTTTCCACCCTTCATTTTCTTTAAAGCCTCTCTAACTTCGGTTTTACTAATACGCCGATAAAAACAGAAATCTTTATTTTCATTTAAGGTGCTAAGGTCACTACAGTCAATTTTATTTTCACATTCTTCATTAAAAAGTTTAGCAAAATATCTCATCCACCTTTGTTGAATATCATCTTCTAAAAAAAGTACTTTTTGATCTTCATCCTTAATACACTTCACTTGAACTAAATCCTTACTACTCCTATCTCTTTGTTTGGCTAGCTTATACATATATCTTTCTCCCTCCTTAGTATCTAATCTATTATATAAATCACTAAAAGCTAAACTCTTTGCATCACATATTGCTTTCTTAGATTCCTTACGTGCCTCTTTATATAATTTCCAATTATCAGAATTTTTACAATTAAACCAATTTTTATAACAAATCTTCTTATTTTTAATCTTTTCTTGCACATTTGGATTCCACCACCAACTATTTTTACTATTAGGAGCTTTTCCCTTTGAAACTCCAAGCACATCTTTTGCAATATTCTTAATATTACTAGCCACTTTTTCCCACATAACATTAGCATCCTCATGCGCAGACAAAAGTTTAAGATCTAAAATCTTACTCTCAAAAATATTTTTGTTAATATTCTTTAAATGCCCCCATCTAATCCTAGGAAAACGTTCAAATTTACTAATACGCTAAAAAAATAAAAAAATCTATATTTTCATTTAGGCTACTAAAGTCACTAAAGTCAATCATATTCTCACAATCTTAATTGAAAATCATATCAAAATATCTCTTCTAATAAAAGCATTTTTTTATCTTCATCATTAATACACTTCAATTGACCTAAATCCTTACTTCTCCTACCTCTTTACTTGGCTAACTTATACATATATCTTTTGCCCTCATTAGAAATCTAATTATTAAATAAATTATTAAGAACCAAATTCTTTACATCACATATTGCTTTCGTAGACTCTTCACAAGGCGCTTTATGTATTTCCCAATTTTCCGAGTTTTTATATCTTAACAAACTTTTATAACAAAGGTTCTTAATTTTTATCTTTTCTTGCACGTTAAACAAAGCTTCCTAAACTACAGTTGCAACGTAATATTTTTTTCTAATCATTGTGTATATGAAGACCTCACTATGGGTAAGACGATTGGGCAAGCTAGAGAAAATTATGGGCTATATTTTCTTGGAGATAAAATTACTTGTCATATTCATTCATTTTCACCCTCAATACAAAAGTCATTTTTTTGGAAAACATCTTTATACTTTATGGTATCCCTCTTTCAAAATCATATAATGTATGTTTCTTTCTTTTTTATGAATTCATACAATGAAAATTTTCAAAATATCATCATTATGAGACTTGTGAATTTGCAAAATATCATCATGTCATTTTTCCTAAATGTGATTCTAGACCCTCCACTTTTTCATGTTAGTTCATTCTGATATGTAGGACCCCCTAAAATTTTGGAGCTACTGAATTTATTATTTTTATTAATAATTGCACTCGAATATATGGGTATGCCACATAAAAAAAATTATGATGCCATCATTATTCTCCCCTCTTTCACTGTCATGATAAAAAATCAATTTAATACCAACACCAAAATATTTCGAACAAATGATACTCGTAATTACTTCAATCATATGTTGACTTCTTCCTTTTATACAGAGGATAGAATTCACCAATTCTCCTATCCTAATACTCCCCAATAAATGAGGTGGTCGAAGGAAAAAATCTTCACCTATTTGAAGTCATCAGGACTTGTCTTTTCCATAATCTAGTACCAAAAAGATGTTGGGGAGAAAATATTCTAACCGGTAATTACCTAATCAATAGAAAACCATCAAAAGAAATTGGTTTAAAAGTCCTTTAAACTATCTAGCAAGATTTTTCTCACAAATAAATTCTCTCAAAAATTCCTCCAAAAATATTTGGATGCATAATCTAATGTCCATATCAACGAACATCACAGGAGTAAGCTTATAGATTCTAGAGCCCATCAAATGTGTTTTTATTGGATATTCCCCCAATCAAAAAGGATACAAGTATTATCATTCTACCACAAAAAAAAATTCCTTATAACATAGGAATGTTATTTTTGATGAAACACAAGATTTTTTCAATCAAACTCATCATCAAGTGAAGAACTTCTAAGTTCCAATTGAAACATAAGTTTGATGAGACTTCCATTTTTCATCTTGGCATCCCTATGACATAAATCCCAACAAGTTCAAACATTGTACCACGTCAGGTCTACACAAGTAATAAGCCTAACGAGACTCTCCAGCAACCTCAAGACTTCGAACTATTATTATGTAACAATAATCAACCTACCACTAGCCCTATGTATTCCATCTCCAATACATATCCTTTCATGATTTTCCCCTTCACATAAGGCATTTCTGACAAATATAACTCTATTCCAAAACCACAAACTCTATTTAAGGCAATTGAAAACAAGCACCACGAGGGAAAAGATGAATGCCCTAGAAATATATCACGCTTGGAAAGTGGTTGAGTTACCAAATAAAAGAAAACAATATAATGCAAATGGATTTTTTCTGTAAAATATAAGAAAGATGGAATTTTAGAATGGTTCAAGGTAAGATTAGTAGCCAGAGATACACTCAATCCTATAAAATTGACTAGCAATAAACATTTGCTCCTAAAACAAAAATGAATATAGCTTGCATACTAATTTCTTTAGCCGCTAATCTTGAATATGCAATAATATGATGTAAAGAAAATCATCTTATACGGAGATGTGGAATAAGAAGTCTATATGAATCCTTCGCCAGGATTTGATAGCTCGTTCACAAAGAACAAGGTGTGCAAATTGAGAAAAGATCTATATAGACTTAAATAGTCCTTGAGAAAATTGTTTGGCATATTTATAAAAGCCATGATTGAAATTGGCTAAAAACAAAACCAAAGGGATCATACCCTCTCTTTATAAAACACTCTACTGATAGTAACATCTTAATTCTCATTATGTATGTTGATAATATAATTATTACAAGTATAAAAATAAAGAAAAAGAGTCTTAAAAAAAATGATTGCTAAAAAATTTGAGATCACCTTTTAACTATAGAAGGTGCACAATAAAAAATAGAAATATTCCTCTCTCAACAAATATATATATATATCATGGACCTACTAAAAGACACAAAAAAGACAAATTGCAAACCTTGTGAAATCCCAACTGAACCATGTCAGAAATTAGATGCAAATGAAGAAGGTGTGGAAGTAGACATGGGACAATATTAAAGATAAATTGAAAAGCTAATTTATCTATCCCACGATCATCCAGACATAACTTTTGCAGTAAATTTCATTAGTCAATTTATACACAAACCCAAAGAATCTCACATTCAATTTACTTATAGAGTTCTCAAATAGCTTAAATCAAGCCCCAAAAACAGAATTCTCTATAAAAAGTAAAATACTCTACAAATTGAAGGTTATTCTAATGCAGAATGTGCATGATTACGAGTAGATTAAAGACCCACTTTAGGATGCTATACATTCTTGGAGGAAATTTCATAACATGGAAGAGCAAGAAATAAATGATTATTTCAAGATATAGCAGTGAATCTAAATTTAGAGCAATTGGCTAAGGAATATATGAACTTCTATGGACCAAAATCCCCTTGAAAATTTTTAAAAATGTAGATATAGTATGATAATAAATTTACCAACAATGTCGCCCATAACTCAGTACAACATAAGCATACCAAACATGTAGAGGTGGATAGGCATTTCATAAATGAGAAACTAAAGATTGTACTGATTTGCACTCCATAGTACTAACATGAAATCAACTTATCGATATATTTACCTTAGCCTCCATCCTTCATCCACCTAAGAAGAGTCACATACACAAAATGCAGGCGATCATAGTATAATTTATTAACCGCACAAATTGAGGAGCTTAGCCATTGGTTATTCTCCCTCTTCACCCTTGGATTACAATTCATGTGCTCCTCTCCCTTCACCTAACTGCCGACACCCTTATTGGATTTTTTTGTGTAAATTATATTTACTTTTTTTCATACATGTTATCCATCGAGAAATCGAGGAACCTACAAATACAAGCATGAGAGTTAAAGGATTAATGATGGCAATGATGAGCATCATGAATAACTATGACCATTTTATTGTTTCCCTAATAACTCAATGAAACCAAACATTTCCCTTGCATTTTTTAGAAGGTTTCCTTTCAAATTTCATGTTTTCTTTCCCTAGTCTTGAGCTTTCATTGTGACATCTTTTTCGCTTTTTTCTTGAAAGTTTATATTCATTCAAACCTCTCTTTACCAATCCTAATGTGAATCTGTGATTTTCATTTTATTCATCTAACTGTATAATTAAGAATTTTTGTTGTATACATGTAGCCTAATATTCAACGAGATCTTGGACGGACTTGGAGTGGTGCCCTTGCCACTAACCAAGGAATCGGTTCTCTTAGGCTTAGGGCTATTTAATTTATCAAAAAAAGAATGCAATATAAAATAAATATAGTATATTTAAAATATTTTAGAGTTGTTTGGATGAGGGTAAAACAAATTCAACAAATTATCTTTTTTGTGTTTGCTTCAAAGTAAAATGAATTCACTATAAAGCCCAAAGAATACATCAGCCAATGGCAACAAGTGGAACGTGGCACTAGTGGCGACTGGCAGTGGCAACAACAAGCGGTTGCAACGAAAGACAGCAAGAATTGGTGTTGGTGGTGACTATTTATTGTGGCAACAGCAGTGTTGGTAGCGATGGCGGTGGTGACAGCAGTGAAAATGACCAGAGGACGGAGAGTGGATGTAACAGTGGCTCGTGGAAGCAAGTGTATTTAGAAATCTATTAAATCAACTGGTTTTTAAATACACAAAAAATAAACTAGAGAGTAAATTTCAATTGCATCAATGAATTACATTACATTTAAAATGAAGCCTACCAAACAGCCAAATTTTCAAAACATGTGTGTTTGGTCTAACTTACACCAATAATGCCGAAAACCAAATAGCCTCTTACAAAATAGCTGAGGGCAATTCTAATTGTGTAGGATAGAAGAGTAAGGATTGTTTGAGGCTTCTCCACTCAACAGTGCAAGGGAGGAATACAAAATTTTTCAAAAGAGGTGTTCATGAGAGATAGTCGCAGATGAGCGACATAAAATTTTGGTTTGAACCTTCTTATTTGCATTTACTTGATTACACTTGGAATTCATATTCTCTATTTGTGATGTGAATTAGTGGTGATCATTCTTGATGTTATGGTTAACTGAATCAAATAGGTAGAATGAATAATCTTCAAGCGCATACACTTGTTTTCTAAAACTAGTAGTTTTCTATCATACATCACCGCAATTTTTTCTATATACCATGGAAATTTCATAATTAGAAGAATTTATCTTAAGTTCAATTCAATTGAACTTTAATTGTTTAGAAAATTTAGAAAAATATGCAACAAAATTTTGGTTGGTTTCAAGTATCCCCTTTTGTAATGTCCTTAACCCCTATAAGCTTCGACCTAGATGTGTTTTGTTAATAAAGTTTTCATTTGTCTCCTCACCAATTCTTCAAAACACCAACCCCACCCTAGGGACACAAATTCCAAATCCCTTGAAAATCAAATATCTAATTGGAAATAGAACTTGACTATTGCATATTCATTGCTTAGTCAAAGAAAAGATTAAACTGCCTCACATAACTTCTTCCAAATAAAAAATAGATTTTTCATGATGAATCAAGTATATTCCATAGTACATAAATGAAAAAGTAGAGTCCAAGGTTGGATATAGATAGAAGTCAATCAATAAAACTTCTCAAATTAAATTGTTTCATGACACTTAATGCCGTAACTTCCAGCACAGTTTTTCTAGGTTTTCCCCTAGCATATACCATCACAAGTATTATTCCATGCATTCATTCCGAACATAAACCAAAGCCCATACCCTCAACCATTTAAGGAAAAAAATAATTATTATTTTACAATTATGGTCGTATTTCAAGGCCACAAGGTTCTACTGATAATGTAAAATAGGCTCTAAGGATTGGGGGCTCAATATTCCAGTCGTTGATAATAATATCTTCATGTTTTTATCTGTAGCAGTAGACACTATAACTAGAAATAATCTTTCACAAAGCTTTACCAGATTATATTTCATTTATTTTATGTCTTAACCTTAATCCAAAGTTTACCATAATGAATCCATTGACTACACTAAATGAATCAATTTCCAGTCTGGCCTCAACATTTGTATGCCAACAAGATAGATATACTAGTCTCTACTAAAGTGCAAGTTCATAATTAATTTATTTTGAAAAAAAAAATACAATCAAGCCAAATTAACTTTCAAGAAAATAAATCAAATACTTCCAATTTGAATATGAAATGAATTACATTGGCTGAGAACTATAAAATAATAGAAAGCTAAAATAGAAGCAAGCGAGACATTGCATTGCAAATAAACGAAGGCATTTTGCCACAAAAATCAAAAGAATCACCAATTTTCTGAGAATATAAACATAATGTATGCTTCAATTATTTTCCAATAATAGAGAAAGCGCATTTGAAGCAGGATGACTAGGCAAAAATATGATGATCACAATGCATCAACATATGAAATTTCACAATGAAAACAAAACAAATACTCAAATGTTATATTCAAAACAACAAGAGAATATAAACATATGAAATTTCACATGGTTATAAATACTGGCCCAAGGTTTCTTACCAAGGTGCTTAATTCTTTAGCTTTGATGATAATAATCAGTTTAACAGTGAAAATTTTTTTCATAGATTTTCATAATGTATGCTTCAATTATGTGTACCACTCATATGGCATATATATGAGGAAGAGAAAGTATGAGAAAAGACTTCTGCAAGGTTTAGGGCAACATGCAACAAGAAGTTCGAGGTGAAGTCCAAAGAAGATTATATTTACACTTTTAACAAGTGATTTAATGTAAAGCACTTCTTTGAACTCAATCTTGATGCCCCATGCTCATTAAGTAATCCCTTATACAATTTTTACATCTTGATTATTTTCATAACACCAACTTTGCCTCAATTGGTCTTAGGTTTCTCAACTTTCTTGAATGACCCTCTTCACCATTTTGAAAGTATCTATTTACAAAAAAATCCAAATTGTGCAAATTTTGAATTTATATAAAATTGACTTCAAAAGAATTCTATTCATATATTATTATAAATATTTTCATTTTCATGTCACTTCAGAATTAAAATTATAAACTACCTTAGATTTGCCCAATATCCTGACGTGTTCAATTTCCTGAGCCATATCTTTCTTTTTATAGAAAATTATAAATTAAACATTTATAATTGGAATTTACAGTTTCTTAGTTTTCTAAAAATATACAACTCAAATATATTTAGGTATCTAATCAACTCTATGTAAACTAGAAATCTGTCATGTGCACAATCATTTTCAAACCCAGCCCAAACCAATTCGAACGATCATAGACAAATATATTTCAGAAATAGTCATCTCAAATGTTTTTATTCATCATTGGTGATCATAAACATCTCTCTATAGCCTTGAACTAATAGCAAAACCTGATAAGAGCCTTGCTATAACTTCAAAAAGGCCGTATACTTATTAAATCTCTCTAGATTTCAACAGCCCATTCTCTTCCTTTACTCTCATTGCGTTCTAAAAGAGCAGCATGAAAGCGGGCCTTTCCAACAGCATTTTGCATTAAAATGAAGATCTAAGAAGCACTCTAGGAGATTGAAGTATCTGTTGCAAAATAGAAGATTTTTATCAACTAACACGATAAATCTCTCTTCCTCATCGCTTTGTAATTTGTTACTAGTTTTAAGTTTTCAGATTAAAATTGTATTTTTATCCTAGTAAGGTTGAGGCCCTTGGTTTGTAGCCTGATTATCCTCGCCTTGGGATTAGGTTCTAAAGCTTGAGACTTGCAAATAAAAGTCTTGGTATAGTAAAAACTTTGAAGCTTTTGCAAATCCTAGCAAGAATTCTATTACGTGTTGGATGTGGCAGGGATGGTGTCAAACCACTTGAAATTCATTGTGTGATTCACCTTCTTACTATCGCATTATGTATAGTGTTTCCACTCACTCGTAATTCACCCCCACCTTATGCCATCCAATACTATCAGTACATGCTACTTTCTAAGCCAAAATAACCTTCATAAACAAGGACACACAACAGAAAGAAATTTTCTACTGCACTGTTGAATTAGATAACATAATTGAATGGAAGACCACTAAATTCAACTTCAAGTCATAACTACAATTAGAAAACAACTTTTAGTTTTTCAAACAAGACTAAGAGCCCTATTTAGCCTGAAACATCTTAAAAACCAATAAGCAAAAGGAACTAGTATCATCATATTCAAAAGTGTAGAATTTAAAACAAAGAATAAAAATAAAGATGGGAAACATGATAATTAAACTAATAATTAACATAAAAGAGATTACTTACATTTTGAATGTAATAAACATACCAAGAACAGCAATATCCTTGACAAATGGAAGCCAATAACATCAAAGCATAATCATATATGTGGAATACTCAGTAGAATCAACTCATGCCAAGGAATATTGCTGAATCCCCTACTCATTCAGATTGTCGGCGCCTCTTAACATTCTCAACCTCCCGTGAGTTGCTTTGAGCCTTAGATGAACGTCCTCTATCCCAATCGTCATCATACTCTGGTTCATAATCCCTTGGCCTATAATGATCAGCATACCTATCTCTATCATCACGATATCTGTCTCGATCTCTTTCTCTTTCTCTTTCATGGTCTCTCTCTCTTTCCCTCTCCCTCTCCCTCTCCCTCTCCCTCTCTCTATCCCTCAGCCTGTCCCTATCCAAATCTCTATCATTATCCCAACCTGCATCCCTCTCCTCATATTGCTTCCTCTCAGACCAATCTTGCCCATGCCCTGTGTTTTTATCCTTCACGTGTCTTCTCTCTGGAGCTACTGACCAATCCCGATCACCACCTCTATCCTTTCCATGACTTCCTTCACCATATTGTTGGTCTGATGTAGCATCATCCCCATAACTTGATTGTTCGTCAGCTCCCCATCCACCCATATTAGGATCAGACCACATGCCCACTCCAGCAGTGGGCATTCCCCTTCCAAAGAAAGCTGGGTTGACATGTGGTGCTACAACAGGAGGAAACGAAGGTAACATTCCTGGGAAAGCACCAGCCGCAGGCCCAACAGGAAATCCCCCATATCCAGCACCCATTCTACCCATTGCCATTCCATAACCCGTTGGATCAAACCCCGGGCCAAGGATGGCACCTGGATTGAATACTGGAGGCGGTGGTGCAATCATACCACCATTCCCCATAATACCTCTTCCACCAACTGGCCCAACCCGGTTCCTTGCATTCCCCATATGTCCTCTATTTCCCATCCCACCCCTTCCCCAATTACCACCACCTCCAGCAGCTCCTCCCCTCCCAAAATTCCCACCCATGTGAGTTCCTCCTCCTCCTCTACCTTTTTGTGCAACCACAGACTGTGATGGACCCTGAACCATTCCTTGTTGATTCCTTGCTATCTGAGCCTCGCCCATCTTCCGAACACCCTGTGGGGAAGAGAAGGCCACAACACATGGCTTCCCATTGAAAATATGCCCGTTCATACCCTCCTTGCAGGAAATAGCAGCTGCTGGATCATAGAATTCAACCTGGGCATAACCTTTTGATTTCCCACTAGCCTTTTCATCAAAAAACCTCACTTCCTTAACAGGTCCGTACTTGCAAAGTTCTGCCTCAAGGTCAGCATCTGTTGTCCACCACTGAAGCTCTCCGACAAAAAGCGTAGTGGTTCCCCCTCCACCGCCACTGCCACCAACAATAGAGACAGCCCCATTCATGTTGCTCCCTACACCAACTGAAGGTCCTGCTACAGCTCCAACGCTACCTGAAGTGCCCGTGGTGACTGAACGGTTGGAACCGCTTTCTCTGCCAACTACCACTCCTTGCCTACGAAAACCATCGTTCCCGACACCAGATCCTTGCCTTGGAAATCCTTCGTTCAACGAATCACCACCTCGATGCGCCTGAACCAGCACCGGTCTAACCCAGGGCTGCCCTAGATCAGGCCTAGGGAGGCCCTGTTGCGCTGGTGGTCTCGCCGGAACGGACGAATCAACGCTCCCCTTGATACCTGCTTCCGAGAAAACCCCAGATCTGTCGACTGCCCTCTCTTCCTGTAGGTTTCCTGCTATACCAGGGATATGGACGCCCTCTTGCAGCTCTCCGGCCGGTGAAGAAGCAAGGGGAACCTGCGGTGTTTCTCTCCTAATGTCATCCTCTCCTGCAAAACCACCAGCAGCGGCTTCACCGCGGAGGGCGGACGACTGGTAGAAGCCCTCACCAACGTTGACGTCGTTGTAGAGATCGTCATAGTCGTCGTCGTCGCCATAGAACGGCTCCTCGTCCTGGACAGCGGAGATCACCTCGTGGCCGTGTAAACCGGCTCGGTCGCCGTCACCACCATCTTCCATTTGCAAGCCACCATCGTCTTCCATTTGTAAGCCACCACCGTCTACAGTTCGAGCAAGCAAAACGAGACGGTACAAAACCCTAACCCACCGTCTTCCATCCCGCAGTTTAGTATTTTAGTTCCCTTCGGAAAACATGAGGCTTGTCACTCCAAAAAATAATATCAAATTAATAGGTAAGAAAATCGTGTCGACGTTTAAAAACTTTTTTTTTCCTTTTTTTTTTCTTTTTTTCGTTTAACGCTAAATTTGACGGCTCGTATTTACGGTAAATGTAGAAATATCAGGACATTTGTTTATTTATATATAAATATATATTTTGGATATAAATATCTTTTTTAAACCTTTATCCTCATTCCATATTATTTTCAGTGCAAATATTGCTTGACGTTCTATTTAGCCATCTACCCAAATCATGAGAATACATTGGGGGCTATGAAAACCCTATCACCTTGGATAATAAAGGGCATTTGAAAGCTAACTAGTAAGCTTGCTAGTTGTCCTATGGAGGCTACAATCAAATGTGGTTACAACAGTTGAAATTAGCTCCCATTTTACTTGGATTCACTTGCCTTTTGTATAGCCAGAATTGATGGTCATGTCTCTGCTTCATTGCAACTAAGTGTAAGAATGAGAAACAACTATGATATTAATTGTATATTACGACACGCTAACAGAAATGAATTAGATGTTCATGAGCACTCTGAAATTCTTTTTAATTATGTCAATTCAAACCCTAACAAACAAATATAAGAAATATAAGTAGTTTAACAATTAGATAATCTAATCAAATAAATAAGTGTATAGGTGTAGGAAATGAAATGCATAAGATATGAACCACTAATACCATTGGATGTATAAGTATTAGTCATAATAAAAATAATTGCACTCAAGACGCATAGCAAATACACACTTGTAATCAATTGATCCAATCCTACAAATGATTGTTTAGGTGTGAGGTTACTATGAATCACAACTCAGCCCAATAAAATTCACAGCCTGAATAGGTCCTATCTTGTTAGTTTGCAAGAGGCGAACCCCAAGATCTAAGTTTTAAAAACCATTCAGATTTTTCGTCCAATTTTAACTTAAAAAAATAACAATCATATATCTATTAACCACATCCCGTGTACCAAAAATAAACTCATCCTTTTTTTTGCATTTATCATCGAAATGAATATACAACTACAGCATATGACTACATACTCAGTTATAGAACATAGCAATATAATTAACTATACATGAATGTACAATCAAAAGAAAAATAAATATACTCTACAAACTCTAATCAGATTCTGACACACTGGCTCTTTCCCTCTTTTATACCCTAAAACAGAAGGTGAAATAATTGTGAGCTAAGACAACCCAACAAACCACATTTTATAAATCTAAATTTTGAAGTGATTTATTTATAAAATGTGTAATTGAGTTTAAAATAATGTAAATTAAATCATTATATTGAAGCAATAATCAAAAAACTTATATAACATTATAGGTTAGTAAATAAACAAGTAATTTGTATATCAGAACGAAAGTGATGTAAAACTAAATACGGTGACACAAGAATTGCAATTAAGATATTAATAGAAGTGATGAACTTCGCTTGGCTATCTATAAACCTTTGTTTGCTCAAGTGAAAGTTTAAGAATATGGCATGGAAGATTAAGTAATGGCAATTGGTTACAGTTTGAGATTAGTAGGGCTTTGCAAAATAACAACCAAGAACTAGTAGGTAATGCAAATAGCAAATGTAACAAAAGCCTCACGTTTAAAATCTAGAACATTCACCTTAAGATCCCTTAATCAATTTCTTGAAAGCGGATGTTAGCGGATGAAAGTTGCAAGCACACTTAGTGAAGCCACTAAAAGGCAAGTGATGAGTAGGGTAGTAGTCGCCAGCGAGGTACCCGGAGTGGTGGAGTGAGATGGTCGGCCGGTGATGATCCAACGTCCCTTTGATCTTTGCTCGTTGATCACGTCCACTAAGGTGTATTGGATGCGGTCGATGTAATCTTCAATGGTATCGTCGAAGTCAAAGCCCACGTCAAAGAAAGGTGAGTGAAGGATGTTGATTTAATCTCGATCGTCATACACCAATCCATAGTCCCATTCGGGATCCGCCATATATAGTGAATTGTGAGGAGAAGAGAACAAGGGGGCGGCTTGGGGACTAGGGATGAGAGGGGGTGGATAGGGTTAGGGGAAAATTAGGGAATTGCAATAAATCTGAAATTAATTTCAGATTTAAGTGATTTTGGAGGGAAGGATTTGAAAATTCAATTAATCCAATAATGGGCTAGGGGAGGGGCAACTAATGGAGGGGATTGGGGAAGCTTTAATTGTGATTAATTTGAATTGGAGAGAGAAAACCAAAGGGGGAGGGGAGGGGGAGGGGGAGGGGGCGGCCTTGTAGAGAGGGGGGAGAGAGAGAAATTTGCCTTGAGTAGGCGGGCCCCAAAGAATAATTAGAGATTTGAATCAAATTTGATTTTAATCTCAGATTTAATTAAATAAGGAGGTTTCCAAAATTAGGTTTTAGGATTAGGAAAGTATTTAATTTCAAATTTTAAATTTGAAATCCAATTAATACATTTCCTAATTAACTATAGCCTATTTTAGGAAGGTGGATAATGACCAAAGGGGTTTTGATTTCAGGATTTGGCTAAGGGGGTTTAAGGCCGGCGGGTTGGACAAGGGGAAGGGGCGGCGGCTGGGAGGAGGCCGGCGGTTGGGTGTAGGCGGCCGGCGGTTGGGGCTCGAGGGTGGCGGCTTGGTGTGGGGAAGGTGGGGGAAAGGGTTTGGAGAGGGGAAGGGGATGGTGGGGCGGCGAGTTGAGCTAGGGAAGAGGGTGGTGGGTGAGATGATAATGGACAACAACAAAAGGCGAACCTTGGAATCCACCAAGGTTGACGGGTACTACGCTCACCTTCAAGAACTCACAAAGAGATCAAATCAAAGAGGAGAAATTCATTCATAATCATCATTAAGGGAATACAAAGCCTAGAGACCTTTATATATATGCCTCAAACTAACAAAAGAAAAAGATGCTAATGCCCTTAGGCTACAATAGAGACTTAATACCTCATAGGGACAAACTAAGAAACTGAAATGACATAAATAAATAAATTGTGAAAATACATCAGATGTCGATTGTCCTCCCCGTCAATGGTACACATGTCAAAATCTCTGAATGATGTCCTCATCATTCTCCCCAGGTGGGAGAGAGCTCGACCTCGCCAAGTAAACATCTCGGGAACTCTCGTACCACTCTAATAGATCAGGATCCAACCTCTGTAGCTCATCCCAATCGATCCACGTGTTCTCCGTCTTCGGTTTCTCTACCCATTGAACTAAATACCTTTGGCAACCACCGTTTCTAGTGAAAATGATGTTATCACTAAGTATTGCCTCATTTTTCTACATAATAGATAAAGTGGGAATATCTGGGAGTGGAGGTAGGCTGGGGTTCTCACCAGGTGGGATCACACAATGCTCATTATTTAGTGGGTTAATGGGGTTAAACTCTGGACCCTCGAAGGCTACAAGATCTTCGATGTTAAACGTGGGGCTAATGTTAAAACCTTCAGGAAGGTTTAGCATATAAGCATTACTGTTTATTTTGAAAATTATTTTGAAAGGTCCTGCGCTTCTCGAATGTAAGTTCTTAATGATCTCTTGCGGAAACCGCTCCAGACGAATCTGAACCATTACAGAATCTCCCACTTTAAATTCTTTAAATCTTTTCTTGAGATCCGCATTAAGTTTATAGTTAGCATTGCTCTGTTCAATTCTTTTATTAATTTTTTTATGCAATTCCTGTAAATGAGATGCAGATGTAGACTTAGACATCCTAACCTTAGGGCTCATGGGAATCAAATCTATAGGCTGTCTAGGTTGTTACCCATAAATAATTTCAGCAGGACTTAGACCCGTAGTTTGGTTAACAGAGTTGTTGTAGGCAAATTCAGCTATGGGAAGTCTAGAGTCCCAGTCCCGGATATTCTCTCCTACCTAAGTCCTTAATAGATTTCCTTGACTCCGATTCACAACTTCGGTTTGACCGTCCGTTTGGGGATCAAAAGCTGTAGAAAATTGGAGCTTGGTTCCCATTTTGTACCATAATATTTTTCATAAATAGCTTGTAAACTTTACATCCCCATATGACACAATGGTTTTAGGTAACCCGTGGAGCCTAACAATTTCATCAAAATATAGTTTGGTTATCCTAAAGGCATTAAAAGTTTTGGAACACGGGATAAAATATGCCATTTTAGAAAATTGATCTACCACTACGCACACAGAGTCATGCTTTCTAATGGTCTTGGGTAGCCCTAAAACAAAATCCATGCTCACATCTTGCCATGGTTGGTTAGGTACAGGGAGGGGTGTGTAGAGTTCGGTGTTTTGTTTTCGTTGCTTTGCCAACTGACACGTGTGACATATCTTTACAAGCCTGCAAACGTCGCGCTGAAGACTAGGCCAGAAAAACCTATGCTCGACCGCAGCGATGGTTTTGGTTTGTCCAAAATGCCCAGCTAAACCACCAACATGTAACTCCCAAACAAGGTATTCACGAAGTGAAGTGTCGGGAATACAGAGTTTTTGAGCTTTAAATAAATATCCATCTTCCAAAAGTAAATCATCAATGTTCTGCTCCTCTCCAGTAGTTAGTAGGGAATATGTCTCCTTAAAATCACTGCAGTCCTTGTAATATTCTTTGATACGCTCGAATCCGATAACTTCGGTCCTCATCTCGCAAGTAACCATCACCCCATGATTTAAAATATCTGCAGCTTTATTCTCGGACCCTACTTTGTGTCTGATTGTGTAGTATACTCTTATAGGAATTCAACCCAGCGACCATGGCGGGCGTTGAGCTTCTTTTGGGAATTAATGTATCTTAACGCTTCATGATCTGAGAAAATAATGAATTCCTGAGGGAGTAGGTAATGCCTCTAATGTCTAAGGGAATGAATAATGGCATAAAATTCCTTGTCATAGGTGGAGTATCGCTGCCTAATGTCGTTTAGTTTTTCGCTAAAGTATGCGACTGGGTGTCCTTCTTGAGAAAGGACTCCCCCAATACCAATCCCAGATGCATCACATGTTACTTCAAAGACCTTAGAAAAATCAGGGAGGTGCATAACTGGGGCTTCCACCATTCGTCTCTTGATTTCCTCGAAAGCTTTAGTTGCAGAAGCAGTCCATTGGAATTCCCCTTTCTTGAGGCAATCTGTTATTGGGGCGACTATGGTGCTAAAGTTCCGAATAAATCTTCAATAAAATGTGGCCAATCCATGAAAACTCCGAACATCTCTAATATTCTTTGGCTCG
This sequence comes from Dendrobium chrysotoxum, assembly GCA_019925795.1. NCBI lineage: Eukaryota > Viridiplantae > Streptophyta > Magnoliopsida > Asparagales > Orchidaceae > Dendrobium > Dendrobium chrysotoxum. Next base: position 50,482,365 of record CM034307.1, read on the forward strand.
GGCCACTCATTAATTGCTCGCACCTTTTCAGGACAGCAAAAATTCCATCAGATGAAAAGATAAATCCAAGAAAGGTTATATTGTTTGTGAGGAACATACATTTCTTAGGGTTGGCATATAATTGTTCTATCCTCAAGACCTCACAAACTTGACTCAAATGACTCAAATGTTGTTCCATCGAATTACCATAGATGAGGATGTCATCAAAGTAAACTACCACAAACTTTCCTAAGAAGGGTCTGAGGACTTGGGTCATAGCTCTCATGAATGTGCTGGGTGCATTACTCAACCCAAAAGGCATCACTGTCCATTCGTACAATCCATCTTTAGTCTTGAAAGCGGTCTTCCATTCATCTCTTGGACGGATCCTAATCTGGTAATATCCACTCTTAAGATCAATTTTGGAAAACAATGTGGCTCCGATCATCATATCTAACATGTCGTCAAGACGAGGAATGGGGAAACGATATTTAACCGTAATTTTGTTGATAACACGGCTATCAACACATATCCTCCACGACCCATCTTTTTTTGGGGTCAAAAGTGCGGGGACATCACACGAGCTAAGGCTTTCCTTAATAAAACCGCGTTGCAGTAGTCCATCCACTTGTCTCTTCAGCTCAGCATGTTCCGTTGGATTCATGTGATAATATGGAAGGTTGGGCAAGGATGCTCCCGGAACAAGATCGATGACGTGTTGGATATCCCTGAGGGGTGGGAGGTGGTTGGGTAAGTCTTCCGGGAAGATATCAGCAAAAGTCTCTATAAGGGGTTTAACTTCATCAGGGACAGGTTCTTCCGGGTTACCATTCACTTCTCTAGCTACTAGGGCATACATAGGAGATCCTTGATGTAGCTCAATGTTCATTTCTTTTGTAGTGGGGTAGGCTTAGCATCATCTTTACTAGTCTTGGGTTGAGAGGGGATAAGTTTGATCTTTTTACCGTTATGCTCAAACACACAGGTGTTCATCCTCACATAAATGTGGACATCATTGTCGAATAACCACGGACGACCAAGGATAATTTTCCCTATGTCCATGGTCAACATGTCACACCAAATCTTCTCTTGGTATCCCACAAAATTTATAGGAATGAGGCTCCTATATTTGATATCAATGGCTGTGGCATTGATCCAAGCGACTTTGTTGGGGTTCGGGTGCGAGGTTGTCTTCAAATTAAGTGTGGTTATCGTTGCAACCGAAACATCATTGATGCAGCTTCCACTGTGAATGATGACTTATAATTCTTGTCCCCAATTTTAGTGTAGGTATGGAAAATAGACGTCCTACGCCAATCGTCACTTGGTTTAGGTTGGGACAAGGCACATCTAACAACTTGAAGTTCTACGGGGCTATCATCGCAGAAGATGTCTTCCTCATCATCCACATGATGGACTAAGTCAGTATCAGGTTCCTCATTCTCATCTTCATCAAGGACTTCCTCGATTATGGTCACTTTATAAGGGCTAAAATATTGGGAGGCAATGTGTCCATACCCATGACACCTATAGCATTTGGTTCCTGAAGGGGTTTTGGGAGTCTCCCGTTTAGGATTTTTACCTTTATAGTTAGGGCGGGGTTGAGTTAGGCCAGGGGTAGGTCGACGAGTCATGGGTCCAATGGGCTTGTTGTTTTGTTGGCTAGAGGATTTGAAAGGGTTATGACGTGAGTCTTGGCTCCTAGAGAGGACATGGCTCCTAGATTCTTCTAAATCTAGAACAAGACTACAAGCAGCTTCTAAGGTAGTGACTCCTCTGGCGAACAACTTATTCCTCAGGTCTTCCCTCAGTCCGGCTCTAAACATAGAAAGGAGTTGGGCAAGGGTGGTGGTTTCTTCCCCACTGCAATGGATCATAAAGTCATCAAAAGCAGAGATATATTCTTTGACTGATTTACTCCCCTGGGTCAACTTATTCTAACGGTCCAAAAGTCTAGGGTAGTAGGAAGGAGGGAGGTATTTCTGTTTCAGCTCTTGCTTCATCGTCCTCCAATCAGTAATGGGGTACTCTCCTCGGGTCTCGCGCATGTGTTCAAGGTTCATCCAGTATTGATTGGCTCTACCTGTCAGCTTCATCTCAACGAACCTAACTTTTTGTTCCTTTAAAATATTATACCATTTAAAATAACTGTCCATGCCCTTGAGCCAATCTAAGAAAACTTGGGGGTCTAACGTACCATCGAAAGACGGGGCGTCTATACGGATGTTTTTAAGTAGTTGGGTATGTTATCTCTCCAAGGAGTATCACATCTTAAAGGTTCCTGATTGGGTCGATGATTGGGACGGTAGTGGTCTCTAGGAGGATCATATTCAGTTCTGGTATCGTCCCCGTAGGGAGACTGGGGTCTAGAGGGGGTGTAGATCGTTGGTTGTCCTATTCGCTCAATATTATCAAGCCTCTCACCAATTTGGCGTCTAAAGTCGGCTAAGTCATTCTGGGTGTTCCTAATTTGTGTTGTAACTGTTCCAAGTTGACCCATGATGAGGTCTAAAGTTGCTTGAATGTGTTCCGGATCCATGGGTAAATGTTAGGGAACACTATGGCACGTGACGGAGTAAAGGACAACACCTAGACACTAGGTTAATATGCTCCTAACGCCTCTAAATGATGCTAAAATGACCAAGACAGTAAACTACAGCAACGACCTAAGTTGTCTAAGGTTTTTGGAAGGTCCTTAGAGTGGGGCCAGCAGCTTAGACACTAGTTTAGACTCACCTAAAGGTCATTAATTGGTGTAGGAACAGTGAGGACATCAAACTATACTAGTGGTGTGAGTAGCATAAAGACTTAAGAGAGTCGTAGGGTTGAGGACAACACTAAAACCCTTAAGAAACTAACCTAAAGTTCATTAAGTAAGTGCAGGAAATGCGTGGATAGCAAGCATAATGATGGATTAAAATTATATGAGTGATGATGTGCATGCAATAATAAAGACTAAGGTTAGACAAAACCCTAGGCCGACTTCTAGTACATGTTATGCATGCCTACCATGCTCTGATACCAAGATGATGTAAAACTAAATGCGGTGAAACAAGAATTGCAATTAAGATATTAATAGAAGTGATGAACTTCGATTGGCTATCTATAAACCTTTGTTTGCTCAAGTGAAAGTTTAAGAATATGGCATGGAAGATTAAGTAATGGCAATTGGTTACGATTTGAGATTAGTAGGGCTTTGCAAAATAACAACCAAGAACTAATAGGTAATGCAAATAGCAAATGTAACAATAGCCTCAAGTTTAAAATCTAGAACATTCACCTTGAGATCCCTTAATCAATCTCTTGAAAGCGAAGGTTAGCGGATGAAAGTTGCAAGCACACTTAGTGAAGCCACTAGAAGGCAAGTGATGCGTAGGGTAGTAGTCGCCGGCTAGGTAGCCGGAGTGGTGGAGTGAGATGATCGGCCGGTGATGATCCAACATCCCTTTGATCTTTGCTCGTCGATCACGTCCACTAAGGTATATTGGATGCTATTGATGTATCTTCAATGGTATCGTCGAAGTCAAATCCCACGTCAAAGAAAGGTGAGTGGAGGATGTTGATTTGATCTCGATCGTCATACACCAATCCATAGTCCCATTCGGGATCCACCATACATAGTGAATTGAGAGGAGAAGGGAACAAGGGGGCGACTTGGGGACTAGGGATGAGAGGGGGCAGCTAGGGTTAGGGGAAAATTGGGGAATTGCAATAAAACTGAATTTAATTTAAGATTTAAGTGATTTTGGAGGGAAGGATTTGAAAATTCAATTAATCCAATAATGGGCTAGGGGAGGGCAGCTAATGGAGGGGATTGGGTAAGCTTTAATTGTGATTTAATTTGAATTGGAGAGAGAAAATCAAAGGGGGAGGGGGCGGCCTTGTAGAGAGGGAAATTTGCCTTAAGTAGGTGGGCCCCAAAGAATAATTAGAGATTTGAATCAAATCTGATTTTAATCTCAGATTTAATTAAATAAGGAGGTTTCCAAAATTAGGTTTTAGGATTAGGAAAGTATTTAAATTTCAAATTTTAAATTTGAAATCCAATTAAATACCTTTCTTAATTGACTAGAGCCTATTTTAGGAAGGTGGATAATGACCAAAGGGGTTTTGATTTCAGGATTTGGCTAGGGGGGTTTGAGGCCGGCGGGTTGGACAAGGGGAAGGGGCGGCGGCTGGGAGGCGATCGGCGGTTGGGGCTCGAGGGTGGCGGCTTGGTGTGGGGAAGGTGGGGGAAAGGGTTTGGAGAGGGGAGGGGGATGGTGGGGCGGCGGGTTGAGCTAAAGAAGAGGGTGGTGGGTGAGATGATAACGAACAACAACAAACCGCGAACCTTGGAATCCACCAAGGTTGACGGGTACTATGCTCACCTTCAAGAACTCACAAAGAGATCAAAGCAAAGAGGAGAAATTCATTCATAATCATCATTAAGGAAATACAAAGCATGGAGACCTTTATATATAGGCCTCAAACTAACAAAAGGAAAAGACGCTAATGCCCTTAGGCTACAATAGAGACTCAATACCCCATAGGGGCAAACTAAGAAACAGAAATGACATAAATAAACAAATTGTAAAAATACATAAAAAATAAAGACTATGAATCGTGGCCGTCGATCGTCATCCCCGTCGACGGTACACGTGTTGAAATCTCTGACTGATGTACTCATCAGAAAGGCAACAACTTCTCCTCGGGCCTTTATGTCTCCCGATGTCAGCACTAGAATATAATGTGTATAAGCACCAAAATATACTCATACGCATCAGAAAATGCTTATAGACACTAGAACATAACTCTTTCCACCCACATTATAATCATACATTTCAATCAATTAAGCACATAATTCATTGTATTGCAGTAATTAGAAGATAAATAAACTCATTCAAGAAATTTACAAAATGTTATAACGGTAGGTAGCAAAATTTACTACTGAGTAGAAATGCATCAAAATATAACTAAAATATCAGAGATTGTGTAGAACGCTATTTTAAGAATTTAATTATACTACAACATTATTTTTCTGAGTTAGAATTATTTTTTAATTAAAATAGTTAAATTCCCAAAATCCTTGATATAAAATTTTTAGAAAAAATATTTAAATGTTGATAATCTTTATCTCTATAATATACATAAAGTTATACAGTAAAATTTCGTTGATATAAAGTTATTCTTATTTTTCGACTATGAAAATATAAATTAAATTATGAAATTTTATAAATCTCCATATTTTTTTAAAATTGAGATGGACAAATGTCACCTTCCTTGATTCAAACAACTTTCAAAACTAGGCCATCAGTTGAAAATGACTCGTAGTAGCTCAAATCCAACTTCTCTCTCTAGAAATCTCTCTTATTTGACTAGCTCGCAGGCCTTATGAGAAATCAATGGTGTGAATAGTAAAAAAATGATAATTTTAATATAAAAATTCATCCTAATGTCGAGGTGCGCCAGCCAACCCCAATGCCGCAACTCCCAGGGGCAAAATTCATATTTTCCAAACATGCAAAAAAATTCCCTGAGACCCAATTCATAATTCATTCAAACTCTTAGATGCACACAAAATATTCTCAAACACATGCAGAAAGGTCCAAATACAAAAATTTAACGGATTACCTTAAATATGGTCGGGTTAGAATGAGTTAAGCGATATACTGACTTTCTAGGTGTTATAATTCTCCTCTCTTTAGGAAAATGTTGTCCTTGACATTTCAAAGCTCTAACCCTCATAATAGATCATAATACTTAATGTGTGAAGCTCCAAATGGTGAAATTTGAACAATGATTGAAGTCAAGAAGTTAGCGTACTATATGGAGCAGTGCATTGTGTTGAATATATTTTAGCGTTTGAATGTTTAGTTAACCTCATACAGAAATGAGGTCAGCAAATGCCCCTCAAAAGAAGATAAAACATTACATTTTGAATCTATAAGTGTATGTAAGCAATCATTTTTAAATCTTTTTACAACTATGTATAGGATTTACAACATAATCTATATACAAAAGTCTACAACTTTATATTTACATCTAAACCTAGTTAAATTTTATTTTAACTATGGCAATGAAAATAGAAAGTCGTATATAAATATGAATGGGCGCAATGCAAGTGTATGCAACTTAGCAAAAAAAATGTAAGGTGCATTAACAGGTATATATCAATCATGTGTATATTAAAACTCAAGTACAAAGAAGAAACAATCAGATAAAAATACCCTCCAAGCACCCATCAAACCGCACCAAACAATCGGATTAGCCTAGGCTAGAGTTGGTTGCCCTAAAAATGATCTAAAGTGTGTGTAAAATTTGTGTAACTTAGACATATACGAGGTTTATTTTTTTTATTTGAAGTTGTCTATGATTTACATTTATTTGTTTTAAAAGTCAAAGGATGTTTAATTTAAATTTAAGTTTTAATATTTTAATAATTTATGATTTATAAAAAAATGTTTTATTTGTTTAAATTATTTTATTTTAAGTTTTAAAGAACTTTGTTAATTAATGACTCTAAAGTAACCATCATTTAATTAAGAAATTTCCTTATAAAAGTTTCTTGAAATAAAAAATTTTGTGCTAGAAAGCAACTTTAAAAATAGTAAGAAAGCTGCCCCAAACAAAGCCTTATTATTTCCCGATAAGCTAAGGAAAATTACTATGGGAAAAATATAGATTAAATTTTTTTGAGAATTTTAATATTTAGATAAGAATTTGATGAATGAAAATAGAATGATAATTATTTTATAAATAGATAAAAATTAAATATAAAAATTCCTTTAAGTTGATCAAAATCTCCCAAACTTTGATCATAATTGACCTCAACATTATTAAAATTGTTTTAAGCTTTTTCAAAGTTATATTAAACTAATAATTTTAAGATTCATTCTTATAACAAAATTTTTTTGTTCTCCAAATCTTGAAGATGATCATGGCATCATGACCACCCAAATCCCCCTCTCCTCTACAACAACCATTTTCCCGCCTCCCAACCGCTTCATGCGCGCCGCCTCTCCCCTCCAACTTCCACCCGCTACTTCACCGGGCAAACCACTCACCCCCTCGCAACCCCTCGCTTTCACCAAACGTAAAACCTATAAAATCCTCCCCGTTTCTCCCATCTCAAAATCCGCCCCAAGCCCTAACTCGATTGAGAAATCGAGTAAAAGAATAAACCTACAATCTCTTCGCCGCCTCCCCGTCGCCGGATCTCACAATGTATCGCGCAGTGGCCCTCGCCTTCCTCCTCGTGGCTTCTGCCACCCTCGGAGAAGCCCAAGCCCCCGCGGCTTCCCCCAAGTCCTCGAAGGCCGCCGCTCCCGCCCCCGTGAAAGCCAATTCCCCCACCACCGCCGCTCCGGCTAAATCCCCCTCCGCCTCCGCCAAACCCCCTGCTTCTCCAGCCCCCAAATCCAAGTCCCCGCCTGTCTCGATCGCTCCCTCCACCTCTCCTGCCACCTCCCCGCCAGCTGACTCTCCCGTCGCCGCCGACTCTCACGTGGCATCCAGCCCAGTTGCTCCAGCTCCCGCCCCTGATTCCGCCGGAGTTGCCGACCAGAACTCTGGCGCTGTGAGAATTGGAGCTTTTATTGGCGGGGCTTTAGCTGCCTCTGCCTGGATCGCCGTCTCTGCTTTCTAAGTCAAGAGCATGAAAGACGAAACAGAATACCAGAACAAAGAAAACAGAAACTGATGGGTAGCGGTGCCCTTACTGCAATCGTTTGTTTGATTTCTTTCTTTGTTTTTTCTATCATTTGGATTGGATTATACGATTTAATTGTATGAGTTGTTGTTTCTGCATTTATAAGATGGCAAGGGGCCATGCTGCGATATGACTACTGATTATTTTTTTTATAATTTAACTTTGTTTGATTGCTGTTCGCGGACTGAGCACCATTTCCTGAGAATCTGTGGTGAGATCGGCCTGGTAAGCTTCCGAAGGAGAAAGATTGGTGGGCGTTGATCACCAAAGCCTCCTTTGGTTGAATTTTTTTTTGTTTTTTAATTAAAAGTTTGAAATTTTTTCTATGAACCAGCTTTTAGATAATAGATTTATAACATATTTTGTAAAAAGGATGAACACAATTGAAATATCCTATGAACAAATATGATGAAAATTTGGGCTTTGAGATTTTTTAGTATGTTGTGTGCTCGAAGATTTTGTGATGAGTTTTTACATTGGAGTCTTATAAGATTTCGCTCACAAGTAAATAAAAGTTGGGCTCACAAGCGGCATAATAATTTGGGGATTTACATACGTATTATTTTATTTCATGTCATTTATATATCTAATATTTAAAATTTTAATATTATATGTCTACTATTCATACAACAAATATGAGTGCATGGAATGAAATATTGAAGTTTATAGGGTGGTATGTGCGATAAGAATGAAATATATGAGTAATATTGTTGATATTAAAATTATATATAAATGATAGGAATGTAATATTAAAGTTTTTTAAGTATTAGATATATAAATAGCATGATATAAAATGGTATTTATGTAAATTTTGAAAAAAAATAATGGAGTATAGTCCAACTCAAAGTATTTTGTGGTGTGTAAGTAAATCACATGTAATAAATTTTATAATTCAGGAGCTTTGTTTGAAATGAAAGAAAATAAAATGAAAATTTAATAATTTATTATTTAATTAATTTTTAATTTATATTTTTTTCCTCAAATTTCCAGCATTGGCATAGTGTTTATTTTTTCTTTTATTTTTTCAAAAAAAAATCTAGCAATTAAATTTTTTAGTATGATGTTTTTTTCTTTTATTGTTTCAATTTAAGATTTATATTCTTAAATTCAAGAATCCTTGACATCCAGGTTCTATTTGAAAGAAATTAACAATTTACGCACGCTATACATAAAGTCACTAAAAATTTATGATAGAATAATAAATGGGAAAATAACTAAACATAAGATGTGCTTATACCTTTCGTCCATTACATTGCTTACATCAAAATAGTCATTTATTTTGATTATTGATTTTCACAATACATATCAATATCAATGAACTAAAGTAAGTCTATATTTATAAAATATTATTGTTGACCTATAACTACCACCGGCCCCAACTAACCAACCGACACCCCCATGATCACACGACCAAAACTGTCCCTCCCCGCGATCTCTCATGACACAAAAAAGACTCCCTTAGTCATTCGCACTCTCACGCGATCAGAATCGAGGAAAAGGAGCACACAGAGAAAAAAAAATTCACATACCTACGCTTTGGTTCATCGCTCTGCCCTAGCTCTTTCGACTTCTTCCTCTTGCCGACGATCTTCTGCAAAGTGGTGCCCTAGCCGAGCCGCACTCGTCGATTCCGCCATCTCCAAGCCGAAGACGAACTCCAAGGGCCTACTCTCCACCTCCTGCTCGTCAGCCCGACTTCCAGCAGCCGATCTCGGCTCCCTCCTCCGTGCCCGAGCCTGACTTGGCTGACCAACGCCAGTCCATCCCCGTCTCGACAAGAGACCGCACGCGCCAACCTCCAGTTTGACCGTCGCCGACCCCATCTGCTCCGGCCGACTCTTACCTGCCTCCGGCCTGACCTGCCGCCGCCCGTTTGTGAGCCCTAGCCCGATCGGGCTCCCTCTTCCCTCTCTGTTATATATATATATATATATATATATATATATCCTCCGGCCTGACCTGTCGCCGCCCGTTTGTGAGCCCTAGCCCGATCGGGCTCCCTCTTCCCTCTCTGTTTTATATATATATATATATATATATATATATATATATATATATATATATATATATATATATATATATATATATATATATATATATATATATATGTTATATAATATTATATAATTGTTGCGGACTCAAATATACGCGGCGATAGATTTTAATTTTCCGTCTCAGCGTTGTACGTATATCCAGCACACAAACAGAATCGAAATAGTAACACCAGGATTTTTACGTGGAAAACCCTGGAAAGGGAAAAAACCACGGGGCCACGCCCAATTGAAAGAGTTCCACTAGTGTTGTTTGAAGTACACGAGGCTGATTCGTCCTTTAAATTCAGGACGATCAGATTACAATGAGTATCAGTTGCCAGGACAAGCAGAGTTCCGACGTCACTTAAGTGTCCGGCAGAATTCTGGCGTCACTTGGAAAGAAGTCCGGCGTCACTCGGGCGTCGGGTAGAATTCCAGCGTCGGGCAGAATTCCGACGTTGCTCCCGTGTCGGGCAGAGCTCCGGCGTCCCTCGGGCGCCTGGTGGTGCTTTGGTGGTGTTCCGGCGGTGTTCCGGCGGAGTTTCGGCGGTGGTCGAGGAGGAGTTATTCCCTCCTGGGCTTCTCTTCTCTTCCTTCTCTTCTTCTCTTCTTGGCTTGGGTCCCCTCTTAAGAGAAATGAGGGGCTATTTATAGTTTTTCTGGAGTGGCATAGCCCGTAAATATGTGAGGGATCAAGGGCAAATAAGGAGTGATCTGGATGAACGGTCGATATTGAATCCCTTGATCGTGAACCGTTTATCAAGCATTTGAAGGTCTTAATGATATCAGAATTCTGCGATCTTGGGCTCGTTGGATTCGTCTTGTCGAGCCGCTCGATTCGATTATAAACTCATCAAAATCGGAGACCGTTTGGTAACTCAAATTGCTGTTTGATGCTTCCAACAGCACTTCGGGTACTTGATTTGGACTCGTTTGGGCTCGGATTGAGTCGAATTTGGTGTTGTTGGATTCGTATTTCCGAGACGCTCAGTTCGACTGTAAGCTTGCTGAAATCGGAGTTTAAATAGTCTCCGAATTAATTTTTGAAGTTTCCAACTTGAGTTTTTCCTCGAGATTCGTGCCTGATCAAGATAATTTTCCGATGACGTATCAGTTGCCCCCCTATTTTTGGACGTCAAAGCTCCAGGAGTCCAAAAATATATGTGTCGGCTTTTCACTTTGGCAAAATCGCAAAAATTTGCGTTCCAAAAATTAAATGTTTGCTCGAACTTGATCATAGAGGCCCCGTTGAGCTCCGAAGGTGTCAAAATTGAGTCCGGAACGTCGAAAAACGTATCCGGGGACCCCAAAAATGTCGAATTTGGACCGTCCGGGCCCGAAATCGGAGCCCGGGAATGCGTAGGCGACCGAACCGGCCGGCCGGCCGGCCGGCCGCCGCCTGCCGCATCCGCCTGCGGCGGCGCCCGCGCCAACAGGCGCGTCCGCGCGCAGAACCCCGCGGGGCGCGGTTAATTTTTTTTAAAAAATATTATTATTTTTATTATTTTTTTTTAAAGTGGCAGGGCCCAAAAAATTCCGAAAAAATCCCAAAAAATTCCGAAAAATTTGAAAAAATTCAGGAAATTTAATAAAATTTTAGAATCCTCCCCCCCCCCTCAAAAATAATATAAATAGACCCCCAGGGCCTAGGAGAAACTTGCCCCTTCTTCCTTTCTCCCTCTGGCTTTTGGCATTTTGAGGCTTTCCGTCGTTTTTGAGTATGTGACTTTCCCTACTTGACTCGGCGCCCCTCCCTTTGCGCAGAAGTTAGAGTATTCCTCTCTTCTCCCCTCTAGTTTCTGGCATTTTGAGGCCTTCTACCGTTTTTGAGTAGGTGACTTTCCCTATTTAACTCAGCGCCCCTCCTTTTGCACAGAAGTTAGCGGTTTTCCCTCTTTTTTCTCTCATTCTGGCTTTCTGACAGTTGAGGCATTCCGTTGTTATTCAGTAGGTGATTTTCCCTACTTGAGACAACGCCCCTCCTCTTGTACAGGAGTTAGAAATTTCTTTTCTTTTTCATTCCTTCATGTGGAGGTGAGATGTTAGTCGGAGGGAGTCTGAAGATGGTCGGAAGTCAAGCGTCGGGAAGAAGTACGGCGTCGGGTAGAACTCCGACGAAAATCCATCGGCGGGAAGAAGTCCTATGACGGGTAGAAATTCGGAGTCGGGTAGAAGTACAACAAACATCCGGCGATGGGCAGAAGTCCGACGTCGGGAAGAATTACGGCGTCGGGTATAACTCCGACGAAAATCCGTCAGCGGGCAGAAGTCCCACGACGGGTAGAAATTTGGTGTCGGGTAGAAGCCCAACAAACATCCGGTAACGGGAAGTCCGACGTCGGGAAGAAGTACATCATCGGGTTGAAGTCCGACGACGGGCAGAAGTCCGGCGTCGGGTAGAAGTGCGACGAAAGTCCCGCGACTGACAGAAGTCCTGCGTCGAGTGGAAGTACGGTGTCGGGCAGAAGTCCGATGAAAATATTGGGCAAAATTCCAACGAAAGTCCGGCGACGGGCAGAGACCCAGCAATGGGAAGAAGCTCGTCGTCGGGCAGAAGTCTGACCAAGTGGGGAGCAGAAGGAGAGAGTTCAAGGGTGCTGCTACCAGCAGTTGAACGAGAAGCCGATGATGACTGATATGAAGTAAAGAGCCGCCGATAAACATCAGGCGAAGGGCTGATGATGACAAGTGCCATTTTGCTAAGGCAATATGTATCCAAACTGAAGTATGTCGACATCAGATATTACTGAATCAAGGGACCGAAGTAGTGTGATATGCCAATATTCTGGCAATACACTAACACTATCAACTGAGTGGAGGTCTGATGATGATCCAGTTATGTCCTTTCCTTAAAGGAGCAGTTGTAGGAGATGCTTGCGTGCAGTAAGGGAGAAGTCACTTAAATCCACCAAGGATATTTGACTGTGTTAAAGTTACTTGTTGCTTGATGATACTAGCTTTTATGAATGTCACCAGTGTACCTTTTGATTTCAACTTCTGGTGAGAAGTAATGTATATTTGAATCTGAATTTATGTAACTCCAATGATATTGTATATGAAAATTTGTCCCCTAAAGGGAGCTGAATTATTATTGCATCTGTAAGACATGCTTTGATATATCTGAGATTGTAAGTCAAAGCTCTTGCTTGATGATGTTAAGGGAAGATGTTAGATTAAATCTCTCTAGGAATGGTCTTCCAATGAATGAGATACAAGACATCCTCCTATGACATTTGACCTATATGAGGTTGTATGTCAGAGCCCTGCTCAATGACGTTAACCTGTATAGGAGAGGTCGAGGGAATCCACCAAGGATGTGAGACTTATCCGAGGTTGTATGTCAGAGCCTTGCTCGATGATGTTAACCTATATGGAAGAAGTCGAGAGAATCCACTAAAGATGTGAGACTTATCCGAGGTTGTATATCGGAGCCTTTGCTCGACGACGTTAACCTGTATGGAAGAGGTCGAGAGAATCCACCAAGGATGTGAGACCTATCCGAGATTGTATGTCGGAGCCTTTGCTCGACGACGTTAACCTGTATGGAAGAGGTCGAGAGAATCCACCAAGGATGTGAGACCTATCCGAGGTTGTATGTCGGAGCCTTTGCTCGACGACGTTAACCTGTATGGAAGAGGTCGAGAGAATCCACCAAGGATGTGAGACCTATCCGAGGTTGTATGTCGGAGCCTTTGCTCGACGACGTTAACCTGTATGGAAGAGGTCGGATCGAATCCCCCTGGGATTGATCATCCAGTGATTGAGACACAATAAATATTACATATTTCTCGAATCAAGGATACAGAGACTATATTTGTCAGTAGTTTTTCACTGTCATTTGTATTCTTTTTAAAGAAAGAGACAATATCAAAACTGGATGAACAACACATTATATTACTGTAAGACAATAATTCCCTTGTACAACAGAAGAGATACATATAGGGACAACCACATCATTTGACTTGATAGAAATACTAAGGACATTAGAGTGACATCCTACTGATCATAGAAGAGATACATGGTGACACATGACAAGTAGTATTACTAACACAAAGGTTCAAGTTGCAGCATTACTCAATCTCACCAACCATTTGAATATTATTCAATGGTTGTCTTTGTTGTTGTTGATTTTGCCCCCCAGTGGGGCGAGCTTCTTCTCGGGTAGGTGGGTTCCCAATAAACTGTCGAAGATAGCCCTGGCGGATAAGTCTTTCAATCTCATCCTTAAGTTGCCAACACGCTTCAGTAGTGTGGCCACGACTACGATGAAAGTGAAAGTACTGATCTTGATTTCCTGTATTTGGCTTCGAAGGATGCGGCCATTTCACTTTGTCCTGATCTTGAATCGCCATTAACACATTTGCTTGAGATGTGTTGAGCGGAGTGTACTCTTTCTCCTGCCGAGGTTCTCGTTGTGGTAATGGGGGCCTAGGAGGTAGATTGATATTCCCTTGCTTTTTCCGTTGTAAGAAAGAATTATCCATCCCAGGAGCACCTTTGTGCTTCCCATTTATCTGCTCGAACTGCTTTCTGTGAGCATTTATGGCTTCATCTGCGGAGATTTGTGCCTCCACACGATGAATCAGGTCGGCGTATGAATGAACCGTTTCTCGCATAAGAGCCGAATAAAAGGGGCCAGGACGGAGGTCACCAAGAAAGACTCCTCTCAATAATTCAGGATCTACTCCTGGAATTTGTCGAGCCTCAGTAGAAAATCGCTGAAAATACTCTTTCAATGATTCTCCCTCATTCTGACGGATTCCAGATAGGTGGGAGGAATCCTTAGTGATTCTTCGATTGGCTACAAACTGTTCCACGAACACTTTAGCCATTTTGTTGAATGAAGGGATCGTTCTAGACGGAAGCGAATAGAACCAAGTTCGTGCTTGTCCCTTGAGGGTAGCAGGAAAAACCTGACATAGGAGTGCATCCGAAGCTCGCTGTATATGCATAATTGTTCGATAATGATCGATTTGCTCATATGGGTCGGATGTCCCGTCGTAGGATTCGATGCTCGGTAGCTTAAAGCCAGTCGGAATAGGGTGTTGAAGAATGGCTTCCGTCAGGGGTGACGACTCCTGGAAGTCCCACTGATGAAGAGGTTGCCTTACGCCTCCTGTAGGGAGCTCCTCTCGAACCAATCGTCGCAGTTCGTGGCGTAGGGTATTGCGAGGGAGCTCAGCAATGTGATGTTGGGCTAGCTCCTCAGGGAGGTCTTGAGGAAGGAGAGATTGCCGACCTGTGTGTGGAGGATGGGTAGAACTTGTTGTATCAGCCAGTTCGTTATCTTGATGTGACTGCGAACGCCTCCTGGGTGGAGGAAGAGGAATCTCAGCTTGAAGATGTTCGATCTGAACAGCTTCAACACGTGGTGGATCTCGAGGGAGAAGAACCTCCTCCTGTGGTGCTAGTTCATGTGGTGCTAGTGCCGGTTGTCAAGTCTCTCGCAGGAGTTGTAGGATCTCGTTCTGAGACTCCTCCATCTTCCTGATGCGGTCTTCAATGGACGGTCCTGAAATTCCTTCTCCCATAGCGCCTTGCCCCCCAGCATGAAAGGAGGCGGATACTTGGGGTCTATGATTCATAGACTGATCCCGAGATTGATGTGAATTGGAGCGGGAGGCTCCCAAGATGCAATTGCTATGCCTGTTGGCCATCAAAGTGGTGCTTAGGATAGTGGGATTTGTTCCCACAGACGGCGCCAAACTGTTGCAGACTCAAATATACGCGGCGATAGATTTTAATTTTCCGTCTCAGTATTGTACGTATATCCAGCACACAAACAGAATCGAAATAGTAACACCAGGATTTTTACGTGGAAAACCCTGGAAAGGGAAAAAACCACGGGGCCACGCCCAGTTGAAAGAGTTCCACTAGTGTTGTTTGAAGTACACGAGGCTGATTCGTCCTTTAAATTCAGGACGATCAGATTACAATGAGTATCAGTTGCCAGGACAAGCAGAGTTCCGACGTCACTTGAGTGTCCGGCAGAATTCTGGCGTCACTTGGAAAGAAGTCCGGCGTCACTCGGGCGTCGGGTAGAATTCCAGCGTCGGGCAGAATTCCGACGTTGCTCCCGTGTCGGGCAGAGCTCCGGCGTCCCTCGGGCGCCTGGTGGTGCTTCGGTGGTGTTCCGGCGGAGTTCCGGCGGTGGTCGAGGAGGAGTTATTCCCTCCTGGGCTTCTCTTCTCTTCCTTCTCTTCTTCTCTTCTTGGCTTGGGTCCCCTCTTAAGAGAAATGAGGGGCTATTTATAGTTTTTCTGGAGTGGCATAGCCCGTAAATATGTGAGGGATCAAGGGCAAATAAGGAGTGATCCGGATGAACGGTCGATATTGAATCCCTTGATCGTGAACCGTTTATCAAGCATTTGAAGGTCTTAATGATATCAGAATTCTACGATCTTGGGCTCGTTGGATTCGTCTCGTCGAGCCGCTCGATTCGATTATAAGCTCATCAAAATCGGAGACCGTTTGGTAACTCAAATTGCTGTTTGATGCTTCCAACAGCACTTCGGGTACTTGATTTGGACTCGTTTGGGCTCGAATTGAGTCGAATTTGGTGTTGTTGGATTCGTATTTCCGAGACGCTCAGTTCGACTGTAAGCTTGCTGAAATCAGAGTTTAAATAGTCTCCGAATTAAATTTTGAAGTTTCCAACTTGAGTTTTTCCTCGAGATTCATGCCCGATCAAGATAATTTTCCGATGACATATCAATAATAATAATATTATTATAATAATTATTATTATATATAATAATATAATATTATATGTATAATAAAAAAAGAAAAGAAGAAAGTGATGATCAAATTAGCACATCATAATTGGCAACTAATCATCGACAGTCGGCAACCAATAATCTACAACTAATCTGCAATCAATCGTCGGCAACCAATTATTTGCAACTAATGGTCGGCAACCAATAATCTGCAACCAATCGTCGTCAATCAAAGCTTATGAAGACCAATTCCTGACCCGTCAACATCCCGAAGCCCTCGGTCGTTGACTATCTTTTCGGTCGGGCGGATTGAAAGGTCAAGTGCCCTCTCCAACCTCCCCACGTGGGAAGGGGGAGCCGGAAGGCTGCCGAATTTTCGAGGGGAATAAAAAAATATTTTTTAAAAAAATCAAGTAAAATCACTCAATCGACAATAATCGTCAATCGTTAATTGGAGCTTCCGAAGGCTAATTCCGAGACTCGATAACAACCTGAAGCCCTCGGCCGTTGACTATCTTTCCCACTGGGCGATTTTGAAAGGGTAAGTGCCCTCTCAACCTCACCTAGCGAGGCGGGGACGCCAGGAGGCTGCCGAAATTTTGAACAATCAAATGACCCTCACATAATTGATTAAAATTGAAATTTTGTAAATTTTTAATCAATTTAAAAATAAGGAAAAATGACCTAAACTCAAATTAGTGAATATAAGGGACTTGAGTTAAAATTTGAACCAGAAAATAACACTCGGCATCTTTGCAACATACTTTTGTGAAACATATTATGCTCGAATTTTAGAGACAAGCTTTTTGCCAAAACATTATGTTATAAGGGTGATTGGTGGTGAAACAATACTTATGCTTGAAATATATTGACGTAAAATCATTAGTCTTTGCATTAATACACCCTTACGATAGCTAACGCTGATACAAAATTTCATTTCTATGAGTAACCCCATGCAGCTCAAGAATGTCACAAAATGGTTTACAAAGGATATGATTTTTGCAAAGGGTCTATTGAGGCAATATACATAGGATAAGCATCCTTAAATGTTGGCCAAAGGCCTTATGTACTTTTGGTGGACCAAATAATGTTCTCCAATAATGATTTCACCCAAGAAATACAAGAATCATTTTTAGGAAAGTAGTATATGAATACTTTCTTATTATCCCTAGTTAGTGGTCACATCTTTCCATCATACCTAGCAAATTACATTCATAATCTTAATAAAGATAGCAGGTAGCATGCTTAAAATTATGGTGTAGTGTCGTCAGCTTACTTTTCAATCAATCATGGAATACAAAAGTTTAGTTATATATGCGTCATAAAAGTGTTTTTCATGACACCATTCTTCTTTTAAAAAATACTGCCATTGCCATCCTAATCCTCTTCTTAAAGCAGTTTTGTGTTCGATTGCTAAATTCTCCAAGTTGAAAGTAATCATCAAAGGAACCCAAGCCGCGATAAGAAAAAGATGGGCTTTGACAATCTCTTGTTAGATGAAGATAGCGATGAATGTTGTAATGAGAAGGAGAAGAAGAACTTACAATGATGTTGACCTCCTTTTTGGCACCGGTCGCCTACACGATCTTATCTAGTTTGTCATAGATCGATCCCCCTTCTTGTATGTCGCACCATTGTGTTGATGAAAGATCATTTCACGTATTTTACCTCAGTTTGTCGTCGTCTTTAAGAATTTGTTTCTTTCGATTACATATCCCCGTTTATCATGTTTTGAATATATGTGATCGGGTCGACGCCGATTTGATGGATATTTTACGTGTATTTGAACCTTTATCGCACACGTTTATTTCGTGCTTAAGATCTTTTGATTTGGGCCTCTTTTTACGAAATGGATTGCGCGAGTGCGTCCGGATCGCTGAGATCCTTCAAACGCGTCCATTCGTGCTCGAATCGGACACCGTTTGACACGCGTCGAGGAGAGAGAGTGAGATTATTATCATTATTTTTTTTATTATTATTTAAATAAAAAAATTATAAAATAAATGCCTTCTTCTAATTAATTTAAAATTGAATAAATATAATGAGTTATGTTTATATTAGAATTTAAAATAAAATTAAATATATATTATCTTGATTAATCTAAAATTAAATAAATTATTTTTTTAGAATATATAATTTTGATTAATTAAAAGTTAAATAAATCTATCATAACTTAAATTCAAACTAAATAACAAAATATAAGATACACATGCATATTTACATATGTCGAATAAAACTATAAAATTAGTTATGAGTAAGTTTAAATACATCTCAATTTGGCTCTTTCTTTTTATACATTTTCAGACTACATGATTTCTCATCTAGTATCTAATGGCTGGGATAAAGCACGGAAGGTAATATTTGATATGAGCCGTCTGATCAAGGGCTTCAAAGAGATGTTTTTTTTGTTGTTTGTTTTGACAGGTTTTGGTTCAAGTGGCCGGTTCAACCTTGAGGCAAATCCCAGCCGCAAGCCTTGAAAAAGGAGGCAGGTTGGCTCTCAAGGAAAAAAGGGCTAAAAAAAAGGGCTCTGATTCTGCTCGGTCATTCTCCTCAGCCGCTGTCAAGCTTCCCACTCCTCCTCTCTCTCTGAGAAGCAGAAGCCTCTAAGCCGCAACCGACGGATGAATGCCTTGACATTTCCAAGCCGTCGATCTCCCTCTCCGAGGTTCCTCTAGTTCGCAAGATTCGCTCGCGCTCCTTGTCCTTCTTCCGACCCCCGGCGTCCAGACAAATCTCCTTCCCTCTCAGTTCGTCAAGCGCGGAGACCTCCTGTCTGGTCGCCTCCTCTGCTCTGTTCACAGGATGACGCCGAAGGCTCCTCCCTCTCTTTTTGGTCCTCCTTTGCCGACGCCAGGAGCCGCAACTGTCGTCGACTCTCTCTCATTCAGAAGCAGCTCACGCCTCCAAGCTGTCGTCGCCAACGTCGTGCCTAGTTCGCCGCCAGTCCGGCTCACCCGACGTTGTATCTTAGTGAGAGTTCAAGGTTCTTATCCAATCATTTGGTGGGATTTTAAAGAATGCAAACATTTCAGTTGTATTTCACTTGTCACCTCGATCTCAAGTGCGATCACTTTGTCATGATCTGGGAGTAAGTTTGAGAGCAGCTTCAGGTGACACAAGCTGAAGGCCCTCTCATGTAAGCAATCTCCGTCTCCCTCAACTGAGACTCGACTCCACCTCTAGTCGCCCCTACGCCTAGCAGAATCAGCCGTCCCTATATCTGGTTGAACCAACTGTCGGCCTTCTCTCTTCTAGATGCCGAGCCGACGGCCTGTTACTAGCCAAGCCTCCACCAACCTTGTTCTCATACTTGCTGCCAACCTTGTCGACTCGACTTCACCAACCAGACCTGCTGCTGTTGTGGCCGAACGGATCAAGTAAGAGGAAGACAAGAGCTGGGTGGATCTCTCAGCCGCACCTTTTTGAGCAAGGAAGAACATGAACCATTCTAGTTGCTGTGCATTCTATTTTCTTCCTTCCAAACTGTGAGCAGAGTTGTTTGCTTCTTCTACAAAGAATGCCACTCTACCTGGTTCGTCTCTTCCAACAAATAGAAACTATATAAAAGCTGTTGTTTTGATTCTCCTTACGTAAAACTAAAAAAAATGCAAAGCTGGAATGTAATATTTGTTTATTTATATTGATCCCATCTTGTAAAAGAGTAAATAATCAGATTCTCTTGACATTGAAAATTACTGTAATGTATATTTTAATCTAAAAGGGAAATATATTCTGAGTTACATTTCTTTTTCTTAAAACATAATATAGCAATTTATCTTGCTTGTTCCTCTTGAGGTAACCAAAAAAAAAGGATGACGTGATGGGTCTATTATTTTAATTTGAAGCTTAATAGTAATTAAAAATTTCCTTTTGCATGGTCGATTCATATTCTCCCCTGTATTATTGGTAAAGAGAAATCCTCATAGATATCTGAGAGGGTCAAATGCGTAGAACAATTTTCTTTTTTATATACAAAAAATGCAGATTTTGCTAATTGCCCCCTTTTTTTTTTATATTGTTATTGAGGATGTATGAGACCTAGTTTATCATGGCCTCCTCTACTGCTAGGTTTTAAAAGATTTGAAAATCTGCTTGTGAATTAAGGATTTTGTCTAGATTTAGAGTTGTCAAATTTGATGGTTTAATGAAATCTAATGATCGTATTTTAGTAAAATGTTACTGATCGTTTAAGTACTCTCTTTAACTTTTTTTTTTCTTTCTTATTTTTATTGCATTCTTGTTAAAATTCTTGACTTTTATTTAAAAATTTTATCGAAATTTTTATGTTGAAGTCGTCCCTGAGACAAGCTAAAAATGAAAATATTTTGAAGAGGTCTTGAATCAATTTTAGTTGAAATTGTATTAAAATGATCGAATTTGCAACTCACTCGTTATCTTATTAACGTTAGTGGCATGCAAGATTTAAAATCTTTATAATGTATAATTTCAATTACATAAAAAAAATAATGATAGTGTTGAAACACATTCTCTCAAGTGGCCTACAATCAAATTTATGAGTTGGTGTTGATATTGCATATTATTTCTTTTGCTAATAGAAATAAATCTCATCACCAATCTATCCCAATAACGGATTTAAATTGATATAGTTGCTATTGTGTCAAATTTGTATACTTATTTCATTACAAGTTAAATGTACAACAATGTTGAAATGCTTTGGAAGGATATGGAATTTGTGTGAGCTTTTCTCTCATCCTATGAATAATAGTTGTGCTTTACTTTCTAATTGTCATGCATAGCTTGTGACTACAATTCATGAATAAGTTATGTGCATCACGATAGCATGCGTATATACTCATTTGAAGTCATACAAGTGTAAAAAAAAAGATCGGTAGCTATAATATGGTGTTCATAGGCTCATATGTACTTCCAATAAGTATTGAACTCTTGAAAGCATTGTTTCTAGTTTGGGATATATGTTTATAGAGAGTTTGAATAGAGTAAAGAGCTTGTATTCACGTATGTGGTAGATGATGATAGTGTATAGAATGTTCATAAAAACTTCATTCTCATTTGATTTCTTGGCTGATTGAAGAAATTCATGCATTGGTGTATGTTTAGAATTATCTCATTAGTGGCTAGATGCATGTGGAGTTGCATAACAACTTTATCAATGAACTTTTCATTATGGGTTATCTTCATTCATCATTTGTAAATAAATCTAGTATGTTTGTGTTGGTTATTCCAGCTTATTGGTAAATTTGCATGTGTATGTTAGTTAAAAAAAAAGAGTCCACCTCATTTTGAGCTTGTGGCTTCGTTGAGCCTATATGTGCATATGCTTTATGTCATCATATCATGTTATACATTCAATGAAGAATCCGTATGCTACTTATGATAGAGAACACTGCATATGAATACCTTGCAAAATGATGGTTATCTCATTTTCAACGAAATTATACGATTGAATGTACAGTTTCTTTAGTAAGGTTACGTAATGTTCGCATGTATATATATATATATATATAGCTTAAAATTTTGCTCACATATTTAATATCGTGCAAATGTTGGAACTTGTAGTTACTTCACATAATTCCATTCATTCTATGTTTTGATCATAAGCACATATATTAATCACATAGTAGATTACATGGTTTACATGGAAAGGTTGTGTGAGTTCAAAAGAAGTTGAAATTATGGTTGTGGGATGTATGAGCTTGTATCTAAGTTTGTGAACCTTCATGTATTTCAAAATATGTGTTCTAGGTTTGTGAGCCTTTATATGCCTTATATATATCTCTTTCCTTTATGCCACATGATAGTAAATCCTCATGTCTCGCATTGATAAATCCTCACGTGCTTTATGTTCTATGGCGATATGCATGTGTTAGATAAGTATAAATATTGAAGTGTTTATTATTTAAATTCTTGTTTATTTGTATTTCTTTTTGAATAGCCTCTACGCTCACTCTATGTTTATTCTTGCTTTGTTATTTGCGAGGTACTTTGGAGACTATTTAGACGAAGGAGCCTGCATATATAATCAATCGCCCCCACTCATTCCGATGGGGGTGCTACGGGCGGAACCACCGGGTCATAGCCCCCGATGCTGTAAGTTTTTCTTAAAACTTAGATAATCCTTAGGAAGCCTTTGTGTGTACGCTCCCCACCCCTTAGGGCCTTATAGAAACTTCATTTATAACTATGATTGCTCTCTTTTATTTTAGATCCATAAATCCATTTTACACACGTATGAATGTCCAAGGGGTTAGAAATAAATTTCATTTCATCTCCTACAACACTAGTGACACTTAAGGACAAAAACCTAAAGATGAGTCTTAGACAACATAGACTTAGGATGCATGCTCCTTTTATGATAGAAATAAAAAAAAAACATAGAAAAACATAGTGACATCCTACCATAGGATTAGTGTAGTGATATCTAAGTCTAATTAATCATTAATAATAACCAACCTATAATCAAACCCCTAACAAATTGGTAAGAGATCAAATCAAATACATAAAAAATATTTCACTCCTAATCAAATCATAATCAACACATGCAATCACTAAGAGGGAAAACTTGAACCATAAGAGTGAACTCTGACTAATTAATCCATTAATCATCCCCCTAACCAAATACTAACTAAATAAGATCCACTAAAATCAATTTGAACCTAAAAGTTATA
This sequence comes from Dendrobium chrysotoxum, assembly GCA_019925795.1. Taxonomy (NCBI): domain Eukaryota; kingdom Viridiplantae; phylum Streptophyta; class Magnoliopsida; order Asparagales; family Orchidaceae; genus Dendrobium; species Dendrobium chrysotoxum. The sequence goes on from CM034307.1 coordinate 50,505,433, forward strand.
AAATTGGAGAACAAACCTAAAACTAAAACTTTTCTAAAACTCAAACCTTAATCAAACCCTCTTGTAGTTAATCTCGTACTTGGCCTAAAACACCTCTAACCTTGAACATTAATGAACCATTGCTTAATCAACAGACCCATAGGGAATTTATTGAAACTTAAGTACAACTTGAACTTTAGAACCTTAACAACTCACCTAAGTTTTAATCACATCATTAATCTAATTTCTTAAAATCAACCAACAAACCCCTTTAATTAATGATAAATCATTTAATCTACTTTCTCTTTTAATTTCCAACAAATTAAATTAACTCAACAACATTGGTCACTACTGGGTAACCCAGGCCTACGAGGCTATTAAGTTAGCCCCAAGGAGGGTGAAATAAACCTCACGACCTCGGTGAGCAACAAAGGTAGTAATCAATTGAACACTAAAATAAAAATTCTTAAAATCAATCTTAACTTGCTAATACTTGCACTTAAACCAAAAATCCCCTTTACCTTCAACAAATCAAATTACAAACAACTTCAACTAAACTATCCTACATAGGACACACCTAAAACCACACAGCCTACACACACTTAGATCTGTTTGTTAGGACACGACTCCTAGCTTTAGGTTAGGCCGGTGTTTTCTTCCTTTTCTGCTTCTGTGATGTGGCGGTTTGCATGTGACATGTGTGCTGGCTGTTTTAGTTTTCTGTGCTAAATTTCTGTATTGATTCATGTGATGGTGGTTTTATTTACTGCATTGTCTCTGTGATGTGATGAGCGATAGACTACCCATAGGTTAGGGACGATTTTGATACTGATGATGTTTTCCTGCAGGTGGCCATGCTCATACAGCGCTAAGAGGGGGCCAAAATAAATAAAATCATAAATAACTGCTACAGGTGCTATTAGCTGCTTAGCCCCCAAATAAATAAGAGCATGGCCAAGTATGGCTGGTTTGAGTATTTTTATTTTCATATATAACTGCGTGGGATGATTGATTTTGATCGCTTAGGATAACCCTGCAGGAGAGTCTAGATTTTTTTTTTCTTTTCTTTTATAATTCTGATGTAATGTATTCATTGTATTGAGTTGTGAAAGTTTATAAAATGGGGCATTTTATGAAAGATTAGAGATCCAAAGGGAAAAGAAAGTCCCCTCACAGGGAATTTCTTTTCATTTGGATATCCTACTGGCGGTGTACTACGAGGAGACTAAGAGAAGGCGATCCACAGAAGGACCAGAAGATGAAGATGAAGACTAAAAATGCCTCATTTTAAAACTTGCGTCGTTCTATAGGATTAGAATCCAGGTTGTTGTCGGTGGAGCCTGGCCACCACTACTTTTCTGTACTCTGGGATGTATATTGTATGGCACTTGCCATGAACTTTGGACACTCTCTTTTGTGATTTCTGATGTGATGATTTACTTACTTGTTTGCGCAGTAGAAATGGCATGGTTTTCATAGGTTTTCTTTCTTGCATGTGCATGTGCCTGATTCGCTAGGCTCTTTAGGGACAAAATTCTTCTACTCGTAATTAAAACTAAAATTTTAGGAATTAAATAACATAGAAAGATAACGATTTAGGGAATAGCCGGAATCGTCCGGGGTCGCATGCATATCAATGCATCTTCTTTCCTTGTTTAGACACTTCCCCGCCCGAGGGTAGAGTTCAGATAATCCGACCTATGAGGATGAGGTTCTGAACCTGGGGAAGCCTAGTCTTTCTAAAAATTTATTTTTATAAGCCTTTTTAAAATTTCATACATCTCTGATTTGGGTATTTAATCAGCATGCATTGCATTAGTAACTAATTAAAATTAAAATTTAATTGCATTAGTCTTAGGAGCATAGTACCATACATAAGTTCAGGGTCACTTAGGAAATCTCTCTAGATGTCGACCTCAAATTCCAAAAACTCAGCCATCCACCCATCTTTCATAAAAACCGGATAGCATGAATTTTATACGATTAGGTGGTTTAGCTGGCTTTCCTTTTCAGGCAGGATATAAGTCCAGGATGCATTAGTTAGGACACGGGCCCTAGTGTTGTATGGAACACTAAGCCCACCTTAGATTTAGGATTCAAGGCTACTACACTGGGTGTCTCGTGGTATGCCTCATCGGTGGGTAAGCTCCTCCTCCTTCTGGGGCTATAAACCCTACCTATCCGCGTCACATAGATGGCGCCGCTTCTATCTTTCTCTCGCGCATGTGGTATGAAGTGATTTCTTTTTTTTTTTTTCAGTTTCCTCCAGTTTGACGGGCCGAGTGCTTATGTGATCCGTGTATGTTGAAGTAACCGAGTTGAGCCTATCTTCTCCCCTTGATTAGGAAGATCCTAGAAATTTTTCTACGTGCCAAATCCATTTGAGAGAATAATATATCATCCCTAATCGAGAGTTTTCTTAGGCCAAGGTCTAAGATGTAATTAACCACGGGGGCTTGCGCCCGTGGGAGACCGATCCCCACATCAAATAAACCCCATCCGAGCTGATGTATCGAGTGGGGGAAATCTCGTGACTTTTGGGTTATGCATATTATTATCCATCGAAGTATGTGGGCGAAAGCCTCTATCCTCCATGGCTAATCATATGTATAATCCCATCTGCCCTCCCATTGGTCTATTTGTGTAGAATGCGAAGGTCTACGATCATTCTGTCCTACGGGATAGTGTGGTCGTACCCTTCACATTCTGTTCCCCACAAGTAGAATCCTTTCGGAGACCCACAAATGAAAGCTTATTAAAGATAACCTTAAATTGAATTGATATGCGAAGTAAAGAAATTTTCATGTACTTAGCTCATAAAGGAAGGCAACAATGAGGCTAGTAATATGAAAAGCCTTAATCATATATATACTCTTCCATGATAATTACCATCAGTCTGTCAGAAAAAGGTATATCACGAATATGGGAGGGGAAAGCGTCTTATTAATCTAGAAAGCTATAAGCTATGCCATGTAGCTAAGAGCTTGATGATTACTTTCTACTTTATGAAATCTATAAATGTAATGAAGCCATAATCCATCTACTTGCATGCGAGGGAGTTAGAGTCAAAGCCATCGGATCCGCAACACTCATATGAGCGGACAGAAGGCTATATCCTTATAATAACTCCAATCTATAAACTAAAAAAATCCCTGCATGTGCTCCGACAAACATGTAAAGTTACAAACACAAATGCCCACTACAGGAAAATCTCTCATTACCGACGGAAGAATTTCCAGCGGCTTTTCCTGTGGAAGAATTTCCGACGGCTTTCCCGGCAGATTTCTGACAGGTTATTTAGAAATTTTTCCGACAAATTTTCAAGCGGGTTTTCCGGCGGACTTTCTAACGGAGTTTCCGACGGAGTCTAACAATCTCTGAAAATATAATTTATTCGTAATTTAAGTCATTAATAATTTTATAGTTTATTTTAATTAATTATTAGTTTAATAATATACTTTACCTAATTGTTACTTAAATAACTTATTTTGATTATCAATTAAAATAATAAATATAAATTAATTAGTTTTAATTATAAATTTCTGTATGTTTTAATATAAATAAAAAAAAAATCATCCTTTAGAACACTTTTGCAGGAATGGCATAGTGGTCGGACTGGCGCACGGGTGTGGGGGGCGTGGGGGAGGTCCTAGTTCGAATCTCAGGGCTGACAGGCGTTGGACGCTGGTTGCAGGAGCGGGCTCACCTGGGCACCCGCTAGGCTCGGGTTGCGGAAGCGGAGGCACGAGCTGGGTAGCTCGCTGGGCTGGGCGCGGGTTGCGTGAGCGGGGGCGCCCACTCGGCGCGGACCTAGCCGCCCGCTGGGCGCGGGTTGCAAGAGCGGGCTCGCCTAGACGGGATGGCTTGTCACGGATGCAGCGGGTGGGGGTGAGCGGGCTTGTCCGCAAGCCTGACGTAGGCCCAAAGCAGAATTTTTTTAAAAACTGTTTTATTTATTCAGACGGTTCTTTTTCGCCGGAGAATTTTTCCGGCGAAAAAAGTCCACCGTAAATTTTTTTCTGCCGATTTTTTTCGCCGAAAAAATTTTCCGACGCTCGATTTACCATCGAAAAAGTTTTCATCAAAAATTCGCCAGAAAATTTCAGAATCCACCGGAAATACGCATCTTTCCTATAGTGGTTTGAGAATGCTGTGTATGATCAAATGCTCACCAATATAATATTCTATTTTCAAACTAAATATAATCCCGCATGTGCTCCGATCATCACATATGATTCCTAAATCCAACGGTTCGAGAATACTACGTGGGCCAAATATTCAAGTTTCATCCTCCTCCACGAAAGGACTGGAATCAACATAACTTGAATTGCAAGATGTCTCCCAAATTCCTACAATAATACAATGACTTTAATGTCACCCCGATGATGACCTTATTGACAAGAAATCTCAACCGAAAGGTTCAAATCTCAAATCCAATAAAAGCCTAAATTCCTAAAATGAAATCTATCATATTAAAAACTTAAAACTAAAACCCATCCACCTCCCGCAACCGTTTATCGGGGGTGATAAATTTAAAGTTAACCTCAGCTCACAAAGAACGAATGTCGTGTCGGGTGTATCATTAAGGTTCATCCTCAAATAGTCTCTTGCCAGCAGGGACATGACATGTGCCCTCTGATCGGGTGGTTTTGTCGCAAAATGACCCCCATTATAATACGATCGTGGCTAAAGCCCGTATGTTCCCTAATGGCTTCAAACCCTTGAGTAATGAATCATGGGGTATATTTGATAGGCATAAAACCCTCTGTTAGCTAAAGTGGATTCAGATATATCCCGTTAGACAAGCACCAACCCAATTCTACAAGATATTTTTAGACGAAGCAACCTATGGCTACCGATAAGGTATATTCTATCAAGTTTGGTCGACTACCTCCTCTGACTAAGTAGGCCAAGGATCATGACAGTCTGCGACGACAGAACAATGGGATCTTGATCGGGATCGTCTTCATTCCCCCCACCACCAGTTTTAAGTTTAAGGTCATAAATTTTAAATCTCAAACTCCAAAATTCATATCCAAAATTCAAATCTTAAAACTGTTGCTATTATACATTGGATTTATAATATATGCGATCTCTTTAACAACTAGCCTTAATCGAAAGTTATCTCTTGTTATCGGGAGGGGTAATTAACTATAGGGGCTTGCACCTATAGGAAACCAGAACTCATATCATAAATTCCTCACATAATGAGAGTGAAATCTCTGGGTAGTGTCTTATCTAAAACCCAATCTGTCTTCTGAAAATTCACCTGGAACCTAAACTTGTTAAAACTCTCCGCCTTCACTATAAACAAGAAAAGAGATATGGCGCGAAAAAGGAAAACGTATGGAAGAAAAAAAAGAGGAGGTGAGAGAGAAAGCTAGGGTTAAGAGGTCATGATATCATTTATACGAAGTAGGCTAGTTGAATAAATGTCTAACTCAAGATAGACTATTATTATCTTATTTATATTTTCAATGATTTTAATATAAATTGTGATCGATCAATTTTAATTTTGTTAAAACTTACAAAAATTATGATATTTCAGTATTTTGAAAACTTTTCATCATATAAGTTCTAAAAGAATATTATCATAACATATATATATATATATATATATATATATATATATATATATATATATATATATATATATATGTTCGTATTGAGTTTTCCTTATATATTCGTATTGAGTTTTCCTTATATATTTTTAATTTTTATTAAAAAAAATTTCAAACTTATTAGATTTGCATTACAACACTTTGGTTTAATATGAATGTCATGCAAGCTTAATGTGGTTCACAAGTTAGAAATTCTACATGTTAATTGGGCATTGTGGTGTCTTTTCTTAAATTCTTTTTTTCTTGCTTACATGCAAGATCATCTGCACTGGAAATAATTTGATATGATGAATATTGAATATGATATGAAATATCAGTTATGTTATTCATAAAAACTATTATTGAATAAGTTATCAACCAACCCTCTTAATTTCAAATATTAATATAGTTTTCTTCCGATTATCATACCTGAAAAAGAATCTAAGCCATCACTGATTATATGTTGCCATAATCTCTCTGGTGTGCTAAAAGATTTGTAAGAGAACATAAGTACATCACAATGAGCCAGCTTATAAACACCTAACCAACCTTAGACCATCTTCAACCAAACTGCATACGATGACATGCAGTCCGTCATTCGCTTCATTTGAACACTAAATCGCATGCCAAAATTCGGTAGGTGAACAGTGTCACGCCAATATTGACGTTGTACTGTTTACCTACGATATTTTTTTTTTTTTGTTACGGGATTTGTCGAAGAAGCGCGCGAAAGCGGAGAAAGATGGTTACCTTCGCAGCGAGATGAAGAAGCGCGCGAAAGAGGAGAAAGAAATGGAGTTCGATCGGAAATGAATTACTACATTTTGGAGTTTTACTATATTTTGCAGTGAAAAATGAGTTTTTCGGTTGGAGATGCCCTGATGCGATGCACCTTGTAAGCCCTCTTGATAATATAAGTAGTATGGATAAGACATTTAAATATTAACACAATATATGTAACAAGAGCTAGTCATGAATACTCTATAGTATGAAAGAATTGTTAGCATAATAAGATGTGATCATGTCTACAAGTGTATAGGACGATATGTGTAATGTCATATAATATATAGAAATATAATAGAACCAAAAACCTTATTCTTCCATCCACAATCATATATCATATATGATGAAAATACAGCTACATTTATTGTCCGCATTAGGGGTGTAAATTAGTCGAGTAGTGACCTTATCGAGCTTGGCTCGTTAGATATATAGTTGGCTCGAACTCGAGCTCGTCCCACAGTAAAAGAGCTCGAGCCAGGTAGTGAGCCTCGGCAGGATTTTTAAAATTTAGGCAGAATTTAAAAATATTTTAATTTAAAAATATTTTTAATATTTTATTATTATTTTTTCAAATATTTAAATTTAATACATAAAATAAATTATTTTAAAAATATTAATAATTATTCGAGCTGGCTCATGAGCGGAGCCTCATCAAGCTCGAAATCAAGCTCGTTTACTAAACGAGTAAATGAGCTCGAGTTCGAGCTCGAGCCGTGAACTCGAGTTCGAGCTCGAGTCATGAGCTCGGTAAGCTCAACTCGCGAGCCCATAAAAGAATCGTACAAGTCGACTCAGCTCACTTACACCCTGGTTTGGCACCAATGCTAGGGCTTCAAACAACTACTTAAGATGAGCGAACGAGGCTCTATAAGTTATTATATTATTACAAACCCAAAGTTATAATCGTAAAGAAGTGAAACTATTAGGTTATGTTAAATTTTTTTAGAACAACAATTCAGACAGAGATTCTCATTAGAATTTAATGAAAGATGAATATCAAGATTATTAGATTGATTTTGAGATAATCATAATTAGTTAAATTTTAGTTTATATTTATTTTAAATAAAATAAATAATCTTTAAATTTTAATTAGAATATTCTAATTATTTGTTTTTTACTTTTTTCATTTCTTATTAGACTAATAAAGTAAAAAATATATGCATAGGGCGCACAGGCCACACGGAAATCGAAAAATCACACCATTAAACCCACAACGTAGCCCGAATCTTACAGCACGAGTTTTTTTTTTCAGTAAAAAAAAAAAACTAAAACCCGAAAAGGAATAGCAGAGAAAAGAGAACTAATAAACAAGGAGCAGAGCCGCTGCGGCTGCCGCCGCGCCGATCCATTTCCCGGCTACAACAACCACCCTTCCTCCCACAGCACCATTTTCATCGTCATCATCCTTCTCATCTGCCGGATCTTCGTCCGGGCTTTCAGCCGGCTCCCCCGCTGTCGGCGGCGGCAATGCATGCTTGTGTTTTTTCTTCGCCCCCTTTGGCGAATCTGCAGCCACATCCGTTGTCGGCGCCGGTGCTGGCGCCGGCGCTGGGGCTTCAACCAGCTTAAAGAGCTCCCTGGGCTTCAGCACCACATCAATGGTGTACACGGCGAGCGGATCCTCATCAATAAGCGTGCCGGTGATCTTCGCCGTATCGACCTTCGTTTTCAGCGTCACCACCTCTCCATCGTTCTGCACGGTGAGGTTATAGTTCTTCTTGGTGCCTTCCGTTGCGAGTGTGTTCATAATGCCATTGTTGGATTTCAACATCTGAATGGAGTAATAGACGGGGATTGCGTGGTAGAGGAGAACGGAGAGCTTCTCGCCGGCGGTGAGGTTCTTGAAGCTTGGGAGAAAGGGGTCTATGGCTTGATCGACAGGGCAAAATGCGGATAGGCCGCTGCCGGCGTTGGAAGCGAAGGCGGAGGCGGCGTCGGCGGTGGAATCGAGGAGGTCGGCAAAGGTCTTGCAGCCCTTCTTGGCCATAAGGGCCGTGATGTTAACGTCTGTGGGGGCTGGGGTGGGGGCTTCCGCCTCTGGGGAGGAAAGGGGGGAGCTGATCTGGATCACGGAGATGACGTAGGGGATTTCCTTTAGGGATTTGACAAAGGAGACTGGAGGATTTCCGCCGGAATCAGTGGCCGAGAAGAAGACGCGGCCGGCGCGGTGCAAGGTGATGTTCACAAATCCGGTGGTGCCTGGGGCGGTGCCGGTAGCCTGGAAGAGGGTGGAGGAGAGGGTAGTGCCGCGGGTGAGCTGGTGGAGTTGCTTGGCGCCGAAGTAGTCGACGAGGACGTGGAGGGAGAGGAGGTTTCTGAGAGTGTAAAGGGAGAGGTGTTTGGAGAGGATGGAACCCATTCCAGAGTTGGAAATTGCGAGGACTGTGATCGTTTTTCGTCGGTTGATCTCGCCAGCTAGGTGAGTGGCGGAAAGATAGTGGTTGAACGTCGAGAATTCCGGGTGTTGCGCTAGGATCTTAGTGATGTTGAAGCTGCAGATCGGCGTAATGTACATGCACAGGATCAGAATTACCAGGGGGAGAACTGGCTGGAATACGGTTCTCATTGTTGAAGGCGACCGGCTTAAAGCGTGGAGGAGGACGAGAAGGCGTTCGATCTGTACGCGGCGGAGGGTTTTGGAGGTGGATAGGGGTAAGCGTCGTAGTAGCAGGCAAGTGTAGGCAAGGTTTACAAAACTGCTCGAGCAACCAGAGAGAGAGAGAGAGAGAGAGAGAGAGAGAGAGAGCGCCAAGGTCCACGAGGCCGAAGGAGAAATCAATTATTTACTCCAGGCGCCGTGGGTGCTGCCGTTCAGGAAGGGTGTAGAGCTGATTGCTAAAAAGAACTGTGGGTCCCGCCCATCCAATTAAAGCTTTTATTTTCGGCGCTTGCATCTTGTGTGCAATTATTTAATCAGAATTTAAGCGGAAGTTACTAGCAAGTTTATTAAGGGCCATTTAGTTGGATAAGCAAGTAATGCAAGTAAAATAAAATATTATGCAAAAGGAATTCATTGTATTTTAATGTTTGGGATCATGTGGATGAATACTAATAAATACAGATAATTTTTTTTTTTTTACTTCAAGTAAAGTAAATATGACATAAACTCTACTAACGGTGATAATCCATGGTCAACAAGTGATGGTTGCTGAAGGTGAGCAATATATGATGACGACCAGATTGGGCAGCTTGCGCTGGCGAGAGTGATGGTTGCTGCGATTTTGATCTCGACCTCTTGTAAGATTTTGGTTCCTAGTCCACAGTATAAATAAATTAAATGCACTTGAAAGAATATTGGATTCAAAGATGTTCTCTAGAGCTTGATTGAGCATGATCGAAGGAGATGATCAAGGGAAGTGAGTTTTGATTACTATTATTTAGAATGATATACTAACATGTTAACTAATTAAGAAGTCTTACTTTTAAACCATATATATAAACCTTGGATCTACATGGTGTCAACACATTCTTTATCATTAAATTGTTTTTGAAGTAATCTATTGCTATCAACCTACCACATTAGCTACTAATTGTTGGCCTCTTCCTCCTTGATGTTTGTAGCAAGGATATAACTCTTGGTCATGAATACCTCCAAACCCAATATGTACAACAAGAAATTTACTTTTTTTCTCAATCATTTGTCCAAAGGCATATGATGGACACACCACCAAAAACTACAAAAAAGGGCAGCGCTTAGAGGTGCATGTAATGATCTCTTTTACAATAGTTAGATGATATGATAGTGACTTAAAAAAGGCTTGATAAGATTTATAAGTATATTTTGTATTATTGATATTCTGAAAAAAAAAATTTAGAGTCATGTTTATATTTAAATGGATTGGGAATGAAATATTTAAGTTGAGAATTGCCCTTGGGGATGCTGCGATATTATAAAATAGGTGATGCGGTGCTTGAGCATTGGGAAGCAGCATTGCGGCGCTGGGAGGTAGCGCCATGGTGCTAGGGTTTCAATTTTGATATTTTGGAAACTTCTCGTAGGGAGCGCAACAACGCTGAGAAATATGACACTGTGGTGACTTAAATAATACTTGATAAGATTTATAAGTATATATTGTATTATTGATTTTCTGAAGAAAAAAAATGTTTAGAGTCATGTTTATATTTAAATGGATTGGGAATGAAATATTCAAGTTGAGAATCGTCCTTGGGGATGCCCCGTTATTATAAAATGGGCGATGCGGTGCTTGGGCATTGGGAAGAAGTGTTGTGGCGCTGCGAAGTAGCACCACGATGCCAGGGTTTCTATTTTGACATTTTAGAAACTTCTCGTAGGGAACGCAACAACGCTGAGAAATATGGCACTGTGGTGCTAATTCAATATTTTATAAAGATATTTAAATCTATTAAGAAAGCCATTTAAAAGATTTAAAACCTTTTGCTTTGCCTCATTTCATCATGAGAGAAGAAAGCGAGAAGGAGAGGAAGATACGAGGAGAAGGAGGAGAGAACAAGATGTTTAGAGATCTTCATGCCAAACCCATTAGTCTGATTTATTGAGGAAATTATTCATCACATGGTAGGCTACGTTGCCTTACTCTTATTTTTGATGATTTTGATTTATGTAGAATTTTTGAGATTTAATTTATTTAGAATTCACAAAAGATATGATATTTCAATTTCTAACTGTCACACCTCAGAATTTAATTTAGAAAAATTATCTGTTTTATTTTTTTATTCATTTACTAGAGCTTCTATAAATCATCCATATATTTTAATATCAATTGAAAGCAATTAAATATCATACACATTAAAATATTTTACTATATTCATTTACCAAAATCATTTTACAATAGTCAGGATATCACTAACAATCAATAAGTTTATCAATAGCTCTTGACTATAGAAAAATAAAAAAAAAATACAAAATAAAATCAACAAAAGAACTTGAATATCTTAATTAGTCTTACTCCACAAGATCCTGACCCGTTTCCTGACTTGAAATCAATAAAATCACATAATGAGCTTATAAAATCCAGTAGAAACCTAAAACTTGCTAAAGTTTTTAATATAAGATCTAAGGAATCAGTATATATACTCATCTCAATCAATATAATCAGTAACATTCAATATTATCAATGCTTAATTATCACTTATACGGTTTAATATGATCAATAACAAAAAGTGAGAATCGACACACTTAAATCCATAAATCAATAATAGGTATGAAATTGTAAATACATCAGTAATCAATAAATTAGTAATGTAGCATGAACATGTATATGACGTCATTATCATTAGTCTTATCCATTTATTAATTATCTATTATATAAAATCAGTACATATAACGCCGTCACACTTTTCTATCTATCTATCAATACTATCAATATATATATGACATCCAACTTTAATAAGTGTTTTTATTCTTTCATCTATATTTATCATTATACTTATCATTACAATGTCTTGATCAATTTATCATTATAGGTGGCTTTTAGTAAATTATTAAGAGACGCCACCCTCTGCCCATCAGTGTAATCAATCATCAATTATAGGCTACAACTAAGATAACATCACAAACCATTTTTAAAGAAAAGTCCATCGATCCTTCCTCCTACACAAGGTATTATATTTTAACATTCAACCTAAATTAATTAGTGTTAACAGGCACACATACAACATTTATTTCATATCAGTTGTATCAATGAAATATAATATAAAATTCTTAAATATATACACCACAGGAAATTTGTATATTAATCTGTAACTTCAGTAAATCACATTTTTCACATTATCTAATGAAATTCATTAATATTATAATCAAAATATTCATAAAATCTGTATCTATTATATACGAAAAGTTACATGATAAAAGTGCAGTAAATCATGAGAATTTTTTTTTTTATCGATTTAGAAGAGTAAATTCATTAAAACTCAAATCCATTGAAAACTAAAGTAAGATTCTAGTTACTTACACGATTAAAATATTTTTTCTAATTGAAGCAACAAATGAAAATGGCCAAAATCCGCTTTCTCTCTCTTACCTCTCTCCTTTTCCTCTTCATTTCCCTCTCTTCTTCCACGGCAAGCCAAAAGAATGGGGGAATAGGTGGCGGCACTGGAGGGGTTTTAGTGCTTAGGATTTGAATAAAAAAGAATAAATAAATATTATTACTGACATAATACCCCATATTAAATTCTTAATTATTATATAACAGAGATTCCAATGCCATGAGATTGACTGATTTCTGACATCGATGTGCTTTCAAGCCTAGCGCTGCAGAGCTACCAAGCAAAGCGTTGAAGCGCTCTAGTTCAAATAGAAATTCATATTTTTATTTTAAAATATTTTTTTCATATTTTGGGTTATTACACTAGCAAATTTTTACTGTATAACTTTTAATATATTATATATCGACTCATTTGCACCCATGTGTGTGTGTGTCTCATATAGTTGCTATATATATAGCAACTATATGATTCAGGTTGACGGAAATATAATATTCTGTGCAGAAGGTTGGGCGGACGGACTTTCCTTTTCCTACACCAAAATATAACCTGATGGGCTTTATTTTAAAAATGGGTTAGTGGTGGGAACGTGATACATGATATAATAGGAGGTAAAAGGAGATATTATATGAATATAATTGGAGTGATGACTCATGTACATGACACGATATGATTTGATATGATACTTGATTCACGTAATTGGTATGGTGAAAAATATCATGTGATATGATTAGCTAAATGTTCTAACTTGTACACACACACACACACAGTACTATCATAATTCATACATGATGATACTCTAACATAATATGTTGTATAGTATTAATGTACACGAATAAGATGATGCTTCATATTATCTCATTTATAATGTATGATGTCTATACACATATAACACATGTGACGACATGCTAGCATTCATAATAATATAAGTTGATTGTTATGACCCATGACAAAATTATATTGACATTTATGATGACCATATTTATTGAAATGATCAAATCTCACATAATATATACATGATATATATATAGCGATTTACTTTTATGATGCATGATGTTACGTCGTGTTACCAATGATATATTGATGTCAATACATATACATAAAGGTATGTTTCTATGCATAATGATATGAATTATTATACATGATATGAAGCAATGAAATAATATAGATATAATGTAATGCTTTAACTGAGTATGACTTTAATATGTTAGTTTTAATCATGATTGCACTACATATGTGTTGACCTCATTTTTGTATGAGGTCACTAGGACCTACTTGGGTTTCTTTTTAGTGACCTAATAATGGGGAGGTGTCCACCCCTCAGTCATAAAGGTCCTAATAAAGACCCAATTCAATCCCAGTCAAACCCAACTCTACCTTTTAATTCAATCTTTAATCCAGCCTTTAATCAACATTTAATCAAATTTTAAATCATATCCAATTAATTTAAATCATTCATTTGATTTCCATTGATATGAATGATTCAAGGTCAATCATTTAACTGTTAAATCCAACCCAAATCCAACATTCCAAATCAAACCTTCAAGATTAATGACCTAGGTCCTGAAACCCTTTCTAGGTGAACTTCCTATCACCTAGAAACCAGTCAAGTGACCTTCAAATCATGATCCGTCAATTGCATGTTGTCTAGAAATATCTCTATGATCAACCCTCCAAATTTTAGCTCAATCCAACACTCCTAGCCCCTCAAACTGAATCTTTTCCCAAAGGCTGCAAAACCTTCAGTTATTTACAACCTATGCCACTAGACTTGCCATCCAGAGCAATTTGACCTTAGGACTCTCTCCAAACCCTCCAATCACAGTCATGAATTTTGCTATGATTGGTTGACCAGTAAATTGTACTTTTCCAGACCCAGTTTGACCCAGTGTTGACCAGGGGTCAAAATGACCAAAATGCCCTTTATAGGGATTTTTGGTATTTTCCCCAAAGTTCAACATGACCTTCCCATATCAATATTAAAAACCTATTCCAATGGACACTAAATATCATTAGGAATACATTGGACCTAAACTCAAGTCTTGGTTTGACCTGGTTGACCAAGTCAACCAAGGTTGACCAAAAAATGCCCCTTAAGGTTTCAAATATCAATTTCAATCCAAATAACCTTACCAATGTATGAAACCACCTCCATTGATCTCAAAATACTTATTTGAACCTTTTAACCCAAAGTCAACCCATGGTTTGACAAGGTTGACCAAGTTAACCATGGTTGACCAAATCAACCCTTAACCCATATTAAGGTCAATTTCAATGCTTGAACCCATTTTAAATCAAATCAATCCCTCAAAATCATTCAATTGGACACCCTTGACATTTCCAAAGCTTTCCAAGTCAATATCCCCCTTGGGTTGACTTGGTCAACCCATTTGGAGGAGTTAAAACCCTCTCCAAACCCCTTTAAGCCAATGAAAAGAGGCTAAATCATGGCCACATCATCAAGCCACCTTGGCAATCCATGGCTTAATCCAAAACCTGGTCAAACCTGATAGGAAGTGACCCATTTCCTCTCTTAAGAAGCCCTAATACAACACCCTAAACCAAGCCAAGCATTGCTTCATCCAAATGGGAGAAAAGGCTTGTGGTCCCCTTTCCCATGGACCAAGAGAGGTCACACTTACCACCAACCCTATTCCCTAGCTTTGGGTAGCTTAGGGGACACTTGTCATGCATCCAAAGTCCCTCCAAATAAATCAAGCCCATCCAATCCAAAAGCCAAGGGTTAAGGTGGGAGAAACCTAACCTAAGGGAGAGAAGATTCATTATTCACTCTCCCTCAACTCCCCCCAAACTCTCCAGCAGCCTCCAACCTTCCTAGAGCTTTCCCCATCCTCTCCATCCATCTCCAAGGCTTTCCCAAGCTTCTTCCCATCATTTCCAAGCCTCAAATCACTATTTTATGAGGAGAGAGCATTCTAGAGAGAGAAAGAAAAATTTTCAACACAACTATTGATCCAGAAAGATCTAGCTCTTGGTGTCTTCAACAAAATTGTAGAGGATCAATGCAGCTTTCCAATGAGCCCAAGATCTCAAAAATCCAATAGTTGGATTATATGTTATGCTCATTTTACATTTAATTTTTAATTTAAAACTGCTCAAAAATTTCATTGCTTGGGGTTTCCAAACTCTAGGCAATGAAAGTTCATGTTCCCATGAGCCTATGTTTCAAATTTCGTCATATTTCAACTAGTATTTTGAAAGTTATGAGTATTTCAATGTTCTAGTTCATTTTGAACTAAAACGGCCTTGATCGATATCGGCCGTCCGATTCTCTATCTTTCTCGATCGGACAACTCGGGGTTAGTGATGGCGTGGATAAGTGGTTGATAAACAGTACTTTGCATGTCAAAATGCCACACGCCACCACCGTTTTGGCGCCGATCATTGCCAATGATTGGCGCTGGTTATTAATGGACTTAAAAATACAAAAAAATAGTCATAACTTTCAAAATTCATAGTAAATTCATTTCTCTACCAAATTAAGTGTTTTTGGGCTCGTTGGAAAGATAATTTACCCTAGTATTTATTAAAATTAATTTTGAGTTAATTTGATTACAGGATTTTGAGATATTTCTATTTCTTTGAAATCGGTATTTTATAATTTTCTCACAATCCAGTGGTCAATTGAGCCCCAAATTTTGGTGGAAGGTATTTGGGTATCTTAGGCATGCACTATAATTTTCTTAGATTTAGATACCCATTGAATTGCTATGATGTGAATTTTTAAGGTAATGGGTCCATTTTGGACCCAAACCTTTGAAAATTCATAACTCTATTTTTGTATAGAATTAGGCTATATAACTTTTGTGGTGTGATTGCATATGTGTAAGGGTTAGACAAACCAAATTTCAAGTTTATTTGAACAATAAAGACACATAGGAAAAATAATTAAGGAAAAATCTAGAAAACTAAAAAAATTTCTAGGGGATTGTACACACACCCAATAGGGGTGAAATTTGAACACAGTATCTTAGGTTCAAATTTCATTGAATTTGGAGGTCATTAGGTTAGAAAATTAGTTGCCCAAAGTTTCAGCCCTTTTAAGAACCCAGAAAATTAAAAAAAATATAATAAATCCAAATTAACTCTAAAAAATACAAATAATATTTCAAATTGACCAGAACTTAGCCCCCTACCTAGGAAAAATAAAAGCCCCTTGACTGGACTCCTAATTCAACTTTAATTTGACTTTTAATGAAAATCAACAATTAATTATATTAATTAATTAAAAATCATTAAAAATAGAAAATAATTTCCAAACAATTGGAAACACTCCCATGGGTCATTCTTGACCTTTAGGATTGATTCCATATAGTTTGAGATGAGTTTGGATCAAAATGATCAAAACATTCCTAATTAAGCAATTTTTAACTATTTACAGAAATATCCATAACTATTTACAGAAAAATTAGTGAAACTTTGAAAATTCATAACTATTTACAGAAAAATCCAAATTGAGCAAACTTAGTGTCAATCAACTCCAATTAAGGTCTAGTATTTTCTAAAAATGTCAAACCTCCAAAATCTGGTCAAAGTCAAAAAGTCAACCTCTTCGTCAATTGTAGTTCAAATTTAGGCCCGAACTTCAAAAAATCATAACTTTTCATAAAAACTCCAAATTTAGTGTGCTAATAGTCTAACAACTCATTATAAGGTCTAATATTTATTAAAAATCTAAAACTTATAAAATTAACTTTAATTTAAAAAGTTAACTTTTGGACCTTTTAATTAATATAATTAAATAATTCCAATAAAATCTAAAAATCCAATAATTCATTAAAATTTTAGAAAACTTTGATTTGATTAATAAAACATTCAACCAACACTTAAATGCATAACAACCACTCCAAAGATGAAGTTTATTGGTTGGACTACTTCGGGCTGCGGGGCTAAGTGTTCTAAGGAGGCCTGGTTCCTCGAGCCTGGTGGCACAACGCCACGAATGAATTCAATAGAGTGTTAAACAATAAAATTAAGTTACTTTTAATTACTTAACCAAGTAAAAACCCTTAATTCAACAACATTAGCAAGGTTTTTAGGATGGACTACTCCGGGCTGCGGGGCTAAGTGTCCTAAGGAGGCCTGGTTCCTCGAGCCTGGTGGCACAACGCCACGAACCTATTGATGGAAAACATAAAATAATTTAAATTTTAAAAATCAGTAAGTAATTAAATTAATTGATATTAATTGATCCTTAATTTTTAACAAACTAAATCAACCCTCATTACTATTGGGTAACTCAGGCCTACAAGGCTATTAACTTAGCCCCAAGGAAGGTGAAACAAACTTTATGGCCTCGGTGAGCAACAAAGGTAGTAATTATTTAACTATTAAAATAGGTTTAATTTAAATTTTAATATATTAATATTTGAACTTTAATTAAACCTCTCTTTGAGCCTTCCACAAATTTAAATGTTAAATAATTTGAACAAATTACCCATCCTAGGATCTACCCTAGCCACACGACCTTCTACACACACTTTAGATGGTTTGCTAGGACAACTGACTCTAGATCTAGGCTAGGCCGGTGTTTAATTTTCTACAGTGTGCTGGGTTTTCCGAGTTTTCATTACATGTTGTGATTGAAATTGATTGATGTGTTTGTTTACTTTTACTGCACTCTGTGGATTGATGTGATGGACGACTAAATTACCCTTAGGTTAAGAATGATTTGGATGCTCACTGGATTTTATGCAGGCGGTCATGCTCATGCACGATAATAAAGGGGGCTAAATAAATTATAAATATAAATATTACAAGCGCTTCAGCTGCTTAGCCCCCAAATAAAAAGAGCGTAGCCAAGTGTGTTTATTTTTCTGTATATATATATATATATATATATATATATATATATATATATATATATATATATATATATATATATATATATATATATATATATATACATATAACTGCTTGGGATGTGTTTTAATATTTAAATACTTAGGATAATCTTACAGGAGAGTCTAGAATTTTCATTTTCATATTTATGTAATTCATTTGAGTATTGAGTTGTGAAAGTGGCACTTTGAGTTTGGGATACATAGATCCAAAGGTTGGATTCAAAAGAGGAAAGGATACCCCTTTGGGGGATAGTCCTTATCTATTTGGAACTCCATATTTAGATCATTTTACTATCCAAAGTGGAAAGAGTAACCTTCCCTTCAAGGGAAGAGTTCTCTTTTTCATTTCGGTATCCGATCATGAAGAACCCAAGGAGCTCGAGGAGAAGAAAACCGAGGAGTTGAAGACAGAGAGTATCCCACTCAAAGTCACTTGCATCTGTATTAGAATTAGAATCTGGGTTGTTATCGGTGGTGCCCGACCACTTTTAATTTATATAAATCTGAGTTGTAATAAGCAAGACAATTTGCCTATGGACATTTATTTAATTAGTTTGATTATTTAATGTATTTTAATTTAATTTGATTGCGTATAGAGTTGCATGTTTTTCCTAGTTCTTTGGTGCTTGCATGTCATTTTTGTTTTAGCCTGGACTTCGTTAGGCTCTGTAAGGATCAAAAGTATTTTTACTCATAACTTATATTTAAAATTTTAAAATTTAAATAACATAGAAACTTAACGACCTAGAGAATAGCCGGAATCATCCGGGGTCGCATGTATATTATTGCATCTCTCTCCCTCCTTGCTATAAGACACTTCCCCGCCTGCGGGTAGAGTCCAAATAATCCGACCTATGAGGATGAGGTGCTGGATCTGGGGAAGTATAGTCTTTTCAAAAAAATTATTTTATAAGCCTTTTTAAAATTTCATGCATACCTGATTGGAGATTTTAACCAACATGCATCTCATTAGAAACTAATTAAATTAAAATTTTAATTACATTTTAGTCTACGCATTTCACCCAACATAAGTCAAGGGGTCAATTAGGGATCTGCTCTAGATGTCGACCCAACTTTCTTAAACCAATCTTAAATAACGTCCATGATCACTCTGCATCAAAAGACCGGACTCATGGTTTTGAAGCATTTAGGTGGTTTAGCTGGCTCCCTAATCTAGGCCGGCATAAGCCCAGATTTTGCACTGCATTAGTCAGGTTCAGATCACTGTGGTTCAGTGTTCAAATTTAGATTTAGGATCCGGGGCAGGGTTTGAGTTATAAGACCCCAACCTCCGGGAATATAATCCCAAATTTCTAATAAAATGCTCAACTCGAATTAATTAAACATTCTTTCAATCCAAAATTTAAAGCCCAACACTTAGCTTAGGTCGGGGCATTTCTGAATTATTTCAGAATCCTAAAGTGCCTCCTACCCTTCCTCATTTGATTCCAAAATAAGTGTTAAATCTTGCTCCTATCCCATTTGAAATTTCAATTTCATCTCTTTGATATCATTCCTAAAAAATCTCTAAATAAAATTTCTGCCATTATTTTAATCGAAAGTTTTCGTAAGGAACTCCGATCTCCCACGATATAATTAACTATGAGGGCTTGGCTCGTAGGAGATTTAGAACCCACAACTGATTTTTCAAAATGGATTTCTAAAATTCAACATTAGTCTTCTTTGGGAAAATTGAATTAATGACGATCATTATCGTCGCCTTCAAATAATTAATAACAAATGATATCTTCCCCCCTTGGGGTGATATATTATTTGTCGTCATGGTTTTGAATGCGAAAATAGATCCCTCCCCTAGGCTATTATGATTAGATACTTGATAGAGCATCATGTTAACCTTTCGGGGTTATATGTTGCTCTCTCTTGAATCTGATCGTCATAGATAAGGTGAAATTTTTAATCTCATTATCTGAATTCATTAAGAAACGATATATTCGCCTCTTAAGATGATATATCATTCGTAATGACATGTTTGATTTTGAGATTAGAATCATGAGTTAAAATTCTCAAAGAAAACCAAACTTTTTAAAACATGCTTTTTAACTACAAACAAAAAATGGCGACCACGGTGGGACTAAATCTCTCTTTCCATCTTTAATAATGACAAAATTTTGTTGCATTAGTAGTTTTGACTATCTTTCTTCCGTTGATCTCTCTACCCATTTCTCCCTTGAGCGAGTGTGGCCAACATAAAAAAGAAAAGACACGTCAAAAAGAGAGGTGAGCGAGGAAACCTCTGTCTAAGTCGGGCTTTGACATTTTGCCTCCAAGTTAATTGGTAGAGTAAAAGAGTCAAACCAAATCCTTTAAAATCTTCCTATAAATATTACAAACTTGTATATTCAAACAAATCTGAATTATGCTAAGTTTCACAATTTACAGAAGATCCTTTAATCTCAAACTCAGAGTTTCAAGCCTCCAATAAAATTTTACCTTTTCAAATTCGGTTCAAAACTTCAATCCTTCTGGTGTAGTCAGTCTTTGACATTTCGCTCCCAAACAGTTCGACAAGGAAATCAAGCACTCAAATGGCTAGGAAACTCATCTTCTCCATGGATAAAAACTTGATAGTATAAGGAATCACATCTGATAATTCGATCCAGTTTGGAGTGGAATTCCAGAACTTTAAGTTATCAATCAATGGAGAAGAAATGATTGTTCTATCTGCTGGAATATAAAAGGATGTTCCCCTTGGTTGAGATTACTTAAGGGTCAGGAGTTGACTCCCCCATCCCCAAGATGGAGGCCGCTGTCACCCCTTTACCCACTGTATCCTCTACTGAGGAGGATAACAACCAGAAGTTAATAATAATAGAAGAGCTATCATCTCAGCTTGAGATCGGGTCAAGTTCTAGTATCCCTGACGCCAACCAGAACAAAAGAAAGAACTACCTTCGTAGAGTTAGAAAGAAGGTTGTTAAGGCCAAAAAGACTGCTGAGGCGAAAGCCTTAAAGTACGTCAAATCTAAGGCTAATAAAAAGTTCGTTGCTCCTTCTACGTACCCCCTCCCTGGTCGAAATTATTTCCACCCTTCTCCTGTTACTCGAAGAGGGAGGTTGTCGAAACGAGAGCACGATCTTCAATACCCCTTCTTGATTACTACATGGCAAGAATTAATCAAGTTAGAACTGAACAAACACCAGCACAAGGCCCTAGGCCCCCAGTTGAAGGTTATGACCCGTCCTCTCTACTATAAGACATTAGGTCACGTTTCTATATGTGTCCCACTGCATCAGCTAGAGAGGAGGAGGTATAGAAACCATTCAGGGTGCCACTCTCTTAACTACTAGGCCACTAGTAGAGAGAGGGAAAATAATCTGAGATTATATCAGATAGTGATACCATTGAAATTTAACTTTCAACGGGGTCCTATCATGATAAATCTTTTGATTGAAATGATGCCACTAGGATAGTGCAGACTCCACAACAGTATCTCCCTCCAAGGAGATTATAGGAATTTAAATTCCTTACTGTTAGGGTCATGCCACCTAGACTTGCAACTTTTAAGGAAAAACTTATCAACTTCTCAAGTGTACTGATTTCAAATTTTCACGATAGTTGGGTTATCTTTTTAATGAAAATTGACCTCTACATGAAGTCTTAAGCAGGAGAAAGTTATTGTTGACTCCATCAAATGTTTGAATACCCCTCCCTCCCACCTCTTTTATGGGATTAATTTAATTATTAAATTAAAATCTGCATCAAACCTAAGTTGGCCTTTGAAATCAAAATCTTTTCAATCTTCTCGTAGTTTTCTATCTTAGATAGATGTCTCTTGCGTGCTTAAAATTTGTTCAAAGATTTTCAAAAGTCAAGCCAATATTCTTTAAAAAAAAGACTAGGTCCTACCTTGAGGATTATCCGTCCTTGCATAAGAGAATGAACTTTCTTCTCTTATGCTTGAGATGTAATCCCGGTATTGAAATAAAGAAGGTGGAACCTCTTCTCAAATTCAATTGAAATCAAAAGATGCGCAAAGTGTGCCAAAAAAATCAAAAGATGCACAAAGTGTACAAAATATAAAAAAAAGAAATAGTGCAAAGTGCACTATAAATCAAAAGATGCGCAATATGCTCCACCAGAAAAGAAAGAAAGAGGCTCCATTCTTCTAAATCTTTAAATTTAAGAAGACCCAATCAACATCAAATTGCTTGATTTTGAGAATCTTGAATCCAGAATTTCCGTCGTATATCGATAATCTATCAAGATATAAAAATCTATCATGTAAGAAAATTGAAAAGATCAAATTTTTTTGCTTAACTTAAATCACTTTGAAATTGATTTTAATTCAAATTATTTAATGGAGACCCCACTTCAGTTTCTACAAAACTTGGTCTGGGTCAACAAAACCCAAATCCTTAAACCTTTTCAAGTTCGTTGGAGTCACTCAACTTTTCACTGTACTTCTGAATTTGTTCCCGTTTGTCATTCCGATAGGGTCCAAATAACTAGCTGAAGTTTTCTGATAAGAAGAATGAATCTTCTACTCCTGATAAAAATTCAAATATAGTCCTTGAGGAATATGAGTGAGTTCTTCCTCATAGGCATCTTTCCTTTAAGACATTCTCTATAAAATTACACTCTATGCTGGGTCCAAGATCAGACCCATTAGAGGAGTATTTTATAATGCTGGAAATTATTGTTCAAAATCAAACTACATCTTGTGTTGGGTCCTAGATCATTCTAATCTAAGAACGTAGTTTCCTTTGTTGGGACTTGTTGTTCAAAATCAAACTCCAATTAAGCAGACTGCCCGACTCCAATTCGAAGAGCTCAAGGGCCTCAAATAAAAATCAAATACATGCTCAATAAAGTTTGAAAGTCTTTAAGTCACATTTGATTCGAGATATTGATAAGTTGTGTCACTTTAGAACTCCCCAAGTAGGAGACTTGGTCGTAGTCTTTTGGAGACCACTTTTAATTGAAAGATTGAATCAACATTGACTGGATCGTTCATTCTAATGATGATCTTTGAGAAAATTTCTAGTCAACTGATCAATCATGAAGAATGCTACCCAATATTTTTAAATATTGGGGAGGCTCTTCAGGAAGTACCATGCTAGATGAGTGTCAAATTTTTAAATTAAATTCAAAACCCTTCCAATTCAAAATCAAATTCAAGATCAAATTTCAAAAATTTTTGAGAGTTAAATAAATCAAATTCAAAACATTTCAAATTCAAAGTCAAATCAAATGAGAGTCAAAACCCTTCAAATTCAAATTCGTCAAACCAAATTTCAAATTCAAATGTCTTTAAATTCAAAACTCAATCAATTCAAATTCAAAAATCTTTCAAATCTCAAATTCTCGAATTTAGATCCGATCCTCTGTGTGGAGCAAGTTTCCTTCACAAACAATCATCCAGACACGATCTTTGGTGTAAAGTAAATTTTCTCTCCACAAGATCATTCGCTAGTGGTGGAGCACGCCCTTTGTGGCATCATCCTAGTTCAATCCAGTTTAGATCCTCTGTGTGGAGCAAACTTCCTCCCCACATGATCATCCGCTAGTGGTGGAGTACACCCATCGTGACACCATCCTAGCTGCCTCCCAGTCTCGATCATTGTGGTGGGCATGTCTTGACCCCATCACATGATCTTCGACCCTCTATAGTTGGCATATTTTGACCCCACTATATGGTCATCCAGCCGGTCCTCTGTGGTGGGCATGCCTTGACCCCATCACATGATCTTCAACCCTCTATAGTGGGCATATTTTGACCCCACTATATGGTCATCCAGTCGGTCCTCTGTGGTGGGCATTCTTAACCCCATCATACGACCATCCAGTCTCGATTATTATGGTGGGCATGTCTTGACCCCATCACATGATCTTCGACCCTCTATAGTGGGCATATTTTGACCCCACTATATGGTCATCCAGCCGGTCTTCTGTGGTGGGCATTCTTGACCCCATCATACTACCACCGAGTCTCGATCATTGTGGTGGGCATGCCTTAACCCCATCACATGATCTTCGACCCTCTATAGTGGGCATATTTTGACCCCACTATATGGTCATCCAGCTGGTCCTCTGTGGTGGGCATTCTTGACCCCATCATACGACCATCTAGTCTCAATCATTGCTGTGGGCATGCCTTGATCCTCTATGATGGGCATGTTTCGACCCCACCACAAGACCATTCAATCCGATCCTCTATGATGGGCATGTTTCGACCCCATCATATGATCACTCGATCTTTTGTGTTGGGCATGTTTCGACCCCACCACATAATCACCCATCAGTGGTGGATAACATCCTTTGTTGCACAATCCTAGTTCTACCTTCTCTTCTCTTCCTTAAGGTTAGGTATTCCTTTTCCTTAGGATCAAAATTCTAGACTTGACTTTTTAATTCGGTCAACACCAATATGTGCAATAGAACTTCATTCTACTACACATATTGGGGGTCCATTTGTTGACCTCATTTTTGTATGAGGTTACTAGGACCCACTTGGGTTTCTTTTTAGTGACCTAATAATAGGGAGGTGTCCACCCCTTAGTTATAAAGGTCCTAATAAAGACCCAATTCAATCCCAATCAAACCCAGCTCTACCTTTTAATTCAATCTTTAATCCAGCCTTCAATCTACATTCAATCAAATTTCAAATCATATCCAATTAATTTCAATCATTCATTTGATTTCCATTGACATGAATGATTCAAGGTCAATCATTTAACTCTTAAATCCAGCCCAAATCCAACATTCCAAATCAAACCTTCAAGGTTAATGACCTAAGTCCTGAAACCCTTTCTAGGTGAACTTCCTATCACCTAGAAACCAGTCAAGTGACCTTCAAATCATGATCTGTCAATTGCATGTTCTCTAGAAATATCCCTTAGGACTCTCTCCAAACCCTCCAATCACAGTCATGACTTTTGCTATGATTGGTTGACCAGTAAATTATACTTTTTCAGACCTAGTTTGACCCAGTGTTGACCAGGGGTTAAAATGACCAAAATGCCCTTTATAGGGATTTTTAGTCTTTTCCCCAAAGTTCAACATGACCTTCCCATATCAATATTCAAAATCTATTCCAATGGATCCTAAATATCATTAGGAATACATTAGACCCAAACTCAAGTCTTGGTTTGACCTGGTTGACCAAGTCAACCAAGGTTGACCAAAAAATGCCCCTTAAGGTTTCAAATATCAATTTCAATCCAAATGACCTTACCAATGTATGAAATCACCTCCATTGATCTCAAAATACTCATTTGAATCTTTTAACCCAAAGTCAACCCATGGTTTGACAAGGTTGACCAAGTTAACCATGGTTGACCAAATCAACCCTTAACCCACATTAAGGTCAATTTCAATGCTTGAACCTATTTTAAATCAAATCAATCCCCCAAAATCATTCAATTGGACACCCTTGACATTTCCAAAGCTTTCCAAGTCAAGCTCTCCCTTGGGTTGACTTGGTCAACCCATTTGGAGGAGTCAAAACCCTCTCCAAACCCCTTTAAGCTTATGATAATAGGCCAAATCATGGCCACATCACCAAGCCACCTTGGCAATCCATGGCTTAATCCAAAACCTACTCAAACCTGATAGGAAGTGACCCATTTCCTCTCTTAAGAAGCCCTAATCCAACACCCTAAAATAAGCCAAGCATTAGTTCATCCAAATGGGGGAAAAGGCTTGTGGTCCCCTTTCCCATGGACCAAGAGAGGTCACACTCACCACGAACCCTATTCCCTAGCTTTGGGTAGCTTAGGGGATACTTGTCATGCATCCAAACTACTCCAAACAAATCAAGACCATCCAATCCAAAAGCCAAGGGTTAAGGTGGGAGAAACCTAACCTAAGGGAGAGAAGATTCATTATTCACTCTCCCTCAACTCTCCCCCAACTCTCCAGCAGCCTCCAACCTTCCTAAAGCTTTCCCCATCCTCTCCATCCATCTCCAAGGCTTACCCAAGCTTCTTCCCATCATTTTCAAGGTTCAAATCACTATTTTAGTGAGGAGAGAGTATTCTAGAGAGAGAAAGAGTATTTTTAACACAACTTTCGATCCAGAAAGATCTAGCTCTTGGTGTCTTCAACAAAGTTGTAGAGGATCACTGCAGCTTTCCATGAGCCTAAGCTTCAAATTTTGTTAAATTTTGACTAGTATTTTTAAAGTTATGAGTATTTCAATGTTCTAGTTCATTTTGAACTAAAACAGCCTTGATCGATCTCGGCAGTCTGATTCTCAATCTTTCTCGATCGGACGGCTCGGGGTTAGCAATGGCGTGGATAGGTGGTTGATAAACAACATTTTGCATGTCAAAATGCCACACACCACCGCCGTTTTGGCGCCGATCATTGCCAATGATTGGCGCCAGTTATTAATGGACTTAAAAATTCAAAAAAATAGTCATAACTTTCAAAATTCATAGTAAATTAATTTCTCCACCAAATTAAGTGTTTTTTGTCTCGTTGGAAAGATAATTTACCCAAGTATTTATTAAAATTAATTTTGAGTTAATTTGATTACTGGATTGTGAGATATTTCTATTTCTTTGAAATTTATATTTTGTGATTTTCTCACAAACCAGTGGTCAATTGAGCCCCAAATTTTGGTGGAAGGTATTTGGGTATCTTAGGCATGCACTATAATTTTCTTAGGTTCAGATACCCATTGAATTGCTATGATGTGAATTTTTAAGGTAATTGGTCTATTTTGGACCCAAAATTTTGAAAATTCATAATTCCATTTTTCTATAGAATTAGGCTACATAACTTTTGTGTTGTGATTGCATATGTGTAAGGGTTAGACAAACCAAATTTCAAGGCTTTTTGAACAGTAGAGACACCTAGGAAAAATAATTAAGGAAAAGTCTAGAAAACTTAGAAAATTCTTAGGGGATTGTACACACACCAATAGAGGTGAAATTTGAACATAGTAAACTTAGTGACACCATGTACCTCAGGTTCAAATTTCATTGAATTTGGAGGTCATTAGGTTAGAAAATTAATTACCCAAAATTTTAGCCCTTTTAAGGACCCAAACAATTCAAAAAAATACAATAAATCCAAATTAACTCTTAAAAATACAAATAATATCTCAAATTGACCAGAACTTAGCCCCCTACTTAGAAAAAATAAAATCCCCTTGACTAGACTCCTAATTCAACTTTAATTTGACTTTTAATGAAAATTAATAATTAATTATGTTAATTACTTAAAAATCATTAAAAATCCAAAATAATTTCCAAACACTTGAAAACCCTCCCATGGGTCATTCCTAACCTTTGGGATTGATTACATGTAGTTTGGGATGAGTTTGGATCAAAATGATCAAAATCTTCCTAATTAAGCAATTTTAAAAATTCAATAATTAGTGAAACTTTGAAAATTCATAACTAATTACAGAAAAATTCAAATTGAGTAAACTTAGTGTCAATCAACTCTAATTAAGGTCTAGCATTTTCTAAAAATGTTAAACCTCCAAAATCCGGTCAAAGTCAAAAAGTCAATCTTTTGGTCAATCGTAGTTCAAATCTAGGCCCGAACTTCAAAAAATCATAACTTTTCATAAAAAATTCTAAATTGAGTGTGCCAATAGTCTAACAACTCATTATAAGGTCTAATATTTATTAAAAATCTAAAACTTATAAAATTAACTTTAATTTGAAAAGTTAACTTTTGGACCCTTTAATTAACATAATTAAATAATTTCAATAAAATCTAAAAATCTAATAATTCATTAAAATTTCAAAAAACTTTGATTTAATTAATAAAATATTCAACCAACACTCAAATGCATAACAACCACTCTAAAGATGAAGTTTATTGGGTGGACTACTCTGGGCTGCGGGGCTAAGTGTCCTAAGGAGGCCTAGTTCCTCGAGCCTAGTGGCACAACGCCACGAACGAATTCAATGGAGTGTTAAACATCAAAATGAAGTTACTTTTAATTACTTAACCAAGTAAAAATTCTTAATTCAACTACATCAGCAAGATTTTTAGGACGGACTACTCCGGACTGCGGGGCTAAGTGTCCTAAGGAGGCCTGGTTCCTCGAGCCTGGTGGCACAACGCTACGAACCTGTTGATGAAAAATATAAAATAATTTAACTTTTAAAAATTAGTAATTAATTAAATTAATTGATATTAATTGATCCTTATTTTTCAATAAACTAAATAAACCCCGATTACTACTAGGTAATCCAGGCCTACGAGGCTATTAACTTAGCCCCAAGGAAGGTGAAACAAATTTCATGGCCTCGGTGAGCAATAAAGGTAGTAATCATTTAACTATTAAAATGGGTTTAATTTAAATTTTAATATACTAATATTTGAATTTTAATTAAACCTCTCTTTGAGCCTTCCACAAATTCAAATATTAGATAATTTGAACAAATTACCCATCATAGGATCTACCCCAGCCACACGACCTTCTACACATACTTTAGATGGTTTTCTAGGACAACCGACTCTAAATCTAGGCTAGGCTGGTATTTACTTTTCTGCTGTGTGCCGGGTTTTCCGAGTTTTCATTGCATGTTGTGATTGAAATTGATTGATGTGTTTATTTACTTTTACTACACTCTGTGAATTGATGTGATGGGTGACTAGATTACCCTTAGGTTAGGAATGATCTGGATGCTCACTGGATTTTATGCAGGTGGTCACGCTCGTGTAGGATAATAAAGGGGACTAAATAAATTATAAATATAAATATTACAGGTGCTTCAGCTGCTTAGCCCCCAAATAAAAAATAGCGTAGCCAAGTGTGTTTATTTTTCTGTATATATATATATATATATATATATATATATATATATATATATATATATATATATATATATATATATATATATATATATATATATATATATATATATATATATATATATATATATACATATAACTGCTTGGGATGTGTTTTAATATTTAAATGCTTAGGATAACCTTGCAGGAGAGTCTAAAATTTTTATTTTCATATTTATGTAATTCATTTGAGTATTGAGTTGTGAAAGTGGCACTTTGAGTTTGAGATACATAGATCCAAAGGTTGGATTCCAAAGAGGAAAGGACACCCCTTTGGGGGATAGTCCTTATCTATTTGGAACTCCAAATTTGGATCATTTTATTATCCAAAGTGGAAAGAGTAACCTTCCCTTCAAGGGAAGAGTTCTCTTTTTCATTTGGGTATCTGATCACGAAGAACCCAAGGAGCTCGAGGAGGAGAAGACCGAGGAGTTGAAGACAGAGAATATCCCACTCAAAGTCACTTGCGTCTGTATTAGGATTAGAATTCGGGTTGTTGTCGGTGGTGCCCGGCCACATTTAATTTATGTAAATCTGAGTTATAATAAGCAAGGCAATTTGCCTATGGACATTTATTTAATTAGTTTGATTATTTAATGTGTTTTAATTTAATTTGATTGCGTATAGAGTTGCCTGTTTTTCCTAATTCTTTGACGCTTGCATGTCATTTTTGTTTTAGCCTGGACTTCGTTAGGCTCTTTAAGGACCAAAAGTATTTTTACTCATAACTTACATTTAAAATTTTAAGATTTAAATACATAAAAACTTAATGACCTAGGGAATAGCCAGAATCGTCCGAGGTCGCATGCATATTGTTGCATCTCTCTCCCTCCTTGCTATAAGATACTTCCCCGCCTGCGGGTGGAGTCCAGATAATCCGACCTATGAGAATGAGGTGCTAGATCTGGGGAAGTCTAGTCTTTTCAAAAAAAATTTATTTTATAAGCCTTTTTAAAATTTCTTGCATACATAATTTGGAGATTTTAACCAGCATGCATTGCATTAGAAACTAATTAAATTAAAATTTTAATTGTATTTTAGTCTAAGCATTCCACCCAACATAAGTCAATGGGTCAATTAGGGATATGCTTTAGATGTCGACCCCAACTTCTTAAATCAATCTTCAATAACGTTCCAAATCACTCTACATCAAAAGACCGGACTCATGGTTTTGAAGCGTTTATGTGGTTTAGCTGGCTCTCCAATCCACAGTTAGGTTCAGATCACTGTGGTTCAATGTCCAAATTTAGATCTAGGATTCGGGGCAGGCTTTGAGTTATAAGACCCCAACCTCCGGGAATATAATCCCAAATTTCTAATAAAATACTCAACTCGAATTAAACATTCTTTCAATCCAAAATTTAAAGCCCAACACTTAGCTTAGGTCGGGGCACTTCTGAATTGTTTCAGAATCCTAAAGTGCCTCCTACCATTCCTCATTTGATTCCAAAATAAGTGTTCAATCTTGCTCCTATCATATTTGAAATTTTAATTTCATCTCTTTGATATCATTCCTAAAAAATCTCTAAATAAAATTTCTATCATTATTTTAATCGAAAGTTTTCATAGGGAACTCCGGTCTCCCATGATATAATTAACTACGAGGGCTTGTGCTCGTAGGAGATTTAGAACCCACAACTGATTTTTCAAAATAGATTTCTAAAATTCAACATTAGTCTTCTTTAGGAAAATTGAATTAATGACGATCATTATCATCGCCTTCACATAATTGATAACAAATGATATCTTCTCCGCTTGGGGTGATATATTATTTGTCGTCATGGTTTTGAATGCAAAAATAATGATCCCTCCCCTAGGCTTTTATGATTAGATACTTGATAGAGCATCATGTTAACCCTTCGGGGTTATATGTTGCTCTCTCTTGAATCTGATCGTCATAGATAAGGTGAAATTTTTAATCTCATTATCTGAATTCATTAAGGAATGATATATTTGCCTCTTAAGACGATATATCATTCGTAATGACATGTTCGATTTTGAGATTAGAATCATGAGTTAAAATTCCCAAAGAAAACTAAACTTTTTAAAACCTGCTTTTTAACTACAAACAATATGATTCAAGCATAAGGGTAGCATAGAGAAACATTGATTCAACATAATATTAACTTTTATGATTCAATTAATAATGGCATATATATTATTCTACTTGCATTGAATATAGTTGCATATTCTATATTACCTACCAAGCTGTTTACTTACTCCATGTGTTCACATATTTTAAAGAAAGGG
Source organism: Dendrobium chrysotoxum (assembly GCA_019925795.1). Classification (NCBI taxonomy): domain Eukaryota; kingdom Viridiplantae; phylum Streptophyta; class Magnoliopsida; order Asparagales; family Orchidaceae; genus Dendrobium; species Dendrobium chrysotoxum. Next base: position 50,536,656 of record CM034307.1, read on the forward strand.
AAGGACTCAGTGGAATGAGTTAGAGGTGTTGCTATTATAGGTATTTTATTTATGATGTTATAGTTAAATTCCCTTATAATCATGGGATATCTACATTGGATGGGTATTTTATATAGATTCGAGATGTGTATACATTTCTATATTAAATGATGTTTCTATTTTATTAATGTATGTTGATGATTTAATGACTCTTGTGAAAATTGAAGATGAAAAGAAATTACTTCCAATAAAAGATCTTAGGTAATTGAGTTATCCTTCACCTGACAAAATAGCTTATTAGGGCATATAGGTTATGTTGTTAGGTCGTGGCAATGTTGTATGTGCACACATTGTGCTTGCCATCTCCGTTAGCGGATAGCAACATTCAGCTAGTTGGTTTGGCCATCAACGCACGTCTGGGCATATGTTTTTACCCCAACAATACAATTTTGACTTTTTTTACAGTCTTCGCGCAATTACACTATTTAAGTCCCAAAAAAAATCTTTATAACTGGTTTAAAGTAATTCTAAAAAATTATGAACAAGCATTGCTGACAATTTTTGCTCCAGTCAACCCTTCGACTTCAAGGCTAAGTTATGGTCAAGAAGATTTCACTTGGTTTACAGTCTCGAAAGGAGGTCCATATTCATGTCTAGAGAGTGCCAATACCTTCAATTTTTTTTGAAATTATAATTTCATGATATAGGATTTTGTAGAAAAACTATATGTATATTTTGAATGCCATAGACTTCAATGTTCAAAAATAATAAGCAACTGGTACATAATGAAAAAATTCATTTGATCCAGTATGAATCTTAATTCATATTTGATTAGAAACTTTCGTAATTAATTTTAAAATCTTTGAGCTTCGATTTCAACAAATTTATAATCAAACTAAGCATTTTGATAAGATCAATCTTATGATATCTGAAGTAACTTGGTTTGAGTTCAAATGAGCATATATCAAATACTTCAGGTATAATTATAAACTTTTGAATATTAATTAGATAACCTAATAATTTTCAAATCTTGTATTGTAGCATTTTTATAAGATATATCTGCTTAATTCTAATATCATAATGGCACTTAAATGCTGAAAAAATGACATATAATCAAGGGAAGAAATATGGATAGTTTGATGGAGTATTTTAGATTTTGGTAATATTTAAGAAGCATGCCGCTCTAAAAAATAATAAATAAGTCCTCACTTTTTGTATGAAGGGAGTCATTGACTTGAGATTCAATAGAGCTCAGAGGATTAAAAATTCCTGAGACTCTATCTAACAGTCGTTGTTTGACTGTTGCTATCGAATCATTACTGAAAGATTATCATCATCGGACCACTATCATCAGAACGATGTTGTTCGGCCATTGCCATCAGACCACTGTCATTATACCACCATCGCTCAACCATTGTCGTTGGATTGCCACTTTCAAATGGTTGTGATCTCTTGCAGCCTTTTTTACAATGCTAAGACATTAGGCGCTCTATGTGTGTGTGGATGATTTTTTTCTAGCACGCAATAAATTTAATTACAAATATCATGTAGATGCATACAACTTAATGAATTGGCAAGTGTGAATTTCAACAATACAATGCAGAGCTTGTTAAGGATCATTATTTGGAGATAAGATGCCGAGTTCGATTAGAATTATTTGTTGGAAACAAGGCACTGATGTGGTCTAGAGATGTCTAAAATTGTTCATCACATTTTGATACTTTTGGGATTGAAGTCATCTTATGGGGACAAGGTGTTAGGTTAGAAATTTCATGGAGTCCACTCATTTGATGATCTATCAGATGTTGCTCATGGTTCTTCAATAGTATTTGATCATACATGAGATTTGGTTAATATGTCATAAGTGATTTTGAATCTACAGCATGCATACTGACTTAGGGGTTATTTAGTCGGAATATTTTAGGGTATAAAGTATTTCAAATGCAGGGATTTTGATAATTTAGTGTTTGGCTGGATGAAAGGAATTCGAAGTAAAGTATGTAGTGTAAACTATTTTAGTTCATTTTTTAGGGAAATCAAATTCACCCAATTTTGAGCAAGAAAGATTTACACTGTAATGAACCTTGCTTGATCGCCGCCAACCGCCACTTGCATGTCACAACCCAACACGACAAGAACTGATCCTATCGTGTTAGGTTGCGACAGAAAACCCCAGGATTTAGCTTTGAAATTGCTTTTTTTTTCTTTTCAACGAATTATAGAACCACAGAGCTGCTACAAACATCCAAGTGTACGAAAAACTCATCCATTCTTTCTTCTTTCTTTCATTAAAAAAATGTATACTACAGTGCATGGCTATAAATAGAAAGTACAGAATAGAAAAATAACCTAGCCATGACTGTACAAAAATCAAAAGTACAAAAAATACCTATGACTGTAATTCAGATCCTGAACGGCTAGTCTGACACTTCCTTCCCTTTCCCAGAACCTGAAAACCATGAAGATATCCACAGTGAGCTAACAGCTCAGCAAGATCACACTAGCCGATCTAAATTCTCAGATCCACACACAAAACTTAAATCTCAAAACAAAGCATAGAATTCAAAGCATCACATAGAGTTCAGATATTATCACAAAAATTATCAGAATATAAACAGAATTCATCAGACCACATAAATCATCTTATCACAACAATCATCAGAAATTGAATCAAATTTATCTCACATAATAGTACAAATCACATCACAGAATCATATTTCAAATCACATATCAGATCACAGTTCAGATCACATATAAGATCACGTATCCCTGACACAGATAGAATCTCAGAAGATTCCGGCCCCTTATGCCTCCCTTCTCAGACACAGACAAAATCTCAAAGAATTCTGGCCCCTTATATCTCCCTTTGTGCTTACAGCATCGGAACATATCAGATTATCAGATCAGAATTCATTTTCATATTCCCGGACCCAGACAGAATCTCAAAGGATTCTGGCCCCTTATGCCTCCCTTCCCAGACACAGACAGAATCTCAAAGGATTCTGGCCCCTTATGTCTCCCTTCTGAGCATTCAATCATATAAAACATCAATCATATCATTTTCAAAGAAATCAAATACGCATCAAAATGCAGTCAGATAGTATAACGAAAGACAACTGAAAATCCAACGAATCAAAATTCACAGTTTCAGAACATTTCCAAATTACCAGAGATCATGCACAACATCGTTTCGAGACTTTCATTGTACTATAGCACTATTTTTCGACATCCAAAAAATTTTCTGTTCGATAAAAATCTCACAGATTTCAAAATACCCGATGAAAATTTTCCAGAAAATAGTCAAAATGTGCATAATAACAATCTCGACAACATACAAAAGTTATGCGGTAAAAGTTTTACCAGTGCAAAGTTATACCCATTTTTCGCTAACGGAAACACAATTTTAATCAGAAAATTCGTCAAAATTCACATTTCTGAAAATTGAGATAGGCATAATATGTCTTACCTCAAGTCGATCAACTTTCCCAACTGCGACGACGGACGAAAACGGACCGAACTCCCCCAAAATACGTATTTCCTTCTGTTTTTCCTTCTCTTTCTCTCTCTAGCCGTTTCTCTCTCTTCAATCCAACGGCTGAGATATTTAATGGGTTGAGATCTTTTCAGTTCGTCCCGGACGATCGTGTCATTCGTCCCGGACGATAATTTCTTCGTACGTATGAAATTACTGGACGATCGGCTCTGTAAAATTTTTGTTCTGTTCGTACAGACTGTTCGTACGGACGAACCAAGTTCGTATAGACGAAACTGTTGTACGATCGGCTCTGGACGGTTCGTCCAGGCGTTTTGTACGGGACTAACAGGTTCGTACATACGATTCTGCAGGACGATCGGCACTGGACGGTTCGTCCAGACGGTTCGTACGGGACTAACCTGCACTAAAAATCTTGAATTTCTCAGTTTGTACAGGTTCGTCCGGGACTAACCTGCACGAAAATTTTTTTTTCAAGAGTTCTCACATTGCCTCTGGCCGCCACCGCCACCAGCCGCTACTCGCCGCCGGCCACCACCATCTCCACCCCCACCAGCCACCACCTCTGTCTGGCCACCACCACAGTCGGCCGACATTGCCACCCCCCGCCGCTGCCACCTCCCATATTAGCCTCCACTATTTTTTTTACTTTACATTACATTTATTATTTCAAATCAAATTAAAAAAAAAATTCATCACTTGCATTTGCTTTAACTTTATGAACAAAATTTTGATCTGATACTCTACTCTATGCTTATTCGGCAAGTTATTCAGCTAACCAAACTAACTCAGCCATCCTTTGAGATTATAAAATATTTTAAATAAATGTTGGCCATACATACAAAAAAATTTAAGGAAACTCCAACTAATCGCAGAATCCCATTACAATGGTAGTTGGGGAGGATTGTACTTAACATTATCATAGCGCATTAACCGCAATATCTGAGAGGGCTATCGAAGGGAACGGAGCATGAAGGGGCTTTTCCGCTTATGTACCATCGTAAATGTGTAACGTGTTAACAACATAAAAAACAAGACGGCCTGCTTTTTGTTCTATAGACATCTTGCCACGTGTTTGCAGATCCAGTCTTCGGCAATGGTGGGAATATGGCCACCGACACTCGCCATCGACGTTTCCTGTTTCCAGCCACGTGGGTGGTCCTCGCTTGCTGTGCGTGTTTCTGTTATTGGACTAGAAAACGATCCATAAAACTTTTCGTTAATTATCCATCGAGATTTAGGATGATTGGTGAAAGAATACGATTGAGAACTCTCATCCTGTATTCAAATCTCTTCAGCTATGGCCTCGCCTTTTCAGCAGGGCAATACAAGTGTGGATCTGATGCCGGTAAGTGGCCTCGTTAGGTTTTGCCGAGGGATTAGTTATGCCGCCAAGCGCTCTCTTTGGAATGGCGGCGGCGGGTAGATACCCCGTTCCAAAAAAAAAAATTTATTCTCACACAACTCACTTTGACCTGTTCGAGATTTTATATTCTAGTCTTATATATATATAATGTATATGAGTTTGACTTAATTGATCTAAATGTTCCAAAAAAAATTATTTATTAAATTTATTTTGAAATAAATATAATTTAAAAATTAATTCAATATAAATATATATATGCTATACCTTCATCTAGAGTCAAGTTGACTCGATAAATTGCTCATGAGATGAGCTCGAAGAGCTAACAAGTCAAACTTGAGCTAGCTGTAACTTAACTCGTTAGCTCACGAACCGTCTCGTTTAAAAAATATAGCATTCATGATTTAAGAATAACTTCATTAAAAATTTTTAAAATTATATCTTACTTTTTTATATAAAGTAATTCTTTATTATTTTTCTTATATATATATATATATATATATATATATATATATATATATATATATATATATATATATATATATATATATATATATATATTATTTATTATAACAATTGTTTGAATAATAATTATTTTATCTCTTTCGGATTCAAACTTGAACTCGATTAATTAATCAAGTTAAACTCAAGCCAGAAAGAACTCGAGCTGACTCGACTTGTTTGCACCTCTATCTTCATCCCCACAACGGGATTTGACATGTGATAAAATAAGAAATAATTAAATTGAAAAAGAAGATAGAAATAAAGTATTCCCTAGAAAATGATGGCACTATTTATTTGGATGTTGGAAACACGTGAAAGAAAAAGGAGTTTAATTTCAAATCAATAGTTTTTGTTCATAATTAACTTGAAAATTAGTTGTATTAATTTCCTTCACATTCCTCTAATCCTTTTAAGTGGGTAGGTTTGGTTCTTAATACTCAAAACCTACAAGGCCACATTTTTGGTTCAATTATTAATACAAAAGCTTCAATCCATAAATAAGGGCCAATTGTTTAGCATTTTTTAAATAATATATTTTTCAGCTATTTGATATAAGATTAAGCTTAGGCTTCATTTGGGACAGCTTTCTTAATATTTTTTAAATCAGCTTTTTTGCGGAAAAATTTTTGTACTAAAAAGCTGATCTAAAAAAAATATAAGAAAGCTATCACAACTGAAGCCTTAGAGTTCATTTATGTTAAAATTCTCCTTTTTAGATAATAGATTTTCATATTTTTCATTATGCCCCTCAAATAAATGCATTATCAAGTATCAATTATCAAGTATCAATCATTAAGAGCTTCAATTAATTATGTGAATCCATAGTAGTGAGTAGTAAGTTTTTTTTTTTTTTTTGGGAACGGGGAGTATCGGCCTGCTTCCACCTCAGTTTGTGAGGTGCTTGGCGATGTCCACTAATCTCCTCGGTTGACCTAGCGGTAGCACCCACACCAGAAATCTCCGGGCCAACACTTTATTGGTCCCCACCTAAGAGGCGCTGCCGTAGTGGGGTGGATTCGAACCCGAGATGGGGGGTTCCCAATCGTGCTCTCCCATCAACCACCCTAAGCCTCGGTGGATAGGAGTAGTAAGTTGCTCTTGAATTTTAATTATGTTGGAAGGATGATTTAATTTTTCTGAAAGCAATGCAAAGAGCAATCGACCCGACAAAATTAATACTTTTGAAGGTATGAAAGGTCAATGGTATCTTAGCAAGAACTTTAGCAGTATTGAAACCTTTTTGAAGCAACAACTTTTGAGGGAATAGTGAGAAGATGTTGTCGCAGGACCAGTTGCGAATTCAGATTTTAAACAATTTCAAAGAACTGTGCATCTGTCGAGAGTTATTGCGCTTTAGAAATCAGGATGCCAATTTACTTCCATCTTCTTTAAATGTTTCATAGTTAAAATAAGGAACAAATGGTTTTCTTAAGGAAAACAAGATAAGTAATTTAATCTATTTTGAATAGAAAATAAATGTTATTTACGATGAACTGATATTTCTTCATAGTAAAATGTTTCTTATTAGATTTTGTTTGAGATATTTTTCTTACTGTTTTATAAAGCAGCTTTTTAGTATAAATTTTTTTGAACTTTAAAATTTTGTACAAAAAAATTACTTTAGAAAACAATAAGAAAGCTGTCTCAATTTTGCCATTACATATTTAGTTCAATATTTGTACTAAAAAAAATTATTATATATATATATATATATATATATATATATATATATATATATACACACGTTTTTAAAAAAATAAATTTCATTTACTTCAAGTTAGTAATGAAATTTTTTTTCTTCACCTGAGTTTAAGGTAATTTAAAATTTAAAAATATATATTTTAATTTATGAACCATTAAAATAATTTTATGATTATATGAATTTATTTCATATTTAGTTCATTATTATAATTACTATAAAAATTTTAAAATTTTATAATATAATATTATAATAGTATTAAAGCATCACAATGTGTCATGCACTTTTATTTGAAATTTATATAAAAAATGTGCTATTTCATACTCAATTGATTGATAAAACATTTATCAAATATTCGCTTAGGCAAAATTATTAATGTGTTTATTTTCATCAACATATTTATGAATGATTTTTATATTTTAGGAAACCTATCATGAATTGTATATTCAGATATATAAAATACCCAAAATAAAATCAGATGCAAATACTATAATTTCATTTGAGCTTTAATTTAATTTTAAATGGCTCTTCACAACTATTATTATAAATAATTAGTGATTAGTAATTAATAATTTTCAGAAATACTTACCATAATTTTATAATAATTTAATTGTCCAACACTCAAGGCTCACCCAAGCAAGGAGAAGTGTGAGGAGAAGCCCAAGTTCAGGAAGGACAAGAAAAGGATTTAAAAGGCTTTTTGGGCGGATTCTGCATCTAACTCCTCTGAGACTGAAGCTAAATAGGGGACTACAAACTTGTGTTTGATGACGGATGAACATCGTGGTCAGTCTGACCAAGAAGAGGTATGTGAACTAATTCAATGTGATTTGGCTATGTTCGATTTAATACTATTGGAGTATATTAAACTTGATTGGACTTAACTAAGCACGGCTTAATTTGATTTAACTCGACTCGACTTGTTTTAACTAAATTTAATTTGAATTAGGATTAATTTAACTTGAGGCTCACTTGATTCTAAAATAAATTGACGAGGGATGCTAACCTCAATTTTTTTAAAAAAAGAGGTTAACAATAATCATTAGTCCAATATAATTGCAGAGATTATTAGGTAAAAAGAGGCCATCGAAAGATTATTGACATTGTATGTTAAAAGCTAGATAGGGTATGCCATTCCTATTTAGATAACTAATCTCTCTAATTAGCATTAATCCTTAATATGCTTAAGTACTAAGTTACCAGGTGCTATACTTATGGAGATTTTGGCTATTGAATCCATAAGTCTTCGTAGGTTTCAACATTTAGGACTAACCCTTCGACTTTAATAATGAATTCAGGCCTACTGTATCTTTTCAAACTTACACGCTATTTGATTTACGCATTATCCCATATGAACTATGGTTGTTACATTTTAAACATGGGTTATCAAGATGGCCGTAAGTTTTCTACCGTCATTAAATCAATTATAGTTCATATTTAGTGATTTTTCTTGTTCATTGTATCTATAATTGATTAATATAATTTTTTATATATAATAATTTATTTTTATAATTTTAATAATAACATTGAGGAGGCAATTAAATGGCCACATGTTTGCCATCATAGTATCATTGAGATAAAGTGGCCATCTATTGACCAGTACATAGGATCCAAGAAGTTTGATTAAGTGAAATTTTTTGAAAAAGGTCAATTGTTAATCATCCATGCAATTAATGAGTTATTTGTGTTGAATCTCAACTTACCCTAATAGGTTTTTATTTACTAATTTTAATAGTTGAACTTCAACTCATGCATTGAATGTTATTTGCCTTAAGATCTATAAACATTAACCTTGAAGAAACAAATGATTGACCTAAGAAGGCTATATATCATTTAATCTATTAATAATAAAATAAAAAAGTGCATGTATCATATCATCAAAATTAAGATATTACATCATAAAAAATAGTTTAAGGGTTTGTTTGGGATAAATTTTCTTATTGTTTTACTTTTCAGATCTCAATCATAAATTTTGTTTAGCTAATATATTTTTTGCAAATAGCAAAAAATATTTATGCAGGAAAGCTATTTTTATAGTAGCTCAAAAATTAATTTATCTATAACTATTTTACCGTCATATTTGAAAAAAATTGTAGTAGTTTCGAATGGATCTTACAAGTTATATCTAAATCCTAAAAAATTATTACGTGCAAAGTCCCGATGATATCCGGACTCCAATCAGAATAGGTCACGTCGCTTATATACAATATACAAATTCTACACAGCCTGTGCACAATATGCAGAGTACAGGTGATGTGGCATGTTCTAATTGGAGTTCGAACGCAAACTACATCCAAACTCCGCACTTAGTAATTTCTTTTAAATCCCACATCTAAAAATATCTAACATATGCAACTTTATTAAACACCAACTTATGAAAAACAAAAATAGAGGTCATACGAATAGCATGCAAATTGGAATATTTTTATGCACTTAAGCATCACACCTCACGCTCCTAGGGGTGCCAACAAATCGAGTCGAGCTCGAGTTAGGGGGTGTTTGAGTAGACCTCGACTATCAAATATCAAGCTCGAGCTTGACACGATAGGGGAAAAAAGGAGCTCGTCGAGCTGCTCGAGCGGCAGTTCGAGCTTATTTCATTCGTCGAGCAAGTGTTTGTTGCCAGTGTCTGCGTCGTCGCGAACATCCGCGTCGTCGCCAGCGTTCGCGCCGGCGTCTGTCGCCAGCTTTAGCCGTCGTTGTCGCCGGCGTCTGTCCGTCGCCAGCTTCCGTCCATAGCCAGTATCTGCTGTCGCCAGCGTCCGTCATTTTCCCACGCGCGTTTTTTTTTCCACCGACAACGGAACGACGAGCTGCCGAGTCGAGCGGAGGGTTGTTCGAGCTTGAGCTCGATAAGCTGTTGAGCTCAAACTCGTTTATAAGCTCCACTCATCGAGCCGGTTACTAAGTCGAGCTCGAGCAAGCTTGCGAGCCAGCTGGACTGGTTGCACCCCTACAGGCCGCATCGCACCCACTAGCCCGAGGGAAAATGACATTCTGCAAATTCAAGAATACCAAAGGGCAAAAAAGCAGAACGATAGTTCGCAGTGCTTGACCGCTCTCGGAAGCCTAGAAAAGCAACTCCCTCGCGTCAAATGCCTTTTCGCTTCCCCCTATATTACATTGCCGGGTGGTGTAGGTTCTTTATTGCCTGTGGCGGCCCTTCGCATCGCAGTGGATTTCGCGGCAGAAGGTTGGTAGGGTGCGGTTGCCGGATTCGATTGAAGGATGTTCTTCAGCGGGGACCCGACCTCACGCAGGAGAGTGAACTTGGGGGGACGTAGCTCCAGGGAGAGTGACCGGCAGGTGGTTCTTGATCAGGCGCGGGCTGAGCGGAAGCGGCGCCTAGCCCTTCGGCAGGAGACCTCTGCTGCCATCAAGATCCAGGTTAGTTTGCTACGATATTGCTTGGTATTTCTTTAATTAGGCCGTGCAAAGGGCCTGGTTTTTGAATTTACTGAGGTTTCAGAGAGAATAAAACGTTTTGCTTAGCATTTTATGAAGAATCGGTATTACAACTCCTTGTCGTAGATATATAGGCAGGGTTTTCTTTAAAAAGTTTAATAGGCATTCCGGTTTTTTTAGCGTTCGAGATGTTATTCTGTTGTGAGTTAGGATGGTTTGGAGTACCTTACCTTCTGACTTGCCGATCGTCTTCGCTTGGCTGATTTCTAACCAGTTAATGGCGAATTATTCGCGTGATTTGGATAACCGTCTTGTTTCAAAGTCTGATGCCTTTGGTGCAACAACAATACTGTTTCTGATCTGGATTGCGGTTGGTGGATTTGAAATAGTTTTTGGTGAAGATAAAGTCAGTTGCTAACATCATGGTAGCACTGGGCCCCTAGACTAGGGCGATTCAATTTTGCCATTACATTTATGCATTGAATGGTTCATCATAGGTGGAAGAATTATCTAATTGGCAAAAAAGCACTTATTTAGCTCAGCTATTGTTCATCATAGGTTCAACATAGGTTCAACATTGGTGGAAGAACATGCAGTCGCTTTAGAGGGAGGATAGTTGTGATAAGGAAATGTCCATTACTACTGATACTTCACTATTGCCTACAAAAACTTGGAGTGCCCCCACTGCTTTGGCTCCACATACAGCCATCGAGCTTCGTTTGTAGTTTTATAAGAAGCTTCTCATTCTTTTGCTATTAATCACCAAACAATTGATGCTAGAATCTTGATGTAGGCAAAGGGGGGGTCTCCACAACATAAAAAACTCTTCCTTTGGACTGCTGCTGTTTTCGGTTTGGCTTGGGCTGTTTGGGTTGGAGCTTGCTTAAGTTGACCTACTTGGGGTTGTAGCTCATTATTGTTGGAGGATCATTAATGCATAAAGGTGTGTATTTATTTTCAAAAGGTTTAGGGGAGTGGAACTTGTGTGTCTCTTCGGTTTCTCCCTTCCCTCTCGGTTTTGGTGGCATTTTGCTCTTCCCATGGCTGCTGGTTGGTTTCCCCTTGTTGCCTCCTCGGGTCCCTCATTTGGCTGGTTTTCCCATGAGTTTTTCCCTGGTTTCTGTGTGACTTTTCGGGTCCTGCTGGCTGCTTAGCTGTGGCTGCTTGGGGGGAATGTTTTGCTTGTTTCTTGTGATGTTGTCTCTTGGTTTCCTGTACCAAAATGTTGGGGCTGCTGTTGGAGACTTTTGGCATTCCTTTTCCCCTCTTTTCATTGGTCTATTTGGAGGTACTTTGGCTGTTGGGTTTCCTCTCTCTTGGCTATATATTTGGGGTGTTTTGTAAGGAAAAAGAGTAGTGTGATAATGTGATTTTTGGAAATTGTAAACCTGCGGGTTTGTTGGAAAAGCTTGCGAGCTTGTTCCATCTCTTCTTCCCCTCTTCTCTAGGAAAGCTTGCGAGCTTCTCCTCCTTTCTTCTCGGCTTCTAACCCCTTCTTCTCTACGCAAGTGTCTACCCCACCTGTATCCTTCTTCTCTATGGATGGAATGCAACTTTAGGTGTTTAATTTCTAGTATTGTGTCAAAGTTTGTAAGTGTCGTGTCTTTTATTATAAAGGTGAAGTTTTGTTTAATTTCTAGTATTTTCTTATCTTTTTATGTGTTCAAAAATATGTAAGAGTTGAAATATTTGTAAGCAAAAATTTGGGCCATTCTCCAAATTTTTGCTTGCATCAAATCTTTAACATTAAAGCAGGTTTCTTGGAGGATCTAGATTGTTGTACAAATATCTCAATAAGGATAGTTAATTTTTCGAGCTCAACATATTAACAAGTACATGAGGGGGATTCCCTATCTTAAGAACGAATGGAAAAGGAGGAGATTGAAATGCAATTGTCACCTTGAATGTTATGATGTGGTAGGAGATCCTTAGTTCGTCGATGGTTGTCTAATTGCAAGTAAATCTTAGCTCTGCACGTGAAACAGGATGACTTGCTGTGAAGATTGTGCCAATGATTTGCATCCACTTAGATTAGAGTTTCTCATCCACTTCCTTATGAGTTTATATACAAATTATTCTCCTAATTTCCTAGTGCTTCTAACTAATAATTGCTTTTGGGCTAGATAGTGCTCTTTATCATCCTTCATCTTTTGTGGTAGAGAAAGAAGATGGAGGAAGTCCGCATACACAACTTGTATTTTAGGGACATTCAATTGATCTCACAAATAACCAATAAAAATAAATTATAAACTATGGTTCTTTATCTGTATAAATAGGGTTAAAAAGATGAAAAAATTATTTGAAATCTTATCCTATTTGATCATATCAAACTTTCAAATTCAAACATAATATTATTCAAAAGAAGATAAAATGACCTAATAAAAGAAATCAAATAAAAACAATAGAAAATTCGACCATAATTAAATATGGTTAAAAAGTGTTGAAATTGGTCGGCTCTGCCTCATTATAGCCTAAATTGACTTCTTTGGCTTGATTTATGAAAATTGGGTTTTGGTTATGCTACCTAATTTGTAATGTATCAATTTACTCGGCTAACAAAAAACTCTTCTGCTGAAGAGTTTGGTGCAGAAGAGTTTGGTGTTGATCATGGAGGAGGAAATGGCATTCATTTGATGGATGAAGCATCTATGTAGTAGAAAATAATAGGAGAAAGAAATCAAATGTATACACAAAAGATATAAAGGCTTGGTTGATAGGCGGCTCCAAACTTCATACACTTGTAAGATCTTTCTAATGTGGTCTTATAGTAGATTAGGTGACAATGATGGCGACAACATTACAAATTCAATCTCCGATAGTTTTGACTAAAGCAAACTATAATTATTTTATGTAGTATTTGGCTCCTAAGATAGTGAAAATTGAACTGAAATACGAATCTAAACAAAAAGTTGGAGAAGAAGAACCGTGGCTTTGATACTTCTAAAATATCTCAATACAAAAAGTTTAAGAAAATATTATCTCATGCACACCAATATTCTGAGTATCTAGTACTTCATTAGACATATGCTCTATTTAAAATATCTTAGTATCAACTTCAGGCATAGAAACAAATTTAGGTATTGATATCTCATAATTATCCTCAAGTTTAATTCATCAAAAAAAAAGGAGTGCCATTATAAATGTCTTTATCAGGACCATCATCATATAGAAAAAGATCATTAATCTTGGGCTTTTTTTGCTGAACTGGAAAAAGTTCTAAGAATATGTAGTGAGAGGAATTTGTGAAGCTTGTGTAGTGGATTGCATTGAGTTTTGCAAAAGTGCATATTTGAGTTGGATTGCCGCATGGTGTAACTTATTAAAAGCTTTATTAATACGAATCCATGATTTTTCATAAGATGCACTATCATAAAAATATAAATAATTGGAATCATTGTCTTTATTAGATGCATAAGGGTGTTGAGATATGAAAGGATAAAATTGGCATCCACAAGTATGATCTCCATGAGGTGCAAAATATTATTTACGTTCATAAGATGCTGATGCTCTTTGTTTATGACAATATGATGCCATCGACACTTAAGAAGATGTTGGTGAAGAGACCTATTAGAGTTTGATAAATAGTAGAAGTGTATAAGGAAGCTTAAGTTTGTTGGATTTCTTGTGGTAGTCACAATGAGATGTATGACTATAGGGCAATTATAGAACAACTGTGGCTGGGGGAAGGCTATTTTTGTTTGTGGGTAGTATTTGTAGTGAAGTTAACAACAAAGAATTATCGAGATGACTAGAGATCATGAGATTAGTCGAAGAAGGTGGTTGTTGGTAGAAGTTGCATGTGGTTCGCCTGTTATGCAGTGTTGGCCAGTCAGTCATAGAAGGGTTGAAAAGAAATATGCCGCTACAATGATGATGGGTCACACGTACTAAGGAAAATTTTGATGGAATAAGTGTAGCTTCGATCACATGGAGATAAGGATGCACAACTTGGATCTGAGGAACTCAAAATTAATCTCGCAAATAATCATATTTCAATCATCATCAATTAATCAATAGTAATTAGTTACAAGCTATGGTTATCTATTTATAGAAATAGGTTCACAAAGATAAGGCTAATTATTTGAAAGCAAATCTAATTCCTACCCAATCTTAAGAAACCTTCACATTCAAATCTAATACTATTCAGTAGAAAGATAATTGACCTAATAGAATAATTCAAATTAAAAATAATAGAAAGTTCGGCCATAATTAAATATGGTCGTAAAAATGATTAAAAACTAGTCCTATTGAGCCTTTTTTTAAGCATAGTTTGACCTCTTTTGATTGACCGATGAAGATATGATTTTTTATGGGGCAAACTAGCAATTTTGTACTGCATATTTTAACTACAAGATTTTTTGCTGCAACTACAAATTTAATTAGCATTTGTCCAGTGTCTTCAGCTGTCTTCTTTTTTCTGCAAACTATGTAGTTTCACCTTCTCCTTTGACTTCTTTGGTTTATGACAGTCTATCTTCATTATTTGGAAACTACGATTTATTAAATGGTTAATTTCTGGTCAGCTAATGCTTATTAGGGCTCTTCTCTGGGTTTCAAAATTTTGTTGTGAACGGTTGGAGGTGGGGAAAGAAAGGTTGGCGATGTTCGGATTAGAGAGGGGGAGGAGGGAAGAGAAACAAAAATAAAGAAATAAAAGATAAAAGATAAAACCGTGAGCCTTGGACTCGTCCGAAGACTGACGGGTGATACGATGCCCTTCACCAAGGGACTTCAAGTCATGAGCCCGGACCCATCTTGCGGCTGGTGGAAACCACAATTCCCTCCATAGGGATTCTCACTAACGTCCTCCCCAAAAAATAAAAGTGCAGAACAATTTTTTTTTAAAAACTCCATTATACCTAATACAAGAGCTAGGACCTCTATATATAGGCATTAAAATAAAAGAAACTAAAAAGACAACTTTGCCCCTTGGGCTTACATAAGACAAGACTCTTAAATAAGGGTAAAAACGGAAAATGCATAATTAAAATAAAAAAAATACAATTAATAAACTAAGATAAAAATGGAGTGATCTCGGCCGTCGATCTTCGTCTCTTCTTTTGATTAACGTCCACCGTCGGATGTCCGCATCAACTAGTTTATCTCTGTAAGTGTCATAATTGTAAATTTTTTACTTTGCTAAATGGTTGATGGTAAATTAGTATAAGGTGCTGTGTCAGGTAATGGGCAATGCAGTTTGCAACTGTCAAGCAAGATGGGCTGATGGGCCACACATCCATCCATTAAGATTACTGTGTTTTGTAAAGCCAAAATAAGTTTCTTTTTGGTCCTTACGTTCCATGGTATAGCTTGCATGGCATGTTGGCCGATGTCCCAATTCTATTTTTTGGAAATTACTGCTCAGGCACTTCTTTCAATTTTATGAATGAAAATTCAAAACCTGAAATCTGGTGAAATGTTTAAATCAACACTCTTTGAGTTATTTCGGCAGGTGTTCCTTATTGAAGTTTCATAAAGCTAATTATTTTGAGAAACATTATCTATGATAGTGATGTGAAGCTTCTAGATTTATTCGTGCCATGACAATATTTAAACAATTGAAAAAAGCACTATTTTAAATTCTGAACTAGTTATCTGCATTCCCATGTTGCACTTGAAACTTTGACAGACCTCTAATTTCCCCTCCAGCCAATTAAAAAAAAGAAAAATTGAATGTTAAAAAATGCTGATTGATCAAGAGCATATTGAAATGGAAGATGTTTTTCTGCAGGGATCAACATTAATATGTTAGCAACTCTATCGAACTCTATCACATTGTCTTCTAATTTTTTGGAGAGAGAGCCAATATAACCTAGTTATGATAACTAATCTTAATTTTTCTGTGAAGCTATCATTTGATCCATTATATAGTCTGCATTGGTAATTTTAAACAGGAATTTAGTTCTGAAAAAATGTAAATTGTAAGTTTTGATATCTGTGCGACAATTGGTGCTGTTAGGTTATCTTTCTTAATAACTTTCTTGATATGGAGTGCTATTCTTGCAAACTATAGTTTATTTTTTATCCCTTGAGTTGCATGACGGGCTAAAACATATGTGGCATGTGTTGTTCTATTGCTTCATAGCTTTTTTCATTGGGGAAAATGAACTTGCTGCGTCTGAATGCGTTACTGGAATTAGGAGCAAGCTTGGTTAACAGAAGCATGCCAAATTTGAAGATATAGTTTGGTACGGAAAATTGTTATATCAGAATTTAATATGTTTTACTGGGTAAGGAATGAATAACTATTTGATAGAAGTACTTTATTGGGTCATAAAACTAGAATGAAAGGAGACAATTGATTTGTAAAGATTATTGTAAGTTGTTTGGATAAGGTTAATGATAATGGTGATGATGGCTTTACTGGATCATATAGGCTTCACTGGCATACAATGATAAATCAGTTGTGAAACACCTATTTATTAGACTGCTATATTTCTCTTTCTTTTGTAATAAATGCAAAAGAAGAAACTTGACTTCTTATTAACTACAGAAATTCTTCAGAGGTAGGAGGGCTGTTGAATTGGAACGATCAAGGATGCGTGAGCAGTTCTGCCATACATTCGGTGATCGCTGTCAAAAAGCAGATCGGTAGGTTTTCTGATGTCTACATGTGCCATAATGCTGTGATGTTTTTATACTAATAACATCTATGGAAATTTAATTTATTTATGCTGTCATAAAATATTAAGCAAACTCTTCTAAAATCTTATAAAGAATGTCTGTTAAATCAGGAGTTGCTTTGGTGCTGATTCAGAGTTTCTGCCTCAGCTACTCCTTTTCTTCTCAGTAAAGAACAGTGGTGATGTAGCTATCCTGACAGCGGCTTGCCGATTAATACTTCAGTTTGTTCATAACGATGGTAAGCTTAGGAAACTGGAACCTGTTCTTTAGTTCTCAAAATTTTTCACAAGTTCTTACAGTTTTTGAATTGAAGGAGTTTTTTTTCGCTAAAGGATAATAGCCATTCAAGGGTGTTTTGAGTTCTTGCTTCTATATGAGGCTCTTCTTCTTTTATTCGCCTCTTATCATATTGGTGGTGGACAGCATTGCTTGAATTTCTGCTTTATTTTTTTCTTTTTTATTTACCATTTCTAAATTTGTGGGTAGATATCTATATAAATTCTCATGAATAGTCTTGAGAAGGCGGCAATAACAGTTCATTAACCACCATCCTTAGTATCATATAAAGCAGGTATATGAATAGGCATACTTGTATAATTCATATTTTATATAACAACAACAATTTCAAGCCTTTATCACACTACGTGGAGTCGGCTACATAAATAATTTTTCTTCATTGTGCCTATTAAGAGTTAAGTTCTCATTTAAATCTAATAAACAAAGGTTATTTCTAATACTCTCTAACCAAATCCTTTTAGGTCTCTACCTCTATCTTTCTTAGCATAGGCTAGATCTAATACATCTACTCTCCTAAACGGGTCATCTGAAAGTCGACATTTATGTGACCAAACCATCTATGACAACTCTCTTTAATCTTATTTGTCACTGGAGCTTCTCCAACATAGTTCCAACCTTTTCTTGTATATATTTGTTTTACATTCTGTCTTTAACTTAAAGCCACTCATCCACGTGAGCATCCTCATCTCTGCAACACTTAACTTAGTTTTTTACTTCTCTTTCAATGGCCAACATTCTGTGCCATAAAGCATTACATGTCTCACCATTGTTTTATAAAAAATTCTCTTAAGTTTGAGGGGGGTACTTCCACAACTGGTCCTATGCATTCCTCCACTTCAACCATCTAACTTGAATGCTACTAATAATATCTCCATCTATTTCACCATTAATTTGAACAATAGAGTCGATATATTTAAACATGTACTCTTATTAATGAATTCATTGCTCAAATCACAATTCCCCCTAGATCTATTATTACTAAATTACACTTCATTCGGTTTTAGATCTACTCAAACGAAAACATTTAGACTCTAAGGTTGACCTCCATAATTCAAGTTTATTGTCAACTCCCTCTCTAGTCTTATCAACAAAAAGAATATGTTTTTTCTATATAAGTTCAGGATTAAAACAAATATCTATTTGACTTATTTTATGGAATAGGTTTTTGGCTCTTAAGAGTTGCTCTTTGATGCAAATAAAAAGACAAGTTGCAACATTTGGAATAAGGGTTGCCAAATCAAAGCAAATGCATTCCTCTTCCTATGGTAGTTGCAATCAATTATGCCAGGCCTTGATTTAAATCAATTCCACCTTGTGTGCCTTTTTTTCCATTCAGATGGGGCAAGAAATCTACTGTATAAGTTCTATCAAGTTCCTCTTATTTTGAGTTGTAAGGCCAGAAAAAATGTCCCCATTATATTATATATTGCACTTATTTGATTAATAATTTGGATTGAGGTCTTTCCTTTTTTAGTGTTTTTTTTTTGGCTGGTTGTATTCTGTAGTCATTAGTCAAGTGAAACCCGTGCATTCCTGATTTAGATAAATTCAACTATATTATGACATGTTATGAGGCATCTATATCTATGCTTTGCTTGCAATAAGGCCCTGTTAACTAAAACTCAATGAAAGATTTTTTCTCGGATTAACTTTTGTCTAGCATTTATTCTGAATCTGTAGCTTAAGTTTAGATTCAGCCAAAAGACATAAGTTTTTTTTTTTGGGAACACTCATTTATACTTATAAGCCAATTCAGCGCCCTCACTCTTCCCCTCTTCTTTACTCCCCGCCTTCGTGTCAATAGTGTTGAGGATCTTAAGGAAAGTAAGTGTAGTGAAAAAGTGGTTTTGTTGGAGGCCGACAGGTGGGCATCATTGTCATTGATACCCTACTAGATATCAAACTAGATTTTATGTTAATATTTTATAATTATCACTTTAGTTTATTTTATTTGTTTTCTTTTAGCTAAATATTTGAAATGGTTATTCATGCATTCCTATTTCTATAAATGGCACTGATACACGCCCAAGTATTCGAATTAATGATGAATGCTATTTACTTCACTCAAAGATTTTCGGCAAAGTGTGTGACATCTACTTTTTTGGTTCCTTAGGTATTTCCGTTATTTTTCTCTTTCCTCCTCTCGTTTGCTCTATAATGCTTCTTTTACTTTTCTTCGCACCAAATTCCATTGTCAATCTCTGTCAAGTGGCATCAGATTAAAAATCCTGCTGCATTTGCACACAAGTTGAGCAATTCACTGTATTTTTGCATTTGTTTCCTCAATTTCTGGCACTTTTCCCACCATTTCTCATCTTTCTATTCATTCCATTGGTCTCTATCTTTTGTGCGTTTTTGTCTTTCTTCCTGAGATAAAATCCTAGGAGCCCATACTTTTCTGTGAATAGTGATTGATCCCATTATCATTCGAAGGCTAAAAAAATAAATCCATCCCAATCCCTTCCACTGTTTCCTCCATAAAATTCTCAATAAATTCTATCTATTTTAATCTTTATCTTCTATTCCATTCAAATTAAAAAAAACATAAGCACCTGTTAGACCGGTCCATTGGACCGATCCAGCCGGTCCACGCGGGACTGGCTCAGGCGCGAACGAGTCGGACAGTCTCCGCCTCCTGCTATAGCCGCACGAGCCGACGGGTTCCAAAGAGCAGTTTTGGAAGGAATTTTGAGGGATTTGAGAGGGAAATTTGAATGTAGGGACTGTTTAGGGATTTCCTTTTGATTTGTATGCATTAAATAGTTTGTTTTCCTAGGGTTAGGGCATCTTGAATTTGGCTGAAATTTGAGATCTCTTAGATTTAGGTTTTCCTTTGGGCTCTAGTGACGTCTAGAGATTTGGGAGAGATCGATCCTCCTCTCGAATAGAGGATCAATTGTATCTTGCTATTTTCCGTTTCCCATTCATCAAATAATACAAATTATCTACTGTTTTCGTATTTTTGTGTGGACTTTTGTGGGGATTTCTCGCTGTTTTCTAAAGATTGATAGGAATTACTTGAGATCTTCAAGTGTTTCCTATCAAATTGGTATCAGAGCGTTGTCTTGGGACCATTGGCGGCTGAAATTATAAAATTTTAGCGGTGAAATCTCATCCGGAAGAAGATCTTCTCGTGATTTTTGGGAAGAAATATGGCCGGGAAGAAGGTTGAAGTTTTGGAAGGAGAAATTGCGCAACTTAAATCAGATTTGGAGGAAAAATTGTCCGATTTTCAAAATCAGATTTCATCCAATAATAAAAGGATGGAAGAGAAGTTCGCCGTGATGGAAAAGATGTTGAAGAAATTGCTTGAAGCTAAAACCAAACCAGTGACATTGGAAGCAAAGGAAACTATCGGCGGCCATGGAAGAGATGGGAACCCTAACACGTTTAGGGGAAGGGAAAATCCAGAAGTGGAGATCCTGGAGGGAGAAGATGGAATGCCTCCTCTAGAACCACTTTTTAGAGAGGAGATGAGTATTGGCTACGCAAGAAGGGGTGCTGAATTTGAAAGAAGAGGGGATTATTTCGATCGTCGGGGTGCTGATTTTGAAAGAAGAAGAGGGGATTTTGATGAAGGGTTTGGTTATGATCACCGGAGGGAATATCGTGACAACTGGGGAGCACCTCCTCTTCGGGGAACGGGAGGTTATGGAGGATTCAGGGGAAACTGGAGCGACCCGAAGGTGAGAAAGCTGAAGATGCCCATCTTTGAGGGAGAGGACGGCCATGGTTGGATCTACAAAGTGGAGCGTTACTTTGCTGTCAACGGGTTGACAGAGGAAGAGAAGCTGACGACGGCGGGACTGTGTTTAGAAGGGAAGGCATTGGCATGGTACCAATGGCGAGACATGAGGCGACCAATAAGGACCTGGAGGGAGTTTAAAGACTGCCTGTTGGAACGTTTCCAAATCAGCAGAGGAGGGGACTTCTACGAGCAGTTCTTCGCTTTGATGCAGGAGGGGACAGTGATGGAGTACCGTGAGCAATTTGAGTACCTTGCCAGTCGATTGGATCGACTTCCAGAGACTGTACTGGAGGAAAATTTTATGAAGGGATTGAAACCAAAGATCCGCGCAACAGTTAGAGTGATGAGACCTCGGGACTTGGGAGAGTCTATGGAGTTAGCTCAGTTGGTGGAGGATTAGAGGCACCTGGAAAAGGGAGCAGGAGGCAGCAGTTCAAGAGGATCGTACAGGATGACCACCACCTTTTTGACACCCAAGGAGCCAACACCGAGTACTCTTAGGGAGACTTCGAAGGAGAAGACTGCCGGCGGAAGACCTGGGGACAACTTCAAGAAGCTCACAGAAACAGAATTACAGGAGAAGAGGGCGAAGAGGATCTGTTTTAGATGTGACGAGAGGTATACGCCGGGGCACAGGTGTAAGGACTGAACTCTTCAGGTTCTTATTGTTTGTGATGAAGAAGGAATGGAGGAGGGTGTCATCTTTCCACCTTGCGGACAAGGTGGATCTTTGGGAGGGGAGTATTGTTAGACCGGTCCAGCCAGTCCACGCAGGACCGGCTCAAGCGCGAACGAGTCGGACAGTCTCCGCCTCCTGCTACAACCGCACGAGCCGACGGGTTCCAAAGAGCAGTTTTGGAAGGAATTTTGAGGGATTTGAGAGGGAAATTTGAATGTAGGGACTGTTTAGGGATTTCCTTTTGATTTATGTGCATTAAATAGTTTGTTTTCCTAGGGTTAGGACATCTTGAATTTGGCTGAAATTTGAGATCTCTTAGATTTAGGTTTTCCTTTGGGCTCTAGCGGCGTCTAGAGATTTGGGAGAGATCGATCCTCCTCTCGAATAGAGGATCAATTGTATCTTGCTATTTTCCATTTCTCATCAAATAATACAAATTATCTACTGTTTTCGTGTTTTTGTATGGACTTTTGTGGAGATTTCTTGCTGTTTTCTAAAGATTGATAGGAATTACTTGAGATCTTCAAGTGTTTCCTATCAACACCCTAAAGTTATCATATCCCTTTTGTTAACATCGAAGTTATCATATCCCTTTTTATACCACATTACTGCTACTGCCATTCTAAGATACATCTCTATCCTCTTTTGGCTGCCTTCACCGAGCTCCAACTTGAAAGCCCGAACATTCCCATCTTGCAGTTGTCTTATTCAATAAAATGAATACAAAAGGATTTTTTATCCTCCAGTACTAGTTTGAAATCTCAACAGTTGTCTATTGCATCAAACTGAGAAACAGAGCAATCACAAAAGTCGTGCTCTTGCAGGCGTTGCCACTGTTCCCTACAGCTGGCCGTTGAATTTTTTTCTTCCTTGCTGCTGCTGCTGCCAACATCTACAATAACAAAAGAGATAGCTTTCTTCTCTCAATTCTCCTTGAACACCTCACATTATCTATCAGGCATCAAAGTTTTACGAGAGGTACTTATATTTACGAGTCACCAAGGTATCCAAAGGTTATTTATTCGTTGTTTGGTTTTAAACTGCAGGAACTATAGCCTAAGAAACTATAATAAAAATAAGGAAGACTGTACCTTTGCCAGTCTAACCTGCATTCCAAGCCATTTTGAGGCAGTGCTCAGCTAAATTGAAGGGAGCATATTTTGAAGAAGCAGAGATAAATGGACCACTCTCTCATAGGACTATAGGAGACAAAAGGAATAAACATTCACCTTCTGTGGTCTATCCATAGTAGAATCAAATTGTACAATCCCTGATGCAATCAATTATCTCCAAAGAAACTTAATCTCTATTTCAGAATTCTTTAATCAGATTGCATTACCTTTGGTCAATTTATTTTGAAGTAGAACTGTTGGGTCAATGGAAAATATCCTTGCAACTTTTTTTTTTATTTTTCCTTTTTTTATATGATAGAAATCTAGCTCATATATTTTTATAATCTTGTTATAAATTTTAAGACGGTTCCTGGGGGATAAACCCTTGATACAAGAGCCAAATAGAAATGCACGCCTAATATTTTTCTAAGAAGAAATCAACAGTATGAGGAATAAGGATAGAACCCATGACCTTATAGTTGAGCGTAGTTATGAATCACTGGGCCAAAATTTAGTTCATTTTTATTATTTTTTTCTTTTTTAGGCCAAGTAAATTCTATTATCAATCAATGAAAATAGTTCAACACAGTAATTATGTAACATTGTTAGATGAAATAAAGAACTAAAAAAATACACCTATAAGGCCAACATGTGGCAAATGAACCAACTTTCATAAGAGAGGAATCTCGAGGGATTTCATTAAAAACTTATAATTTGAAGCCTTATTTTGCTTGAAACATTAAGCCAATAAGTTTGAGTATGTCCAACAAATTTTATATAAGTAATTTTGACCATTTCATAATCACATAAATGTTATTCTCCAAAGAACTATTCCAAATTATCGATCTATCTTTAAAATATCTTTAGGTTATCCCAACCATGAAATATAGTGATGTGAAACAAAATTAGAGGATGTGAAACAAATTTGGAATCACTTAGAAATTGACGAAAGTTGATGTAAGCATAGTAACAATAAACTAATGTTTCACCATATGGGATTTAAGAAATTAAAGATATCAATATTGTTACGGCAATCGGTTACATAAAAGAAGAACAAGAACTTAAAATAACTTCAAACATAAACATAAACTTAAATGCTGAAAACTTAAATCCACCACATAACATCTAGAAAAGTCGCCTCTAGTTTTCCTCACTCATGCTCTATGAAAGGCTTTAGCGGAAGAAAAGTCTCAGCAATCCCAATGATGCCACCAAAATTGAGTGGATGCTTAGGGTTTTGATCAACGGAGAGTTGGCTGGAGAAGGAGAAGTTGGTGGATGTCCGATGATCCTCCACTGTCTGGCGATTAGGGGTGTCAAAAATTGACATGACTGGAAACCCGACTCGAACCCGACGCGGGAAAATCCGGGTTCGGGTCAACCTGTTTGTGAAACGGGTTGGGTTCGGGTTCAAATTTTCGACCCGTTTGCAAAACGGGTCGGGTTCTGGTTGACCTGGAAACCCTCGGGTCAACCCAAACTGACCCGGTTAGCCGCGTCTGCGTCTAGTCGCGAGTCGAATCTCACAGTCGCGTCATGCCAGGCTTGCCAGCCATCTCGGTGGTCTTGCGCATGGTCAGTCGCGTCAACCCGCTTCCGCGTAGGCGCGTAGCCACTAGACGCGTACGTCGCGTAGGGTGTCTCCCGTCTCTGACCCCGCATGCGGCAGCGACATGCCTCGACCAGAGTCACCACTCGCCAGACGGCCAGTCGGCCACGACTCGCACCCGCAGTCCGCGACGTCTGTCAGTCCCGTACGCTGGCCAGTGGCCTCGCCCTGTGCTGGCCTCAGACCTCACCCGACATGCTTACAGCGTGTCCGTACAACCACACGACATTGCAGCCTTCAGGTTTGCATTTTTTGAACGGGTCATGGGTCGGGTCGGTTCAACCCGGAAACCCGTGCGGGTCGGGTTCGGGTTGGAAAATCCGACCCGTTTGCAAAAATGGGTCGGGTTCGGGTTGACCCATTTACGGTCGGGTCAAGTCGGGTTCGACCCGAACCCGACCCGTTGACTCGAATTGACACCCTACTGGCGATTTGTTGTTCGTCAATAGTCTCAGGCAAGTTGAAGAGGATGCGATCGACGTAATTGTCGACATTGTCTTCTATCTCCCAGTTAGGGTCGAAGAAGGACGATTGAAGGATGTCTATCCGACCTTGATAATCGTAGATGAAACTGTGGTCTATTTCGGGATCGGCCATTCACATACGAGAAGGAGTGGGGAAGGATGATGATCTTCCTTTTCTCTTGGAATATCTTTCATTAGAGAAGAAAATCCCGGAGAGAAAGAGAGAGGGAGTGGCGGCCAAGGAAGGGGAGGGGTTTATTTTGTGAAATTAGGGTTAGGGTTTCCAATAAGGTAAGGAACTAAAATCTGAAATTATTTTAGATTTAGTAAAGTTGGGAAGGGGATTTGGGATTTGAATTTGGAAGTTCAAAATCAATTGGAGGGAAATTGAATTGGAGAGAGGAGAGGGGCTAGGAGGGGGGCCAGCGACATGCATGGGAAAAAGGAAGGAATTGGGGGGAATTTAATGCTTCCTAATTCTTGGGTCTAATTTAGGGAAGGGATAATTAAATCCAATCTAATTTAAAATTAGGGGTTGTCAATCTTTGACACGACCCGAAAACCCGACCCGAACCCGACCCAAAAAATCCGGGTTAGGGTCATCCCATTTGTTAAACAGGTCGGGTTCGGGTTCGGATTTTTGACCCATTTGAAAAACGGATAGGGTTCGGGTTGACCCGACAACCCGCGGGTCGACCCGTTTAACCCGGATCCCGCTAGACCTAACCCGGTTTTCGGCCCTATCTCGCGAGTCGAGCGCCCGCACTCGCGGATCACGGTCTCGCGAACGACTCCTCCCGGACTCGCGGAGTTGCGGACCCGTTGGCTTTGCCCGCGCTCGCGATCCCGCACCTGCTGGCTTCACCCACGCTCGCGACTCGAACTCCGACGCTCCGTCCTCACGACTCGGTCTCCGTGCTCGCGATCCCGCACCCGCTGGCTTCGCCCTCACTCGCGATACCGCCCGCGCTCGTGACTCGAACTCCGCCCTCGCTGGCGCTTGCGCTGCTTCAGCTGTTCAACCACTAAATCCGAGTCGGGTCGGGTCAACACGGCAACCCGCGCGGGTTGGGTCCGGGTTGAAATGTCCGACCCGTTTGCAAAAATAGGTCGGGTTTGGGTTGACCCGTTTAGATCCGGGTCAATCCGGGTTCGACCTGAACCCAACCCGTCAACCCGAATTGACACCCCTATTTAAAATTAAATTAGATTTAGATTTAGGAGCTTTCCTAATTTAGATTGGGTTAATTTAGGAAAGTTTTGAAATTCAAATTTGAATTTCAAAATTGAAATTGATTCTTTCCCAAATCATCTTGGATAATTTAGGTAACTAAGGATGATTAAATTCATCATTAAGAAGGGAAAGGAGGTGGGGTGGCCGGCGGTGGAGCTTGAGGATGGGTTGGACTGGCGGTTTGGGAGTTAGGCCGGCGGTTAGGGATGGGGTTGGGAAGGGGCCGACGGTTAGGTGGTGATTGGAGGGTGGTCGGCGGTTGGAGCAAGGGGAGGGGTGGTCGGCGGCTGAAATCAAGGGGAATAAGGGCCAGCGGCTTGATACAAAGGAAGGAATTTGAACCACGAGCCGGGGACACTTCTGCCGACTGGTGGATGTTGCTTTTGCCCACACCTTGGGACTTCACCACTCAAGAATTCACAAGTTCAAGAAGAAATCAGAAATTTTAATAATTAAACATTAAAACCTTAATACAATACTAAGGACCTCATATATAGGCCTCTAAGAAGAGAAAAAAAGAAAATACAGAAATGTCCTCAGGGCTACAACTCAAAATAACCAGCAAGGGTACAATAGTCAAACAGAAATGAAATAAACTCATATAAAAAATATATAAAAAATAATCACTCCTAATCGTAGCCGTCAATCTACGATGCCTCCGGTGATAGAACTTCCAGAATCTCCTGCTGATGTCCTCATCATATAGGTATGCAATTTTTGTTTTCTTGTTAGTTATGTTGTATTCATTTAGAACCATGAATTAAATCATTTCGCTTAAACACATCTTTTAGTTATTTTTTCTATTGATTCAAGTATTATGTTTAACTTTAGCTGATGTGGTGACACATCATAATGCTCTAATACCAATTTGAAGTTGGAGTCCTTAGGAGTTAGTGATTTTTTAATATAACTTAGGGTAAGATGAACGACGAGAAAATAAAAAGATCAGAAACTACAAGTTACACTTTTCATATAAAAATGTCAAGCATTCTTCACTCATTCCAATTAATATTTCAATGTTCATGAAAGTAAAGTTCTAGAAGACACACAGTGAATGAATATAAAATTTTAGTAACGATTAAGTTCTCACTTTGAAGAGGAAATCTGGCACATCACACTTGATAAAATTTCAAGTATCACCCTTAACTAGCAATGAAACAAATAAGAACAAGAATAATGATGAAAGGCACCTTAAAGAAAGGAGATGCACGTTGATACAAGGATACTTGATGTAGAACGAACAGCTAGTCATGATTAACAATTAGAAATATAAAATTAATTCTAGCAAATAGAAAATCCGAAATTAATTTGGGAGGGATTGATTGGGGGGAGAATTAATTCGAGGGAGCAAAAAGGGAAAGAGGGAGAGAGAGGGGGCCGACGGTTAAAGGAGTGGGGAGGGGATGTGGGAGGGAATTAAGGGATTGAGATAGATTGCCAATCAAAGCGAATCTAAATAGAGAAAGAGGCTTTAATGCAATTGTCTCTCTAAATTAAATTTGAATTAATTGGCCTTGATTGGAGGGACTTCCTTAATATAACTTCTCTTATTTTAGGAAAGCATTTCAAATTCGAATTGAATTAAAATCTAAAATTAAAACCTTCCTAATTTAAGATGCATCACATATGGAAAGTTATCAATTAGGGATTTGAAATTCTTTAATGGAGATTGATTGGAAATGTAATTAGGTGCCTTAATGGAAATATGATTTAGGGAGGAGAGAGATAGGGCCGGCGGCTAAAGGAGGGAGGGAGGAGTTAGGAAGGATTTCAAATAGTTTCCAAGCAAAGCCAATTTAATTAAAAGAGATTTAATGTTCATATCTCTTTTAGTTTGAATTCAAATTCAAATTGATTTGATTGAGAAACATAACTCATGTTAAATTAGGAAAGAATTCAAATTTGAAATTGATTCAAAATTGAATTAATTATCATTCCAAATTCGTCATGATCTATTTTAGGAAAGTAGTAAGAATAGGAAAATTTGGAGACAAAGGAGGGGAGATGTGGGGATTTAGTCTGGCGGCTTAGGAGGGGAAAAAATAAGGTGGAGTCGGCCTATGATGTGGGTGGAGGTTTCGACCAAGAGGAGAAGGGGAGATTGATGCCGACCTAAGGAAGAGATGGTGGTGGTGGGGTTTCGGCTAAGGGAGGAAGATGGGGGTGATGGACGGCGGTTAAGAGGAGGGAGGGGGAAAGGTTGAAAGAAAGAGAACGACCACGAACCCGGACACTTCCTGCAGTTGGTGGGTATTGCGATGCCCTCACCTAGGGACTTCAATCTCTCCAAGAACTCTCAAGCTTTCATAAAACACGCAAGTGCAGAAATTTCTTGTAATAATCTTCATTAACCTCAAATGATGAGGAGGAGGTTTTAAATAGCCAACATACAATGAGGGAAAACAAAAAAGACAAACATGCCCCTAGGACTTACATAGGACTACTCCCTCAAGTGAGGGTAAGAACAGAAAAAAAGCGTAAATAATTCAAAATACAAATAATAACTCAAAATAAAGTGTGGCGATCATGGTCGTCGATCTTCGACTCCTCCTCTGATAAACTTTCACGGTCGGATGTCCTCATCAATACTCACCCTGGAAAATAATAGTCAGCATTGGGAAAGTATTCAAAGATCGAATATCTAACAAGCGCACATACAAGAATCAAAGAAAATTAAAATTTTAGTTTTTACTTGATGTTCAATAGTTTTTATATGCTTCATGGTTCTAGCCTACAAAGAACCCAAAATAAGAATTTCACATAGTCCTCAATTAAAAAAAAAAGTTTCAGTTTTATTATCATACAAACAGTAGGAATCAACTTTAGGTTTAATTTTTCAACATAAAATATGGTGGAAAAAGAATTGTGCCAATTCACGGGACTGTAGCATAACAAGGACAATAGAGAATTGGGATTGTAGTTATGGCATCACACATACTTCTGGGGGCTATGGCAAATCCGAGTGTTGTATATGGGGAGAGGTGACAAGCCAAGAAGCGGGGAAGCAGGCGACACTGTAGCTGGAGCAGTTTTGTGGGAAGCATGTACCTGGAGAAACAACAGAGGGAAATAACGGGAAAAATAGCTAAAGCGGTAAGCAGTGATAGAAACAGGGAACAAGGCCAGGATGCAGCGGGAGGTATAGGCATGGGAAATTCCACATCACTTTCTGCCCATTTTTTCTGCTTCTATTCTTCTGTCAATGTGCTCATTCCATTTAAATATTTTCCACAGCTTTTTTTTAAGGGAGTATAGGTTCATGTTCATTTAGCTGTTCATTTCAGTAATTTATATATATGTATATTCGTTTATTGCTACTTGCACATCTCAGTATTCTAATTTTACTACAGCCTGATATTTTTGGATCTCCTTCTTAGCTGTCAACTCTTGAATTGAGATCGATTTCTTATCTTTTGAGATGGCTGTTTGCCTAATCAGCTCATTTTGCATGACTTTAATGAGATTGGGTGTTTTGTTGTTACTTCTTCCTTTAAAATTTGTCCCTCTGGTGAAAATTCGCAGAATTATCAATTTAATCTGTTTTAGATCATGGTTGTTATTGCTGTTGTCATCTTCTCCGTGACTATCATTTTAAGTAGAAGAATATTCTTGCCTACATCTTTGTTCGTGAGCATGTTATTCTGTTCAAAGATTTGTTTCTGATCTTGCTCAGTGCTTGATGATCAATTCGGTCTTTTTTTCTGTATTTTGAGATGAAAACCATTTTTAATGAATTCAAGATTGCCCAGGGGATCTTGTGAGTATCTTTTCCGGAAATGATTATTCTACTACGCGTTCTGTTGTGGAGACGAGGGTCAAAAAGCTTGTGCTTGCCTGCATGAAGACAATCCACCATAACAGGTTGGTTGTTTTGTTCTACTTCAAATTAACATCTAATGTGGACGCTGAGTTTTTGGAGCCTTTACATATCTAGTAGACTTAAATTGAGTTTCACTGTCTTTTAAACAGAGCATTTTGTAGGTAACACCAAAATGTTACATCTTTATAGAAATAACACTCATTCGATGTTATATATGATAAAACCACCTAGTCCGAAGTGCACAATAAAACTTTGAACTATCCTTTTAAATAATTTGATAAATTCAAAATGGTTTGGATGTATAATGTGCACATACTCAAATTAGTAATGTTAATTTCGTAAATAAAGAAGATTTCAATGTTATATAAGTTAATCTCTCTTTTAGAACTAAGATTTCTTTTCTTGAAACTTACGTTATGATATGCTTTTAAAATTGACTTGACTGTTTTTTCAATGCTTTGGAATTTTTTAAAATAGGTTGAGATTCTCCCAAAGAAAGAGAGCTTTTACTAGCAATGCAGAGAGTTCTAACATGTAGTCGCATTATAGAATATGAACATATTCAAAGTCATTTATAAAATCTGGCTTCACTATCTTTTTGAAATCTTTTTTTAAAATAAAATATATCAAAATGTAGAATAGATTCAAATCCAACTAACTGATGATTTGCTCTAAAAAATCTTCCAGAAAATTTACATAGTTAATACTCAGTTCATGTACTTTTGTTAAAGTGCATGGATTAATTTCAGGATCAATTTTCACAAAAAAGCTATCAAATAAGTATTAAATGAGCATTTAGCAAGCTCTTATGAAGAAATTTATTAGCAAAGAGCATGTTCATGAATAGAAGCTTAGCTTGTCTATATGGGGGGCTTGTTCGATTAAGCCGAGCTTCATTAACTGTACTCGATTTTGTTTAATTATTCAACTAAAAGATATATATGGGTATCAAGTTTGAGTGTTTTATTTTGATTACATGCCTAATAAAGTCCTAGAAAATGTGTAGTGATTGTATTTCTTTGTTTTTTTGTTAAACGAATGTTTTAATTTTGACAGTTTGTAGATTTTCTACCATGATATCTCAAAGTTGCCATTGCAAATACAATTTTTCAGTAAGCAAATTAAAATTTCAAATTTTAATAATTTATTACTAGGTGAGATGCTAATATGCTGAGATAAGCTTTTTAAAGATTTTGATCTAGTTAGACAGATTAAAAAAAGTAGACAATATATTATTTAAAGATGAAAACGCTACTATTAAAAGTTATTAATATATTTCAAAGAATTATTTTTTTGAAGAATAATAAATAGCATAATGATGTATTTTATAAGATTGATTCAACAAAAGTGAAGTAGTGTTGACTTTGAACAAGCTGGATAAAAGTAAAGCTTTATATACAAATAAGCCACCTATTGTAATTTGGATTGTTATGAGTGATATTGTTGTGATTTGGTTAATGAATCTTTCAATAATTTTTTTGAAGACTAGAGGATGCCAAATAATTAGTGAAGAAGCATTTTTGCATCAATATTTAAGAACAAAAGAGATATTACGATTATGATAATTATAGTATAATCAAATTTATGAGTCATACAATTGAGTTATGGAACATAGACAATATAAAATTACATCCATACTAGAGAGTCAATTTGGCTTTATGCTAAAAAGCCACTAATAGTGATGATATTTATGCCATGAAATTTAATGGAATAATATAAAAAGTATCTTCATATGCTTTTATTGATATTGAGAACACGCTTAATTGAGTATTGCGACAATTGTTTGGTGCTCATTAAGAAAAATGTGTTTTAATGATATGTTGATGTTATTGAAGATATGTATGATGGATTATTGACTAATTTATGAAGAATTTATGGAATGAAGAAAGAGTTCTCAGTGTCAAGGATTAATATTAAGTCCATTTCTTTTTTATTGATTATGAACATGCTTATAAAATATATTGAGTGTGAGGTGTTTGATGTATGTTTTAGAGTTTCAATTTTGTATAACATCAATTAAAAATAAGTGAAGGTTTAAACATAAAAAATGTTCACAATTGATACAATACTTTGTATAATAGAAAAATAATTGAGTTTATGCGTGGGATTTTAAACGTTTATTAAGAGGTGATCCCTCCTTTCCAACACTTTGGGGGCCAAGTTTTAGATGATGAGCAATATGAAGTTTTTCAAGGTAGATTATTTCACTTTCCTAGAGATTTTTTTTTGAAAAAAAAAAGACCATCTAGGGTTCATATTAAATGTGAAGGATTGAGATTTTCTATGGTTATATGCTCACTTATTAATTACATCTCATGCACCTGAGAACATTCTTAATTAATGACATCACATGCACACTTAGGATTGGTGATTGTTGGTTTGGTTATGCTTGGGAGATTAGTGATTAAATTAATCATGATCCCATGGTTTCATTATCCCATATTAACCTAATATAGTCTACTAACGATATTGGGCATTGGCGATGTTTCATCAGGGAAATCTTATTAGCATTCATGGGTTTTTTTCTATTAGATATCCTTAGTAGATTTTGGTTGTGATTATGTTTAATCATTAATGATGCTTATTCTTTTGAGATTGGATCTAATGGTTTAGGTCTATATTGAATTAGTTCGAGGAGGTTAGTATGTTTTTTAGTACTTCATGATTTTTTTTAACACTGTTGTTACTAGGTCCTAAGATCTTGATGAAAAAAATAGAAGGTTGCATTAGGTAGTCAACGACTAGCGTAAATCTTATTGAATAATTATGATATGAATCATATATTTTGTTATTGCTAGGTCGTTCCCTTGAAGGGAAGCATTATATGACTTGAATACAACGAGAGTGCAAGGGTCCTGCTCTCGGGTGCAATGTTAAATAAGCAAGGGTTCTCACATCATGGACCAATGTGGGCAAAGAATCTAGTATGAAACAAGAATTATGCTATGAACTTGGAATGTAGATTCCCCTACAGGCAAATTATTGGAATTAATAGATATTATGATTTATAAGAAGATAAATATTCTATGCACTCAAAAAGCGAAATGGGTTGGAGAGAAGACTTAGGAGATGGATAGTTTAGAATTTAAACTATAATATTAAGGTAGGAGTTGTATTAGAAATAGTGTAGGTGTTATTATAGATAAGAGTTTGAAGGATAATGTTGTAGAAATTAATATAATTGGAGATAAAATTATAGCTTTAAAGATTACTGTTGATACTAAGATTATTAATATTATAAATACTTATGCTCCTCAAGGAGCTTTTGATATATGTTTAAAATTAAATTTTTAGAATGACTTAAAAGAATTAATACAAAAGATATCTCTGGATGTTCTTACTAGACATTTGCAAGAGGATGTACCCTGGTGTATGCCTTTTGCTAATGATAGTCTTCTTGTTGATAAGACTAGAGAGGGAGTTGACAATATATGAATTATGGAGGTCAACCTTAGAGCCTAAAGATTTTTGTTTGAGTAGATTTAAAACTGAATACATAGAGTGTAATTTTAGTTGTAATAGATCTAGTGGAGATTGTGATTTTGAGCGATCAAGTCATTAATAAGAGTACACGTTTTAAATATCTCGGGTCTATTGTTTAAAGTGATAGTGAAATAGATGAGGATATTATTAGTAGAATTCAAGTTAAATAGTTGAAGTGGAGGAATGCATCGAGCCTATTGTGTGTTAGAAAAGTATCCATCAAACTTAAGGAAAAATTCTATAAGATGGTGGCGAGACCTGCAATGCTTTAGGGCGTCGAATGTTGGCCATTAAAAGAGAAGCATAAAGTAAAGCTAAGTGTTGTAGAGATGAGGATGCTCAGGTGGATGAGTGGCTTCATCTTTAGAGACATAATGCGAAACAAGTACGTATGAGGAAAGGTTGGAGTAGCTCCAGTGGCGGATAAGATTAGAGGGAGCCAACTTGATGGTTTGGACACAAAACATCGGCCTTCTGATGACCCAATTAGGAGAGTATATATATTGGATTTGGCCTATGTTAAGAAAGATAGAGGTAGATCTGAAAAGACTTGGCTTAAAATATTAGAAATGACATTTTTTATTAAATTTAAATGAGAATTTGATTTCTTAACATAACACAACGGAGAAAAAAAATTTATGTAGCCGACCCCACATAGTGGGATAAAGGCTTGATGTTGTTGTAGTATGATTTTTTTACATGACTATTGGTGTTTAACAAATCAGTCTTGATCGATCCACATTTAGGTTGGCTTGGGAGCTTAATGCATGATCTATTCAATGATTAAAAATTGAGTCCTAAATTTACTTTTGAATGAATGAAGCGCACCCTAGAGCATACATATTGAATATTATTTGAGTGTTTTTATTTCATACCCCACGACGACCCCTTTAGATTAACCCGAGACGAATAATGATATGAACTACTTCATTTTTGTATACCATAATTTCTAAATCAAAAGAAGTTAAAGTTAACACATTCATTAGAGCGGAAGCATTTCCTGAAAAGTTTTTATTTATTTAACTACAAAGCTTTTAAAATAAATCATAATTCATATGTATATTATCAAAATTTTATAATAGACATACTTGAGTAGGCTTTATCTTACAATAAATCTTTACACTCAAAATATAGAATATAAGATCAAAATATGGCTCTTTTGGGTTCTATTTTAGCCTTTTATGTACTTAAAATAACATTTAACATAATATTGTGTAAGCTAAAAACTCAGCAGGGTAAACAATTTTAATTAAAATACAAATATTAGAAAAATTCATTATTCTCATACATTAGCCTATGTGTTTCTTGAAATCTTTAAACATGAAAAATATCTGAATAACATTTGATTTACCCGCAAGCATGCTTTTCGCAACACATTAGAGCTTCAAACATTAACAATAGTTCATTAGAAGTGTGTGCGATTTTCGTTTGGTTAAATTAGTCTTCTTCGAATTTCCTTTATTTGTTATATATAAAGTTATTACTTTAGATTTCGAATATATCATGTATGTGAAAGTGATTTGTTGGTTATCGTAAGCTTGAAAGCTTCGTGTTGAAGACCTTTTTGCCTCCATATGGGCCCACATTTGTTTCCGTACCCGTGCAAGTCATTATATACATCTTAGCTTGAAAACCCTTTTGCTTTCATATGTTCTCATCTTTGTCGTCGTTTCTATATATATGTTATAATATTGTCAAATTATCCATGTACATGATCTTTCTGAAGCTCATTCCATTAAATTTTATTTTTCAAACATTTAGATGTATACATCATTTTCTCTCATTGTAACATTATACATGTACACTTTAAAATTTTAAATTAGGGTTGCAAATGAACCGAACCGAGCCGAGCTTCAGTCTGTTCGAGTTCAAGCTCGTTTGTCAAAACCGAGCTTAAGTTCGGCTTGAAGCTCTTTGAGCATCTTGGACACCTGTTCGTGTTCGAGCTCAGCTCGTGTTCAGGTTTGAACTCGTTTAATTACAAACTTGTTGAGCCTCTTATCGACCGGCTCGTTAAACGAGCCGAACGTACCACAATACACAAAATAAATTTATTTATTTTAATTAGCCGAGCAGCTCGTTGCTATCCTGCCCAGCCCACATACCCACCCGCTGCCTGCTGTTCAGCAAATGGGTTGTAGATGTTTTTGTTTTTATATATCAAAATCCCTCTACTCCAGGCGATGTGGGACTAAATCCCCACAGTTTTTTTTGTTTTCTTGTGGCCACAAAGGAGAGAGAGAGGCAGGCGGCGGGAGAATGAAAATGCGAAAATGAGGAGAGAGAAAGAGAGCATATTCACGGCGGGAGAATAAAAACTTTATGTTTTTTGGTTTTCAAGGCTCGCTTAAACTTTAAAGAGTATATTTAAAATTAGTTAAACTTTAGTTTTTTTTTGGTTTTGCTTATAAGTACAATTGCTGCTCGTTTTTTTTGTTTTGCCTATTACTTATATATATATATATATATATATAATTATTTAAAATTAGTTAAGATATAATATTTATTTTTAATTAAATACGACATAATTGAGCTTTTTAACGAGCATATTCACGAGCTCTAAACGATATTATTCGTGAACATAAACGAGCCGAACGCCAAGCTGTTCAAGTTTGTTTATTTAGCTATTGAGTATTGTCAAAGTTGTTCAAACTTGTTCATTTATTTTATCAAATGAACATAAACAAGCTCTTATCGAGCCGAGCCATGAGTAGCTCGTCGAACGCTCGGTTCATTGCAGCCCTATTTAAAATCGACTGATACATTTTATACTTTCATATAAAGGACGTTTCAATGCATTAACTTATGTACTGATTTAACGTACCAATTTATTTTCAATTAGCTCAGATAAGTTATTTTTGAATTAAAATTGCATATCTTGCTTAATTGACAATGTTGACAATGAATCCTTGCATTGACTATATCGTTATTGTCAACCCGAATCTTCTTTTGTTTGCAGATAATCTTAATAAGAGTGTGTGTTAAAATCAAATTTCAACTTCTAACACAATTAGAAAAATTAATTTAGCCCCAAAACAATATTTTTTATCCTCAAAATAACCTTTACAACAACAACAACAAGCCTTTATCCCACTATGTGGGGTCGGCCACATGTCCTTTTTCTCCATTGTGTCCAGTTAAGAATCAAATTTCAAATTAATCTGTGAATAGTAACGTTAAAATCTTTCCTCATATAAATTTCAAATTCCACAACTTCCATTTGTATTCGATTCAACGAATAAAAAAAAATGATTTTACCTCCAGACCCTACATTTTTTTTCCCCTTTATTACCTTCTCTTCTTCAGCCAGCCTTCAGACCTACTTCTGTTCTGCGCTATAGGCCTACAGGCTGGATTCCACTATTGGAGCTTATTGGGCCGAGATTGCCCACCCTAGATTTAATTAGTTAATTTACTTATATTAATGTTCCATCCTCCTCTCATCCATCCGTCCAATTCATCACCACCATTAAATGGAGAGCTAAGTGGATTTTTGGCTTCACTATATTGCTACAGTGTATTAATCTGTGAATGTAACATTAAAATCTTTACCTAGAAAATTT
Organism: Dendrobium chrysotoxum; assembly: GCA_019925795.1. NCBI lineage: Eukaryota > Viridiplantae > Streptophyta > Magnoliopsida > Asparagales > Orchidaceae > Dendrobium > Dendrobium chrysotoxum. The sequence continues at coordinate 50,573,732 of CM034307.1, forward strand.
AATTGAAATGCATTTTAATTTATACAAGCTTAGATTATCACAATTTCTTATATATATATATATTGAAAATTTTACTACAAATTGTTAGATTTTATAAAAGTACTTATTAATTTTAAGATGTGTGAAAAATGGGGTATAATATTTTAGTTAAATTTTGGCATTTTTGCCTTCAAAATTTTGGAACAGTACATATTGGTCATTTATTGAGATTGCTTTTCATATCAAACATTTTATTAAAGGAGGATCTCAAGGGTGACTATTGAGATTAACATCTACATGATAGATGCATTCATGAGATGTCTTAGAATAGAAACTTTGAGTTGGCTTAAAGCTCTGGGCTGGAATATGATTGACTTAAAAGACTGTTAGAAGCACTAAGGTATTGTTGATTTGCTTGCTTGGGTGAGTATTTAGTTTACATATTGCAAGCAGGCCTTGATTTTGGGAAATGTGTTGTTATTCTAGTGGGATGCCCCCATATATATTTGTATGTTTAATGGGACTACAAGTGTTTGAACAAGCCTAATGGTTGATTATTGTGCAGGTAATTTTGCATCTTTAGACTTGGTAGAGAGGATGTGGATTCGGTATTTAGTTCACAATTTACCCAGAGATTTAAGAGTAGATGGGGCTTACATCTTTTTATTTTGTAAAAGGCTTACGAGACTCGAGCTTCGTTTATCTAGACAAACCCAACTCAAAGATTTGATAATTTTTATTTTTTATGTTTGATCTTATGGGCTTGATGGTTTTGTGCCAACTTAATTGTAATTTGTGTAGATGTGAGGAACGTGTCTCTAGATTTGATAGTGATGACCCATAAAAGTTAAGGTTATGAATTTGATGGTTTTGCACTCATTTAAATTGAAGTTGTGTTTGTGTTTTGAGAGTGTGGCTTGGGGAGTGCTGAGTTGACTTGACCACAAGATTGGGGCATATACACTGAGATTTCCTAAGAGGGAGGGTCTCATGATATTAACATACGGTTGGCCCACAAGGAGACTTATAGTTTTAATAGGTGTGATAGAACAAGCGCAATGCTTGATGTCTTGTTATTTTGTTGATTTGTTTTTGATGAGTTAAACTTGTTGATTTGAATTTGGATCTTGTTGACTAGAAGTTGATATATAGGCTTATTTGAGTTGGATTAGATAACTTGTAAGCTTGGACTTATATTTTGATGAAAAACGTCGGTCATGTGGTACTTGCTGCTCTTGTTTTAGAGAGGCTCAAGATTATTAGGGCTTACAACCTTTAGTTTGATTGATGCTCAAAGATCGAGGTGTTATGAGTGACTTATGACTTATAGTGGCCTTGGTTTTTTTTATGAGACTTACAATCCTAAAAGTGTGCAAGGAAGTTTAGTATTTGCCCATGTATGTGTCCCTTTGCCTTGATACACTTGCCATGTGGGATGAGGGATATCCAATGCTGATTTGGGATAACTTATAGTTTCTTGGGGCTCGACTTGACTAAATGATCACAAAGATAAGCTCTGATCAATGATCATACATCCTTAGAATTTTTTTTAATGAGCTTTGGAAGAATAATCTATTTTGAATTATTCATAATTTTTTTAGATTTGATATGAGTAATATTTGAACTATGATTTATGATTTTAATGGTTGGCTTTTCATTTTATTGTTTCAGTGTATTCATTTCATTTCAATTTTGTTTGATGATTTGATTTTCTTTTTTTAATGATTTAATGATTTACTTTGATTCAAATAGAATTTGCTTTAATTTTAAATTGGTTGATGTAATTTTTTATGTTTAATTTCATGATCTTTTTCATTCAATTTTAATTTACAATTTCGCTTAAATTTGCTTTATGGTTGGATTAAGGTTTATATTTGCTTAACTCGCACTTTGATATGATTTTTTCTTAACTTTTAGTTTTTTGTTTTAAATTTTAATTGATTATATTTGTTTAATCTAGTGTTTTTGTTTTCTATTTAATTGATTCAATATTTTTATTTGATTCTATTCAAGAATGGAGTGATTTTAAATTTATATGCTTGATGGGTTGTGCCAAATTAATTGTAATTTGTGTAGATGTGAGGATTTGTGTCTCTAGATTTGATAGAGATGACCCAAAAAGTTAAGGTTATGAATTTGATGGTTTTGTACTCATTTAATTTGAAGTTGTGCTTGTGTTTTGAGAGTGTGGCTTGGGGAGTGTTGAGTTGACTTGACCACAGGATTGGGGCATAGACCATGAGAATTCCTAATGGAAGGTCTTCTGATATTAGCATATGTTTGGCCCACAAGGTGACTTATAATCTTAATAGTCATGATAAAACTAGCACAATGATTGATATCTTGTAATTTTGTTGATTTTTCTTTGATGAGATAAACTTGTTGATTTGAACTTGGATCTTGTTGACAAGAAGTTGACTTAAGATTAGTTGAGCTAGATTAGATAACTTGTAAGCTTGGACTTATATTTTTATGCAAAAAGTCAGTCACGTGGGACTTGTTGCTCTAGTTTTAGAGCGGCTTAAGATGATTTGGGCTTGCAACCTTTAGTATGATTGATGCTCAAAGATTGAGGTGTTATAAGTGGCTTATGACTTGTGTGGTGGCCTTGGTTTTCTTGATAAGACTTACGATCTTAAAAGTGTGCAAGGAAGTTTAGTATTTGCCCAAGTATGTGTCATGTTGCCTTGATACACTTTTCATGTGGGATGAGGGAGATCCAATGTCTATTTGGGATAACTTATAGTTTCTTGGGGCTCGACCTGACTAAATGATCACAAAGGTAAGCTTTGATCGATGATCGGACATCCTTAGAATTTTTTCTAATGAACTTTGGAAGAATAATCTATTTTGAATTATTCATAGTTTTTTGTAGATTTGATTTGATTAATGTTTTAATTCTGATTTATGATTTTAATGGATGGCTTTTCATTTGTTGTTTCAGTGTATTCATTTCATTTCAATTTTTGTTTGATGATTTGTTTTTCTTTTTTTAACGATTCAATGATTTACTATGATTGAAATAGAATTTGCTTTAATTTTAAATTGGTTGATGTAATTTTTTATTTTTAATTTCATGATCTTTTTCATTCAATTTTAATTTTAATTTAAAATTTTGCTTAAATTTGCTTTATGGCTTGATTAAGGTTTGTATTTGCTAAACTTGCACTTTGATATGATTTTTTTTAATTTTTAGTTTTGTTTAAATTTTAATTGATTATATTTGTTTAATTTAGTGTTTTTGTTTTCTATTTAATTTATTCAATATTTTTATTTGATTCTATTTAAGAATGAAGTGATTTTAATTTTGTTGTTTGTTTGATTAATGAATTGTTTAATCATTTAAAATTTTTTAATTAATATTTTATGAAAATTTCTATAATGTTGATTTTACTTAGTTTAGTGTAATGTTTTAATTGATTTTATTTAAGCATATTAAGTTTGACTTAAGAGATACTCTTACATTAATTATTTTATTTTATTTTAATTAGTTTTTATTAATTTTATTTAACTTGATTTAATGATTTATATGACATGTAAATTTTTGCCATATAGTTAGTATTACTATATTTAACTATTTATATATTTATTAATTTTTTATTTATTTATATTAGTCTCTTTAATAATAATAATAATAATAATAATAATAATAATAATAATAATAATAATAATAATAATAATAGTAATTATAATAGTTGTAATAGTTATAATAGTGATAATAGTAGTAATAGTAATAATAATAATAATATTAATAATAGTAATAATAATATTAATAGCAATAGTACTTCTAGTAATTATAATTAATAATAATATTAGTAGTAGTAGTAATAATAATAATAATAATAATAATAATAATAATAATAATAATAATAATAATAATAATAATATTTGTAGTAATAATAGTAGTAGTACTAGTAATAATAATAATAGTAGTATTAATAGTAGCAATTATAGTAGTAGTAGTTGTAGTAGTAGTAATATTAATTGTAGTAATAGTTGTAGTAGTAGTAATATTAATACTAGTAGTTATAGTAGTAATAATATTAATATCAGTAATAATAATAATAGTAGTAGCGGTGGTAGTGGTAGTGGTAATAATAATAATAATAGTAATAGTGTTAATAATTATAAGAAAAAATAATAGTAATAATAATATTACTCGTGGTAATAATAATAGTAATTGTGGTAATAATAGTAATAATAACAATAATAATAATAGTAATACAACAACAACATCAAGCCTTTATCCCACTACGTGGGGTCGACTACATGAATCCTTTTTCTCCATTGTGTCCTGTTAAAAGTCAAATTCTCGTTTAAATCTAATAAAGAAAGATCATTTCTAATATTTTCTAACTAAGTCTTTTTAGGTCTACCTCTACCTTTCTTAACATAAGTCAAATCTAAGACCTCTACTTTCCTAACCGGGTCATCGGGAGGCCGCCGTTTTAATATAAATACATTTCAATGAAATTCTGTCATTTGATATGTTAATGGAAGAAAGGTGTGTGCATTAAACTCAACAGGCTTTAGGTCTATTTTGGGATTTAAGGAAGTTCCCTAGGTTCCATAAGCCCATAGTCGTCTCCTTTAGTTTAGGGTCATATCCGTTTGAGGCTCTGCAAACCTCAGGTGAGGGTTTCATTGCCAGAGTGGGAGGCTTTGTTTTTGCTCATTGTTGGAGAAGGAGCCCTCGAATGGGAGCTGTTGCCTCTTATGTAAGGTGAGATGTGCTGACATGCTTATGCTAGCTTGGTGAAGTATCATTACTAGCTCTAGGTCTCCATGCTCTCATTGTTGTTGAGTTGGCGCAGAAACGTTTGTTGAGGAGATGTGCTTGAGAATTTGATTAGGTTGTTGAGAAGATGTGGAGTGGTCTCGACCTAGAATCTTGGTCATTGCGGTACAAATTGCCTCTTATAAAAGCCATTTGCATAGGTGATTGCTGTTGCACGGTAGCTTTATGTGTAAGGGAGATGATCTTCAGTAGTAGCATAATAGGTTCAAGAGTCTTGTATTTGCCAGAGTCATTTTAATATTCACAACTTCTAGATAGGTTTGGGCCAAGTTATCTTTAGTGTCCAATGTCCCGGCTCTCTCTCTTTTGGCTTGACTGCGGCACTTGAGTGCATAGGGCCATGGAATTGAGAGGGCTTTGATTTAATCAGACCTATCTAATTTTGATTTAGTTTTCTTTTAGGTTTACTTCATGATATTAATGCGCAATTGGGCTAGATTTGAATATATCGTATGTACTTTTATTAAATAAATTAAGCTCTCTTTGAGTGATTCGAGTCTAGCATCCGAGCAGATTATGCTAAGTTGGAGTGAGTTGGGTTTAGCTTGATGAAATTGAGTCTGTTTCGAATGTGGAATGGGTGAAGCGAATTAGTTTAAGCTGCTCCTAAATAGAATTGATCTAAATTTAAACCAACTTAGGCTTTATCTCAGTCGATTAGGGTTGGTTTGACTTGAGCAAGATAAATTTTATTAAGTCAATTTGTATAACTTTGGGTTAATTTAGATTTAAGCTTAGTGAATTACATTAACTTTAAGAAAAATTGGACTCAATTGATGCAGATTATCTAAGTGATAAAATCAAGCCCAATTCAAATGGAATTGGTTGGGCCAATTAGTTTAAGTTACTCCTGAATACAGTTGATCTAAATTTAAACCAACTTGGCCTTTATCAGAGTGAATTAAGTTCGGTTTGACCTAAGCAAGATAAATTTTAGGTTTAACTTTGGGCTAATTTAAATTTAACCTTAGTGAAGTATAAGTAAAATTGGACTTGATCAATGCAGATTAAGGCAGACCCAGATGAATTTATCATTGAATTTTGCCACTTTTAAGCTAGATTTTAGCATAACTTCGTGTAGGTTTGGTTTAGATTACCAATAAATGGTTGAATTGAGCAAATTTGGGTTAAGCTTTGATTTGACCCAATACATCATACGCTAGATTAGAACCATTCCATGGAGCTTAGGATCCATCCCACCTATTGAGATCCGTGTTTTAAAAAGTGCACTTTAAAGAGAAAAAAAGCTTGCCTTTGAAACGAAGTGGTTTCAAAACGCTTTAAAGCTTGAAAGTTAAAGCCTTCGTGGTAAGAAGTGTAAGCCTCCTTGGTGTGAATTGTATGCTTGATAATGCGCTTTGATGCGTGGAAAGCTTAAGTTTCACTTTTTCCTGATTTCTAACTGGCTAATTCAACACTTTATGCCATTCAAAGGGAAGGAGCCAAATAAAATGGTCAAAAAAATAAAAGAAAACTACTTGCTTCTCATCTTGCCTAAGATCCTGCTTCCAAAGTCTAAAGACGAAAAAAAACTTCAGGTCATTTCAATATCTTCATATCTTTTGTAATATCTTGCAAAGAACCTATAAAAACTTATTATTAACTTGTCACACTTCCATGTTCTTGAGCTAGAACATGGCATGATTTTTAGTTTTGCTTTTGATGGGAATGTTGAACTAGAGGGCATCCATGGTCAAAATCAAATATTTTTAATAAATTTTTATCATGAGGATTTGATTTTACATTTATTTATCTGAACTTCAGAATTCTTAATATAGCTTTGCTTTCTTGGCGACAAGTTTCTTGTTTATCTTCCAATTCCTTGAACAGTTTAGGCTATGCAGAAGGGCTGAATGATTTGACTATTTTGTTGAACTAAATTACTTTTCCTTCATGCATTTTAATTGCTGAGAAATTTCTTGAATGGTTATTTAATTCTTTGGGTTTTTAATTTCATGCAAGCAATAACATGCAACACTTCACTTTGGAATGTGATTTTTTGACATCAAGCTTTTATTTCCTCTTCAGCCAAAGAGGTTGGTGCCCATTTTTTATTCATCCAGTGGTAGTTATTTTGTAATAATGAGAAAAATTGTAAGTTCTTGGATTTATGTAGAATGGAAGAGTTGTATGGTATTTGCAGTTTGTGAATTCTCATTCTGGAACCATACATGTAAGAAGACTGTCATTTAATCACGATTTTAGAATACGCCAAGATATATAGGAATTTAATATGTATAGTTAATGCGTTTTGCTTTTCATTATATTTTTCCTATTTATTTTCTAGCATGAACAATGTGCTACTGAAACAAAACTAACATTGCCATGCACCTTCTAAGACTTTGCCATTGTGCATCATCTCCCATTAGTGCACAGATGCACACCAAAACATTAATTCTCTTGTTGCACAGATCTCCACGGGGTTGCTCCATGCCAAGAGGATATACTTCAATGTTTGGATATCCACATAGGTCAAATTGCCTTGGAAATGTCATGATTTTGCCTGCTAAGTGCTAAATTTTATTATACCTTTGACAATTTTAGTAGTATTTCTTGGTACTTTATATTTTTTTTACTGAAATGGCTGCATTGAGTAAAGAAATATGGAACTTAATTTCACACTCTAAAATATCTATAATGTCATTATTTTGTCCTTTTTTATATGAAGCGTAATATTATAACCGGATAATGAAATGAGTACATATGACACAATTCTAAGGAATTGCTAGACTAAATGTGAAATAAAAAACACAATTCTAGAAAAATGGCAACAAAATAGAAAATATCCATCTATTGGATGATGATGTCCATTGCGAGCTCTTAATTCTGGCATCTCGTTTGTAGCCTTGTGAATATTGGGGAATGATGATGCATTTTTTCTTAGTTTTGCCACTCCTTGAAAGCAAGATTTGGAACCTCCAATCATTTTGGACTTCAGTATATTGTAAGCTAACATCTGCCTTAAAAAGCTCCTTAGAATTTATTGCAATGACATCCTTATCATTAGGAGTCGAAGAGTCGAAGAGCGGCTAACTCAACCGGATGATCCATACTAATGCTATTGGGATCATATGGGATTTTGATATCCTTCTTAGGGTTTGATATAGAAAGGGGAGATTTTGAAGGCTCTTATTCCATTAAGTGTTTGTTCCAAATTTTATGTGCATGATTATGGCAAAGAAGGTGAAACAACATCCGCCACGAGTGATGATGAATTTTGGTTATCTTCATATGCTTCTCATGAACCTTACCATATGGATTAACAACATATGATTTTCTCAGTTATGAGGGAGATTTGAAGCAATTAGAATAATTATGCCAAAAAAAAATTGCAATAGGTGCAAGACGACAAAATGTCTTCAAATACAACAATTTTCTAATACCAATAAGGTGGATCCAATCCAAATCTTCCTATCCAGAGGCAAAGTATCATTCATCTCAACTAGACCCTAGCCACAGAAGGCCTAAAAAGATGAGCCATAGCAACATCTACTTGTGAGGTTGCCAAAGATAAAGCCCAAAAAGTATAATGCAGACTGGTTAAAAGTTAAAACAATGTTATTTAAGTTGAGGTAAATAAGCCTAAATTGGAGTGATCAGAGATTCCATAAATTAGCAAAATTGAGGAGACAACTTTAATGCATGTATCGAAAAAAGCACGCATATAGTAGGTTCAACTTGAAAGAGGTTTAGAGTAATATGCTTCATGTCACGACCCGGCCCGGTAAGCTCGCATAGGCGAGGCGGGAACGGAAGTCGAACAGAAAGAAATAAAACATTCATATAACTTTAACATTATGTCTCCCAACATATAGAAAACATCCTCAATTATTTGCGTCGAATTCCGACGACTTCGAAATTTTACCTAAACTTGTCGCGGCGCATCGAAATGCGTGCGACACTTAGGAATGTCGTTCTTGGGTTTTACACTTCAATCAATAGTTTGATAGTAATATGGCTAGGATCAATAATTCAAATAGAATATTCACTAATGAAATGCAAGTCTGACAGAAATGAACATACAATCTCAAGACTAGGCCACCCAATAGGGAACTTACCCATAACACATAGGGCAAATGGAGTAGGTAGCTAAAAAATATTAGAATGCGTGTGAATAAATGTTGTTTATCGTGAAATATGACGGGATGCTTGTATTGAGAAGAATTAGGTACTTGGTGAAAAGATAATGAGAATTGGGTAGGTGAAATTTTTAGAGAACTAGAAGCCCTTCTTCTCCAACAATAGCAATGAAAGACTAAGGGGCATCAACATTAGGAGAAAGGATGGCTATAGGTGCCCAAACAGTTGGGGAAGGAATCACAATGAAAACATCTAGCACCAGAACCAGTGGGAGAGCCTTTATGAAGTATTGAGCTCTTGAGGTAGGAGGGGCGCCCTAAATAGTGGTTCATGTAAAACCTTAGGAGTAACCAATAAGAAAGAAAGCAGAGGTGTGATCCTTTGAAAAACCAATTATAAGGAAGGAGGGTCCAAATCAAAGGCTAGAATGATAGCCATATAGCCCCATCCATAGTCTAAAGGAACTGAATGAGCAAGACGTCGAAGGCAATATGAAGAGCATAAATGGATGAAAATATGAGAAGTTAATAAAGTAGGCAAGACAATAGCCTCAGGTGCAAGAGGGACTAAGATTAGTAGTCCAACTCAAGTGTGAATACAGGAAAAGCTAGATGTTGCCACCATGAGTCGTTGTCAAAAGAGATTGGGTGAACAAAATGAAAGGAGCGTGAGAAACACTCGGTGCATGCAAGGGCGTTGGTTGAGCATGACCGAGTACAGAGTCGTTAGTTGCTTGCGTGACAAGCGCAATAGATGAGCTCAAGGGATGTGTGCGCTAAGGAGAGCAGTTAGTCCGCTCATGGAAACGAAGTGTGAAGTGGAGATGAGGAGTATGAAAAATTATATTTTGTTGTTGATAAGATAGTGTTAAAATGAAATTAGTACATATAAGGCAATTCAAAATTTTTATCATATAAATTTAGATAACTGATAATATTTGGTTTAAAATCTAAGAGGTGTCTAATAATTTGGTATGTGATGTGAAAGAAATTGAGAGGTTACACTATGCTAGGAAGCTAGAGATTGTTTATTAAATAAAAAAAAAAAAAGAGGAATGGAAAGATATGCCTTGGCATGAACTAGATACTTCTATCTAGCAAATAATTTAACCGTCTAATAGGTCTTTTAGAAGAAGAGCAGTCGTGCCAAGTAAAGTTTTTTAATTTTTTGTTTTGGTCAATAATGAAAAGAAGTTTGTGAACCTAACTAAGTATAATTTTCATTTTCTTAAATGTTTTTTGGTGAGTTTCCTATCAGTTGACTGTACAACACTTGAATTTGGGATGGGTTTCTTGACTGCAATATCAATGTACTCGGTGCTTGGCATGACTTTGGGCATGTGATTCTCCCTTTATGTACTACTTTTTGATATTTTTTAGTGTACTTGGCTTTGAGATTTTTCTCTTCCTACTTTGCACATAGGGACGTCTTGAAGAATCAACTTCTGATGCCATCTGGTATGCCTACAACTATTTTATTGGATACAGTGGCCATCTTAATAAACTCTGATCTTCCATGGGCCTGCAAGGTTACTGCTCATCTTTTGCAGCAGAAGATCTTCCTCTTATTGCGTGGTATCATTCTCTGTAGCATGGTGAGGGTTTATCTTGCCAATTTATGTGTCAAGTCTTATAGAAAGCTAACTTAACTTTTCTATTCTTCTCTTTGAATAAAATTGGCTGATAGTACCAGTTATAGCATGGACAGTATTTTTTTTTAATTGTATTCAGGTTCGCTTTTTATTTTCATGACCGTGACTGTCATAGTTGTACTCTCCATATGAGCATCTGACTGGATGGTAGTACGTGATATGGATAGGTGCATTATTCAATAACATTGTTATTTAAACAACAAGTGGGGTGATTAGTTTAATGCTTTGTTGCTAAAAAATAGTGTTGTGTGCAGTGTACTATGATCCTCTATAATTGATCATTTTTTTTCCTTTTATCCCTTAGATAGATTGAAATAAAAAACGGTTGGCCAATTTGGGTAACAAATAGATGCAGATTAAATAGGACTAAGACGTTTATTAAGAATTTGTTATTTAAATATGCAATAAACTAAATGATTGACATTTGCTAATAATATAATATTAGGTCGTTGTAAGTGATACAAACAACTTTGAAGAGTTATGTAATTATGAATAGTTTTGTTTTATCCAACTTTAACTAGTTGTACTAGTTGGCTTCATGTTAAGAACATCGGTTCCATTATCCTCACGTGTTATGAAATAAATCAGCTTGGTTCTTGTTCTAGAACTTATTAACTGTGGCCTGACCCTTCAAACTTTCATTGAGTTTCAAGAAGGAATTCTCATTCCACTTCTTTTCATTATCTTGTACCTGGGCACTAAGTGAGTAGAGAATGATTCCCCATTAAGGTACAACTCTTTGCAAGTTGATAAGATCAAAACTTTCTTCCTACTTACTAAATTCATTCTTATTTTCTTTATAAAAGGTTTCAGTCATTCTCTTGTGCAAATGGAAAGCGAGGGATCTGTTGACTTCTGCTCAGATATCCAAGACAAAAAAGAAATGAAAAAAAAAAAGAAAAGACTAGACTAAATCATTACCTGTAACGCCCCATCCCCAAATCGCTGCTGAAATCCCGTCGCTACAGTGCCGCAGTCTGCGAGCGGCGCCGAACTATCGCGTCTGTCTCGATCCCACGCGCGATCTGCCTCGACAAAGCTTCCTCTCACGGCTTTAAAATGAGAAGTGAAGCTCTCATTTCCGGGACTCTTCATTCGCTCTTTCCCTGCTCTCACACGCAGAGACTCCCAAGCTCCCTCCTCTCTGCCCGATCTTCTGATCCCTGTCCCGATTTCGAGCTCCAACCCGACCTCCTCTCCTCCCTATTCCATCGGCCGAGAGAGAGAGAGAGAGAGAGAGAGAGAGAGAGAGAGAGAGAGAGAGAGAGAGAGAGAGAGAGAGAGAAAGGGAGAAGAAGCACCCATACCCGTCAGTTTGCCCTAGCCGACGCCAAACCAAGCCGAAGCCAAACCAAGCCGAAGCCATCCGACCACCTACCTCCTACAGCCGAGAACCCCTTCCTCCGTCGCCGATCAGCTCCGCTCCAGCGACGACGTTCGCCTCCTATCGGATCAGGGGATACGACATTTTGAGCGGAAACAACAACGGGAGTTCGCTTGCGTGAAGGTAACTTTCTCCCTGCCCGCACGCTTCTTCGGCTAAATCCAATAAATCCGCTGAACAGAGAAGGGAAAGTGAGGGATTAACTCACTATGAGGTTTAACATTTCCCTAATCCTGTCATAATCCGATCAAAATTTATTTAATTATGATTATTTTTAATTAGTTATTATTAATTATAAATAATTATAGTTAATCATTAATTATGATTTATTTTAATTAGTTATATTTAATTATTTTCCTAATCTTAATTAATGGTTATTTATAATTATTTATAATTAATTCTTATTAATTATAAGTGATTATAATTAACCGCTAATTATGATTAAGTTTTAATTAATTATTCTTAATTATTCTTAATCTTAATTAATTATTATTCATGATTATTCATGATTAATTATTATTAATTATCATAGTCATAATTAATATTATTAATTATAATTAATTACTGTTAAAAAAAAAGGAGGAATGCTCCTCTCTCCCTTGCCTCGTGCCACGAACCACCGCCGGTCGTCAGGTATAACCCTCCAACCCTAAAACTCCGAGAGCCCGCCTTGAGGCTCGCAGCGCGACAAAACGACCACCTATACACGCTTTTCTTAGCGTGGTGGGAGGAAGTGCGTCGCGAGGCTTGCAACGAATCGGGTAATCACTTCGAGAGCTCATTCCGTCGTTTGCGACGCACCGACAAACCGCCTATACACGCTTTTCGTAGCGTGGTGGGAAGGGAACCCGGTGCGGCGCCTACGACGAAGTGGGTGATCACCTAAAATCTCTTTTTCGGCACTCGCGGCGCACCGGCAAACCGCATATACACGCTTTTCGTAGCGTGGTGGGAAGGGAACCCGGTGCGGCGCCTATGGCGAGAAGGGGATATTCATAAGTACCCGCTCGCGGGGAAATAATTGCATTTTTCAAACAGGTGCTGTCGAAGACCCATACACGCTTTTCGTAGCGTGGTGGGGGATTGAAGATTTTACACGGCCGCGGTGTCCTCGAAAGAGGGCACCTACCATACACGCTTTTCTTAGCGTGGTGGGAAATGCCCAGTTTTCTCGTAGTTTCCCCTAAACAGGGGAGACGCCGGGAGGCTGCCGAAATTTCGGGTGAACAGAAGACCTGACTTGAACAATATTTGAACAATAGAAGACCCGGACTTGAATTCGAACTTAAGTGAACTTGAGAAGAAATCAAATTAAGTTTAAAATCAGATGATGTTGGATAGCGAGAGACTCAAATCTGGACTTTAACTTGAACCAAACAATAAGGATTTGAACTCAAGTCAACAAGCAAATAAGGGACTCGAACTAGAACAGGGCTTTTATTTGAACTCAATTTGAACTCATATGAATGGATACGAGGGAGTTGAATGAACCATATGGAACTGAACTTACAAGGATTACGAGGGACTCTGATTGGATTGAATCTGAACTCATGAACTCAAACAAACCTTCATATTAAACTCAAGTTGAGTTAAGACTCAAATGCAAACGTGACTTGAACAATCAAAGGAACTTGAGCTTGATTTGGATATCAAGTGGGCAGAACTTGAATCATTTGAACAAGCCACTAAACTCAAACTGAGCAAGGACTTGAAGTTGACTTGAATACAACAACGAAGACTCACACTGGACTCGGATTTGAAATGACACTGATTTGAACATCAAATGAACAAGATTTGAGACCGCACTTGGACCTGATTTGAACTCAAAGGACAGCAGGGGACTTGTGAATTTGATTCAATTGATTTAAATAAATTGAAATCCAAGCGAATATGAACTTAAACAATCACAAGGACTCGAACCTAAATGAATTCAAAAGATGAAGGACTTAAACAAACTTGTTAGTGGATCATACTAGACTTGAACAAAACATTGAACTAAACAAGAGCTTGGACATTTGGAACTCAAGTCAAAGCTTGAACCAAAGAAGATTTGGACTCAAATGAAATAAAATCAAACATCAATTCAAACTCGAGTTGGATGACAAGACTTGATTCAAAACAATAGAATTTGAACTTGATTTAAATATCAAGTGAACACAATTTGAATGCAAGTAAGGACTTGCAATTCGACTACACAAGACTTGAATTTGCTTGGACTACAAAGAACAGATGCAAAGGACTTTGAATTGAGCATAGAACTCAAAGTTGAACATGGTTTGAATTCAAATAAGCAATAACAGGGAACTAGACACACAAGACCTTGAAGCAAATACATCAATTTGATGATGAATGATGACAACATATATGGCAATTCATCAATTAATATGCATAGAAGTTGATGGTGAATGCAATCCATCCAGTAGCCTACGACAAAGTACAGATACTATGGAATTCATATAATCAGTAAGCAATGCAACATCAGGTGAATGAAAGTTAAGAGGGTTGATGGATAATAACAGTGGGCGTATCATAAGTGTAATGAATCCCCTATGGATACAAATACATATTCCACTTGCAAACAAATACAGGAGACCCGTCAATCTATACTAGTTCATCTATGAATGGTGAAGATGGATACGATGCAAGTGCAATGGCTCTACTGCAAGCACATTCAGAAGAGCGTAGCGAAGACAACTATTCCCTATGAGCTACGACGACCAATAAATTACTTGTGGATAACAACAGTGGATACGAAATAAGCACGATAAATCCTCTGTAGACACAAGTACATATGTCCTCCACAAACAAAGAAGATAAATATACAACAATAACTCTAGCCCTTCCTGCAAGTAAAGGTGGAGAATAGGCTACAGATGACAACACTTACCACCCGAAGCAGGAGATTCGTTGGTGTACTACGATCTACCTGCGTAAATCATGCAAGTAGTGCACGACAGTCTGCCTGTACAAAGCAGCAAACAGCTCAGTTCACAAGCTGCTGCATAACGCCACCGGATCTGCAACATCCATGCAAGCAGACAGAAGGCGTACAAATTCCCAAATGAAATCCCAGCGCTACGCCACCGGATCCGCAACTTTCATGCAAGCGGACAGAAGGCGTGTACAAATATTCCAAGAATACCCCTGCACGTGTGCACTTTAATTTGTATACACATAGGTACACTAAAAGGGGAAAATATAATCATAACCCGCATGGGCCCTGGCGAGCGTGTTATTGGTACACACGTGACGTCTAGGGATGCTGCGCGGGTCAATAGATTTGAACCCGATCCTCCTAAAGCAAGTAAATAGGAGTTGACAAGGTTCAATAAATATTTATAAAATGCCCCCAAATACCCGCATGGGCCCCGGCGAGCGTGTTATTGGTACACATGTGACGTCTAGGGATGCTGCGCGGGTCGATAAGTGAATTCAAGTTCGAGCCCGATCCTTCTATTCAGGTAGATAGGAGTTGACACGGCTCGAACTATTAAATAAATATACGGTTGCGACACTTATAGAGGCACAAGCCTATGAAACTCGATCCTCTGTCGACAGCTCGACAGAGTAGACAAGTTTCAATCCATAAATATGAATGACCCTAAAGTCACCCCGATGATGGCCGTGTTGAATGAAAATATCAACCGGAGGGGTCTATTCCAAACATTTCAAAATACCACCTCAAATACCACCCAATACTCCAAATCTCCAAAAATCCCAAATTCTTAAATGTTTAAAATTGAAACTCATCCATTAACCACTCAAAGCATAAAATCCATCCATCCTCCGCAACAGTTTGCCGAGATGGACAAATTAAAAAATACTTCAGCTCACAAAGAGCTAATGTCTGGTCGAAAATATCACTAGGATCCATTCTCAAACAATCTCCTGCCGGCAAGGACGTGGTACGAGTCCTCTAACCGGCAGTTTCGCCGCCAAATGGCACTGCAGGATAAACGGTTATGACTCGGGGCCCTCTGAACCAGGTGGTCGCCGCCAAATGGCACCATTATATTATGGTTATGGCCAGAGCCCGTATGCTCCCCAATGGCATCAAATCCTTGAGATATGAATCAATAGGATATGATCGATAGGGCACAAAGCCCTCTGTTAGCTCAGGTGGATTCAAATTTGTCCCCTTAGATAAACACTCATCCCAGGTCTACAAGGCACCCTTGGACGAAGCAACCCATGGCTGCCGACAAGGATCCTTCTGTCAGGTTGGGTCGACTACCTCCTCTGACTAAGTAGACCAGGGACCACGATGACCCGGGACGACGGAACCATGGGATCTTGATCGGGTCTATCATCCATTCCCCCACCATCCGCTTTAAGTACAAGATGGTGCAATTTTCAATTTTAAATATTAAATCTCCAAATCTCCCAATTTTCCAAATTCTCAAATCTTCAAACTTTCAAACCTTCAACCCATTGCTGCTACTATATGCCAGATAATTCGTGTCTTTACGTATCTGATTGATGACTAGCCTTAATCGAAAGTTCTCTCTCGTTACCGGGAGGGGTAATTAACTATAGGGGCTTGCGCCTATAGGAAACCAGAACTCAGATCATAAAGTCCTCACAAAATGAGGGCGAAATCTCTGGGTAGTGTCTTATCTACTATCTCATCTGCCTTCCAAAATTTACCTCGGAACTTAAATCGTTAAAACTCCCCCCTCAGAAAAGCAAAAAAGCGGGCGGAGGCCGGGGCCGAATTTTCGGAGCCCACTGGATCAAACTACCTCCTAATGCACGATCATTGGGCTCAACTTATCTTAGGCTTTGTAACGTAGTATTGGTATTGCCGAGTTAAACAACATCCAGTCAAATTGATTTAGATATAGAAGTACCATTTTTGTCTCCATCTTCTACCTAGTGCACTAAATAGGTAGCATGGTCAGTACTCTGTATTTTAACCCAAGCTTGTGAGAGCTGGGTTCATTTATCAGTCAATCTCGGTAATCAGTGAAAGAAGCATGGTCCAATTTCCTGATGGATATATGTGTTTCTTGCTAGATTAGTTTACGATGGAGAAGTTCCAGATTATGGTTTGATGGATGCAAGAATGCTAATGAAGAGATGGTTGATTGGGATGGACTTCATTCTCGAAAGAAGCACAAGTATGCTCCCAGCTTTTCCAGATTGGAAAAAAACTGTATCTTGCAAGATGACAGATTTATGAAAGAAGCTCTGGGGAATTGCAACATTCCAATGTCAAAGGGAGCTATATACGGAAGGCAACTCTAGATCGGTTTTCATTAAAGGAATTTGCCTAGAAAAAGTAGCTTCCTTTGTATGAAGTAAAGTTTTGTTATTTTGAGTAACCATTTTCATCAGGTAGGCCAAGTGTGGGTGGTTTATGGGTGTGGAGTGCACTCATCTAAGAAATATAAAATGTAATTGCACTTCATCCACAACTGTAATGTGCCAAAAGCTGGTATTTTTGGGCATTTGGAAAGGGTTTCAACTTGTTAGGCAGAAAAGACTCCTTAATGTTAATCAATCCACCTCTTAGTAGGCTTGGCAGTTTGATACTGATACTCATTTCTATCCTTACATGCACAAGAAACTGAGGGAGAACTACAACAACAATAACAAGCCTTTGTCCCACTACGTGGGGTCGGCAACATGAATCCTTTTTCTCCATTGTGTCCGGTTCAAAGTCAAATTCTCGTTTAAATCTAATAGAGAAAGATCATTTCTAATATTTTCTAACCAAGTCTTTTTAGGTCTACCTCTACCTTTCTTAACATAAGTCAAATCTAATACCTCTACTTTCCTAACTGGGTCATCGGAAGGCCGCCGTTTTATGTGACCAAACCATCTAAGGCGACTCTCTCTAATCTTATCCTCCACTGGAGCTACTCCAACCTTTTCACGTATATGCTCATTTCGTATCCTGTCTCTAAGAGTAAATCCACTCATCCACCTAAGCATCCTCATCTCCGCAACACATAACTTAGTATTATGCTTCTCTTTTAATGGCCAACATTCTGCACCATAAAGCATTGCAGGTCTCACCACCATCTTATAGAAGAAACTGAGGGAGAACTAAATGGAAAAAAATCAACCTTGAGGTCAAGCGATGCCTTTATCGCTTGTGCCAGTCCAGGAAAAGTTTAATTTGCAATGAGTATCTTGAGCAAATAGAGCAATTTATGATATTTGAAAGAGTTGAGGTTTATTCTTGAAGATTTTTTGGATCCTTGAAGATTAGATGATGTAGAACAGATATGGGGGGGGGGGGGGGTGGGGGAAATTTGAAATTAGAATTAATTAATTCCCATAATGGGATATCCAATTAGAGAATTAATTAATGGAGGAGAATTAATTGGAGAGGGAATATGGAAAGGGGAAGGGGGGGATTAAGATATTTGAATTTAATTTCAGATTTCCTAAAAGGAGGGAGGGAATAATTTGAAATTCAAATTACCCTTAATGGGGGGGGGGGGGGGGGGGGCGGCCAATGCAGCGAAGAGGGGAGCGTCTACATTCAACGTATGTGGATCTTTGCATTGATTATTGATTGATGACTTCAAATCTGAATTAATTTTAAATTTGCATCAATTGGGAATGCTTTCTAAAATAGTTGTATTAATTAGGAAAGTATTTAAAATTCAAATTAATTAACTTTCCATATTAATAATAGGCTAAATTAGGAAGGTATTAAAAATGCAATTTGAATTTTGAAATCAAGGGAATTGTGGAGGAAGTGGGCCGGCGGCTAAGGGGGGAAAGGGAAAGCCGTCGGGTTTAGGTGGTGGGGAAGAGTCGGCCGGCTATGGAGATGGAGGAGTTTATGGCCGGCGGTTGATATGGATAAAGTGGAGGAGTCTTGTGGCTTTGGAGGGGTTTGTGGGAGAATCGGCCGGTGGCAAGTGGGGGATTTTGGCCGGCGGTCAAGGGAGGAGGAGAAAAGGATTTAGGGAAAGAAAGATACAATCGTGAGCCCAGACACATTCTGCAACTGACGGGTATTACGTTGCCCTTCTCCAATGAACTTCAAGCCACGAGCCCGGACCTATCCTGCGCCTGGTGGAAACTTCGATTCCCTCCCATAGGAATCTCGCTAACGTTCTCTCCAAAGAACACAAGAGCAAACATAAAATTTTATTAATAATCCATCATCCTATTACACAAGCAAGGCCTCTATATATAGGCCTAAAAAACTAAAATAAGACACATATGCCCCTGGGGCTTACATAGGACGGCCCTCTTAAGTAAGATTAAAAACGAAAAATTCATACTAAAAATAAAATTACAAATAAAATTTAAGATAATGTGGGACGATGACGGCCGTCGATCTTCAGCTCCTCCTTGGATAGGCATGGACGGTTGGATGTCCGCATCATTCTCCCCGGGTGGAAAAGAGCTCGACTCCGTCGAGTTTGTGTCCCGGGTGAGCAACCATGCTCTGATACCAAACTGATGTAGAACGGATATGGGGGGTGGGGTAAATTTGAAATTAGAATTAATTAATTCCCATAATGGGATATCCAATTAGAGAATTAATTAATGGAGGGGAATTAATTGGAGAGGGAATATGAAAAGGGGAGGGGGGATTAAGAAATCTGAATTTAATTTCAGATTTCCTAAAAGGAGGGATGAAAAAATTTGAAATTCAAATTACCCTTAATGGGGAATAAGGGAGGCGGCTAATGGGAAGTATTAATGAGATTTAATTATGAGATATGGGTTTAATTGGAGAGAGAAAAGGAAGGGAGGGGGGGGCAATGGAGGGAAGAGGGGAGCGTCTACATTCAACGTATGTGGATCTTTGCATTGATTATTGATTGATGACTTCAAATCTGAATTAATTTCAAATTTGCATCAATTGGGGATGCTTCCTAAAATAGTTGTATTAATTAGAAAAGTATTTGAAATTCAAATTAATTAACTTTCCATATTAATAATAGGCTAAATTAGGAAGGTATTAAAAATGCAATTTGAATTTTGAAATCAAGGGAATTGTGGAGGAAGTGGGCCGGCAGCTAAGGGGGGAAAGGGAAAGCCGTCGGGTTTAGGTGGTGGGGAAGAGTCGGCCAGCTATGGGGGTGGAGGGGTTTATGGCTGGCGGTTGATATGGATAAAGTGGAGGAGGCTTGTGGCTTTGGAGGGGTTTGTGGGAGAATCAGCCGGTGGCAAGTGGGGGATTTTGGCCGGCGGTCAAGGGAGGAGGAGAAAATGATTTAGGGAAAGAAAGATACAACCGTGAGCCCGGACATATCCTGCAGCTGACGAGTATTATGTTGCCATTCTCCAATGGACTTCAAGCCACGAGCTCGGACCTATCCTGTGGCTGGTGGAGACTCCGATTCCCTCCCGTAGAAATCTGGCTAACGTTCTCTCCAAAGAACACTAGTGCAAATAGAAAATTTTATTAATAATCCATCATCCCATTACACAAGCAAGGCCTCTATATATAGGCCTAAGAAACTAAAATAAGACACATATGCCCCTAGGGTTTACATAGGACGACCCTCTTAAGTAAGGGTAAAAATAGAAAATTCATAATAAAAAATAAAATTACAAATAAAATTTAAGATAACGTGGGACGATGATGGCCATCGATCTTCAGCTCCTCCTCGGATAGGCATGGACGGCTGGATGTCCGCATCATTAGAGATGAGGTTTATTCGTACAACTGGTCATTGAATTGTGTGAAGCAACCGTTTTTGTTGTACTGACTTGGTTTTCTTATTTGACATGTGCAATTAGTTTATGTTTTAACTAAAAGTTTTTCATAATCTAGAAGTTCATGGCATTTTATCTTCATATTGAAACTCCAGATCTATTATCATTTATGTTTAAGGTTTTACTAACCCTGACGCAAAACTGGAGTTTCAAGTGTCCAGAATCCGAGTATAAAATGTAAGAAGTTAAAGCTTTAAAAGCATAGCTGTTGAAATGAGAAATAAGTAAAAAGTAAACCGCATGTGTCTTTTTATACTTAGAGATGGCCCTTACACTATAGTTTATAATTTCTACGTAGTTTGGAATCCGTTGTTGCCTCATTTTTTTCCTTTTGATTGTGCCCTTTGCTTGAATTGTTGTCAGCGTAGCATTCTGATTTTTAATTTGAAACTCTCATGCAATACGTATTTTTTATGTCTAAAATTGGATGATACAAGCCGACACCAATAATATGTGTTTCATGATGCACTCCTTAATTCTGATGTTATTGTGGTTTCTTTTCTAAAGCGCACATGCTCTTCATGCAGAATAACATGAAAGAGCAAGAAAATCGTTCTAGGATGTCTTCCTTGGAGAATGTTCTTGCTCTAATTACTTTTCATGCTTGTGGGCATCCAAGTGGTTGTTCAGACACGGATCCAAAATTGTGCTTCTCGTTGCAAATCTTGTCAATCCCTTTTCTGTGGCATCATCTTTCATATTACAAGGAGGTAATTTTTTTTTTCAAATATTCATCTTTTATTTTTCTTTATGCTGGCATCACGTAGGTTAATAAACTACAAGCACGGTGTGGCAGAGAAGAAAAAGTATAATTGCTATTGTGTTGAGCCGTTGGCCTATATTTTCTTATTCAAAACATTGAGCAGCATGTTTAAACTGTTTGGGTGTCTTAGTGATTGACTTCTCATAACAGCAATTGTAATTATTGCCAAACCATCTTGCTGACTTAATGGAAAAGGTAGGTATGGTAGGAGAAGTACAAAAGATGGAAAAAATGGTTAAAGGAAATGCATCTAAACCTTGAATATTATTGACAACATCAATATTGCCAAGTTGGTGCTCTGAAAATAATTTTGAAAGTGAACTTTGATTGCTGAACGAAGGTTGTCAAGTTGTAATTCTGTAGATATCCAGCAAAGCTAATGTAGGAATTAGGTAATGCGGCTTACTGTTTGCCAGAAGCAGAATGATCCATCTGTCAATCACCACATCAGCATTTTTCATTGTGGTTGATGTTGCTTACCACCTCGCCTGAACAAGGGTTGTGGGTTGGAAATGGTGCATAGAGCATATCTTTTTGTGAATTGAGAGAATGAGATGCTGAGAGCTTTGACAGTCAGTACTCTCAAGTGATCGGGTATGGTGAAAAAAGTCAAATGCTTATCTTGGGCTCGCACTTTCCTCTCCATCAATGTGTATACGTGAGTGTGGGTACGGGTGACTGGCTTTTTTTAGCCTGCATCCGTGCTAAAGAGTATTGTTACATATAGGTTAGATGGGGATAGGGTTTATCAATGGTATATATTTAACTGTTTATGATCGAACTGTTTGTTGAGTTTTGATCCTTAATTGATATTGTGCCTGATTAGAGATCTGTTGGGTTGAATTAAGTATACCAGTTTAGGTCTGATCTCGGATACATGGTAGTGGTTAAAGTGTAATGTTTGTCAAGTATTCTAGTTGGTTGAAGCTCATCTTGTGTCAAAATGTGACTCAATTATTGGCTGTCTCGACCATTTGGGGTTAGTTTATTATTTGCAGGGCACAAATTAGATTAATTGTTTTGATTCTTTGTTTGGTCTTGATTACAAACTTATTATAGAACTGTCACAGTAATACTTGATTATTGTTCCGCAAGTACGTTTTTAGATCACTTAACAACTATGGTTTCTTTTGGTATCTTTATTAATAATTTGTTTCTTGATGTTTCAGGTTTTCTTGACGCAAAGACTCACAAAGTTCTATATCCATAGATTGGCAAGCTGCTTGCCTGGTCATGCATCTATCCTTCCAAATGGCGTTTCTCATGATTTTCCAAGTCATGCCTGTCTACTTGGTAATTTAGTAGAAGTTGCTGCGGCTGTTTTTTCTGATCAAAGCTACAGCCTCAATACAGTAAGTTGGCAGATCATTGCACCAGAATTCTTTCATTTGCTTGACATACGATAACTTCATCTTTATTAGTCTCGTTTAAATAAGCACATTGAGATCTTATATGTGTATTTGTTTAATTCGGTCCTCCCGCTAATATATGAATTTCTTTTTCTGTTTCTAAGGAAACAGTGACGAGTCTTGGTTTACACTAGGCTTTATATTAAATTGTGTTAACTCTTCGTTTGTGCAAGGCTATAAATAAATTATTGGGTTCATGCTTTTCCCATCTTTTGCTTCATAGCACCCTCATTGTTATTCATTAACTGGGTACGCTTGCTTATTATTCTCATCCCCAAATAGTCGGTATTAGGCGAATGATATTGATAACAGTGATTTCTGTTCATATTGCTCCATTGACCGAAATTTATCCATACTGTTTTCATGTTTACGCATCTTCCAGCTGCTCTGTTCGGGTTGAACTTAAAAGGAACATGTGTATATTTAATTTTCCATAGACAGAACTATTTATCTCATCACTTCTATGTATGGGTCAAAGGATATCTTTTTTCTTCGGATTATATGAGATTTGGTTTCCATCCTCATTTGTTGCATTCTTCTTTTGTGTGCATTTTTTTATTCTCTGATTCTTTTCAGTAACCTTTACCCCTTAAATTATTCGCAACCTTGAAATGCCTGCCTATCTGTGAAGCATGCACATTACGTATAAATGACATGATATTCACACAATGAGAGGACATACCTGTTACAAATAGAACACACATCATGGATATATGTTTTCTTTTATACATATTAATTTAAAATGCATTATTAAAATATTTAATGCCAATACTTTCAATAAAAAAATTACACAAAGAAGTAAAATATCATATGTATCATATATAAAGCTTGTGTGTCAAAAAAAAGAAAACTTAACATTAATTCAATTAGAATTATATTTTAATATTTCTTCAGCTAGTTAATTTTTAACAACACGCCAACATTAGCTTTAATCATTAGACATGATTTTCTCAATTTCAACAATATATTGTTTACATAAAATACCAAAAATAAAAAAAAAGGGGTATCTAATCTTCTACCCGATCCAAAAGTTTATAGAACTAGAGACAGCTTGCATGTCTCATCCTTTTTAACAAGTGTAAGAGATGTTAGGGTGTGTCCCAACTAGCTTCGACTCTAATTTGGAAATATGTACATCTACAATTTTTATTTTGTTAGGTACATGTTGCTTTTGTGTCAATGTTTGACATAGACACATAAGACTTGTTGAAGTGTCTGTGCTTCATCGTTATCTATCTTTTGTACTTTTTGACCTTGGTTGAATGTAGGTTATGTAACTTTTCTCAATCATTTTCTCTTGCAAAGCTGAAGATATTGCGGGGGATTTGAAAAATTACGAGTAATTATGGTACTTGTCTTGAAAAGACGGGAACATAATAATTGATTGAATAAGTATGATTATTCATACTCTTAGATGGTGCTTGTTAGAGTTGTATGTTTTTGCCCAACTCTAGCCTGATATAGTCATACAATTAATCTTACAATTGAGCTTGGTTTGAAAAAAATGTTTGATTTTTATTACAACTTTTCTCATATTGGTTTGTTAGTTTTGGTTTGGTTTGTGCTTCTAAAAAATTGAAATATTCAATAAACCAAGTAGCAATTTATAATCCAAAATCTTGACTAGAATTTTGATTCTAAAATGGGCTCCAAGTGATTTTAGTTTGCCTTAATTTAGTCAAGAAATTAAGCACGAAGTGTGGCAGCAGCGACAACCCATTCAAGCACATTTTGAACTAACTCCTATCGCAACTCTTACTAAGTATGATCGAGTGGGTAGAAGATTTATTTGCCCATATTTTTAAAAATCACAAAACTTCTTTCATATTTATTACTACTGAAAGGTTACATAATTGAGTTTATCAAAATAAATTATGGAGCTTCTAATCAACATCATAGATAATTGATACATATGAGACATCTTTAACAAAATGTTGAGATAAAGGATAAAACTTGTTCACTTAACTATGACCCAACCTGCTCTTATCTCTCACTTGAAACAACAAACATAGTAATATTTGATGATCTATCAAGCTCAGTGTAATAAACATCAAAATAAAATATGATTTTATAATTGAATGAGTATATGCCACAATCATATGTAATAACTATGAATGCCCCCAGTGAATGAATATAACTATTAAGTGTCTAATCATTCGATGTATTTTGCTAGTGAGATGCTAGTATCAAATACTTGTTTTACTTGCACATTTCTATTCTTTTTCGTACTTGTTATAGTCTTATAAGTGTTATATAATGATTGTCTATGTTTTGCCACATCCATAAGGCAGTGGCGTTTACTAGGTTTCCAATTATCATTATATATATATATATATATATATATATATATATATATATATATCACGAATGTACACATACATATATGCATGCATTCCATGTAAATTAATAAATAAATAGTACTTATAATATTTGAAATGGTAATAATATATTATCCTTTAATAAAGTATAAATATGATGCATATCACACACATGAATTTATAAGCACACATTTACTTGTTACTTTATACCCTAGGAATTTATGTATATAAAATATGATAATATTTAATTTATACATTACAACAATATAAAAATATTTCCAAATAATTTAAACATATAATAAGAAATATAATTTTTTTTATACAATACCTACTACTTATAAGAAATTATATCATAAATTATATTATCTGTAGGTTTGCCTGAATTTATGTGAGTGACATTATAATAACAGGAAGATAAGAGTATCACATTTAATGTCTTCTGGAATTGTGATTTGCCTTATACCCTTTTTTCATATAATAAAATATTTAGAATAAGTTTCTATCCTTTAAAAAATATTCAATAACTTCTGGAGTTGTGACATAAGGGGGTTTTGAGCCCAAAGTCAAATGACTAAGAATTTACTAGCCACTTCTTAGGGAACAAGTTGCATTCTACTTACCCCTCCATCCAAGCTACTAACTTGGTTCTCACTTCTTCCCACTTCCACTTCGTAAATGTAACCATAGAAACCCCTAATCCGTATGTAATTGAAAGAAAAAGGTAAGACCAAGGATTTAATAGAAAGAAGTCTTGGACGAACTTGGGTTTTTACCTTAGCATTCAACTTGACCTAAAGGGTGATCTTTAAGTTGTCCCCTAATGATGGTGCTAATAAGCTATTTGATTTTCTTTTTCCGTTCTCTTGAGGTTCTAATTGTTGAACTTTAGATACCTTGTGCTTTATAGTTTACATAATTTGTTCATCGATTATGGTTCATTGCTTCTATATCTTTATGTGCATTTTCTGTTTGCATTTACTATAATGGTATTTCTTGGCCATTTTCAATGACTTGGTTTTTATCTTTGTTCAAGCTAGGTCATGGATTTTGTACTTGTCTTAACCTTTTTATTTGAGGCGCTTCCAAAATTGAAATCATCAGCTGGAGCAGGTAAGATCTTTTCACTTCTAACTCTAGACTTGGCATGTGATAAAATTTCTTTTCCTTCATTGATTTCTTTTCTTCAGTAAATGCTTCCTTTGAATGGTTATGGATATTTGCTTTGATTGCCAATATTTGTATCATGATTATTTTGATAACCCTTTTTGTTGTTGTGAATTTTGCGTGACAAGTTTTCTTATGTTGAATACTTTATTTGTATTATGAAATATCTGACGGAGATCCAGTTGTTTATATTCATTGGAAATCTTGACAATTGAATGATCAATTCAACTTTAATTAGTTTTAATTTTCTACTTTATTTTGAGAATTTTTTGTTCAATTTTTTTTGGACATGGATGTGATGATATTTATGACAACGGGATGGTACATAACAAATCCCACTAAACAAATCTATAAATATAAACTAGTTCATATGTCAATTAACAAATAATTATGGGCATTTTAGAACTCAATTAAATAAATATTATCTGTAACTTACATTTTTCATGTTTGATTTAATATAAAGTGGAGTTTCCTAAAGCATGCACCCATAATGACACTAACTCAGCAATTAATGAAGGAAATTTTTGAACTTACATTGGCATAGATCCTTGAGAATTCCAGTCTTGATGCAATGTTCCTATGAAGAAGTTCAGCAGATCTCTTCGTAGATGTTGTAGACTCCTGGAGATTGTAAGCCAAAAGAATACATGGATATATTTGAAGATGGAAGCAAGCCTCAAAATTTGCATTTTTTTATTTGGATCGATTGCCAAGTCCCAAATTGTTTTTGGGGGAATGGTTAGCCGTATGACCTTCTCCATTTTATTGTTTCTAGACATATATTAGATGGGTTCCACTTTGAATCTGATTTGGATTATGCTTTATTAATTTTGTGAAAGAAAATTTTAGAAAGTGAATAGGAATTTTAGTTAAATCTAAAATGAAATTTAAATTCAAAATTGTATAATTTTAGAATTTTTTGGAGATTTGATTGAGATGTTTTAGGAAATGGGATGGAAGATAGAGAAAAGTGGGGGATGTGGCATGTAAAGATTGAATGTATAAAAATAAATGAATTCTTGAATGTTTCTTCACACAAGAGAGAGAGAGAGAGAGAGAGAGAGAGAGAGAGAGAGAGAGAGAGCACATGGATGGAAAGAAAATGCACTAGAGAGAGGTGCGGGAGGGGGAGGAAGTTAAGTAGAGGTCGTAAAACTGTGGGTTGATTGCAGCAACAACGATGGCCTGGAGAAAATCTGAACTTGGAGGATTTTCTATGACCAACTAAGCGCATGTTATAAACTTTTGAAGTCATTAGCATGCTTCTTCGACCCCTTCCACCACTGGTTGAACCCTGTCCGAGGAAGGAGGTAATTGAATCGGTTGGGCCAATTTGATTTTGTTCAATTCAAGGCAAATCAGGTTGAAATAGTGACCAATTGTTTGGTTTAAGAGTGTCCAAAATTTTCTCGAACACCCTCTAGGTTAACCAAAAATCTAAAAAAAAAAGTACATGTTTACATGTAGTGTGATTTTAGTAGTAATAGATCTAGTTGGGGGATTGCGACTTTGGTCGATCAAGTTATTAAAAAAAGTACATGTTTTAGATATCTTGGGTATGTTATTCAAAGTGATACTGAAATAGATGGGTTTATTATTAGTAGAAGGATGGTTGAAGTGGAGGAATGAATCAGGCCTGATGTGTGACAGAAAAATACCACTCAAAATTAAGGAGAAATTCTATAAGATGATGATGAGACTTGCAATGCTTGATGATGCAGAATGTTGGCAATTAAAAGAGAAGTATAAAATTAAGTTAAGTGTTGCAAAGACGAGAATGTTCAGGTGGATGAGTGACTTCACTCTTAGGGATAGAATGTGAAACGAGTATATACGTGAAAAGGTTGGAGTAGCTCCACTGATAGATAAGATTAGAGAGAGTTGCCTTAGATGACTTGGTCACATAAAACCTTAGCCTTCCGATGACCCGGTTAGGAGAGTAGATGTATTAGATTTGCCCTATGTTAAGAAATGTAGTG
Organism: Dendrobium chrysotoxum; assembly: GCA_019925795.1. Classification (NCBI taxonomy): domain Eukaryota; kingdom Viridiplantae; phylum Streptophyta; class Magnoliopsida; order Asparagales; family Orchidaceae; genus Dendrobium; species Dendrobium chrysotoxum. The sequence continues at coordinate 50,601,951 of CM034307.1, forward strand.
GTAGACCTAAAAAGATTTGATTAGAAAGTATTAAAAATGACCTTTTTTTATTATATGTAACATAGTATCTGACTCTTAACATGGCACAATGGAGAAAAAGATTCATGTAGCCAAATCCACATGGTGGGATAAAGGTTTGATGTTGATGTAGTTGTTGTACCCTCTAGGTCAACCAACTAATATGAACTTATTTGTTCACTAATTTAAACAAAATGGGTTGAATCAGACATCGAATTGGTTTTTTGTAGGCATCTTTGGATTCGTGCTCCACAAAAATTTGTGCTTTACCCAAAAAGATTTCTATGAGCCCAACAAATCCTTTACAAGTTTGATGTGGTGTTATTGATGGACAATAATGGAGGACGATGTGGAGGATGCTTGTAGTGCTTGGATTAAATATTAATGTTAATATTAATATTAATAATATTAGTATTGTTATTATCATTATTTTTATTCCATATGATTTTGTGGTCAGCATCCCCAATCTACATTGTGCTGAATTTTGTATTCTTTCGTTTTGGAATTTCTTAATGGTGATTAGAACATACCTAAAAAGTTCATGCTTTTTCTTTGTTTCTGACATTCTTTCTATCATGCGAGTCCTTACTCATGATTGCTTAACTGAAAGTATCAAATTTTGTTTTATTCATGCCTTGCAAATAAATGCTGGGAGTAGATGTGAAATTTTCACTCATGTTGCTCCCTTTTTCCTGCCAATTTTTTAAACTTACAAGTTTGTCTGTTTTATTGCACCATGTGAATGTTTAAACTTTCATATGATACGGAACAATATTTTTACTAGTTAGATCTTGACTTACATAACATGTTAACTTCTTTGAATTTGCTTCTCCAGATTATTTTGAAATGCATGCAAGATTAAAAGAAGCTGAACCAACTAGGAAGTTTTCAGACATTCAACCATGCATGTCCAACTAAGTATGAATGTGTACACCTGTTTATGTGTAATAACCATTTGCTTGGTCAATACGATTGTTATTTCAAGTGGCACCCATCATATAGTCTGTTATTGTGTTCCCATGTATTTCTGAATTTAAACCCTTTGTTTGTAGAAAATATCATATATTTTTCTGGAGATTATTGTCTAGTGAAAATGCTTGTTGCCTGCCTGCTTTATTCTACAATTTTTTGCCAACTTTTTTTGTTCTTACCTTCATTTCCCATTGTACATTCCACTTTTGGTTTATTTTGCTTTATTCAGGGTATTTTGATGATGATATGAGCGTGGATGAGGGAACTAACGAATTTTTGGATACAAATCTGGAAAGGCAGATAAAAGATGCAATGGATTCACGTTTTTTTCAACTTTTGGTATGCTCTTCATAACTGCTTAAATAGTGTCATTTCTTCTTGTGAAGTTCATCAAATATTTAGTACTTGTTATTTGATTCTTGAACAGGTAAATGCATTGGTTAAGGATACATCACTTAGTTGTCATAGATATGAAAGTGCTCCATCTGATGAAGTGGTTGAAGCCATTGGTTCTATTTGTGCTTTCCTGCATGTCACATTCAATACATTGCCTTCTGAACGTATCATGACTGGGCTAGCTTATGGAACTGATCTCGTTCTTATACTCTGGAGCTTTATTAAGTATTGTCAAGAAAATCAAACATGGCCACTTTTTACAAAACTTACTGCATATATTCCTGATGATGCTCCACGGTGGCTATTATCTTTGGCTGTTTTCTGTCCCGTGTATAAGTAAGTATTCTTGTTTCTCAATGATGTTTTCCTTCACAAGCATAACATTTTTAGAAATCTAATCTGTTTAGGTATTGTTTATGCTCTCAGAGTCATCCCTGCTTATGTTTTATGGAAAGGGTATCAAGTTCTGTCTTAGGTTGTTTAAAATAATAGAAGTCACCTCTTAAACATTTAATCTTAAGCTCTTTCAGGTATATGCTGACAATCATGGACAATGAGGAATTCTATGAGCAGGAAAGACCAATATCCTTGAGTGATATGAGGCTCTTAGTTATCATATTAAAACAGGTATGGTATACATTGCAACATTAATACATCACTTATTTTGTGTGCGGTCAACATTTTTCTTTTTAATGTGAATTATTATCAATAGCCTAGTTTTCTGCAATACAATCGAAAACATATTACAAAGTTGACATATTTTTGGTTTTTTTCAATTATGCTTCTGCAATCTCTTTTTGCAGGCTTTATGGCAACTCCTTTGGGTGGTACCTGCTACTATGTCTCATCAGAAACTTGGAACTGATTTCTTTGCCAATAAGAAGCTCTCAGTTGAAACAATAAGAACTAGAGCTCGTGCTATGATATCTGAACTCTTGAACCAGGTATATCTTCAGAATGCTCAGCTGTTTTCTCTTGTTAATTGGGAATTATATAGTTGAGATGGAGTTTTTTTCTTTTTTTTTTGCATTTTTTTGGGTGAATCATAACTATTTCAGTTTCTTGCCTATGTTGTATCACTGAATCATTTTAAGTTTTTCAATATTTAAGTGATACAAATCATGTCAAATGAATCAGATCTATTTATTACTCGGCAGCCGCTTTGAATGCTAGTATGCTTTTTTGGTAGCTCTTGCATGTAGTGGCTTTGTGAAAGCTCTTTTTGTCTGCTTATCTTGTTAATGCATGAGCAAATCTCAATGTTACAAAATGTTTATTTACTTTTTTGTTGTTTTTGCTATTTTTTTCTGCAGTTACAAGATTGGAACAATAGAAGGTCGTTCACCTCAGCTAGTGATTTTCATGCTTTTGAAGCAAGCAGCGAAGCTTTTGTAGCTCAGGCAAAAATGATTACTGATAATACCTTTTATTTGCCTTAAATATTTGTTTCTCACAGTTATGATTTTTATGCAGGCGCTAACTGAAAATAGCAGAGCATCCGAGTTACTGAAACAGGCTCCGTTTCTGGTACCATTTACAAGCAGGGTTAAAATATTCAATGTGAGAACAACCACTCCACACCTTGCCAAACATGCCCGCACACGCATAAGTGATGTCATCTATAGGACCACTTGAACTTATAATTTTATTATGAATAGTCCAATAGAATTTTTTTTTATAAGATGGACTTATATATACGGTTGCTTTTGAATCTTATTTCACAATGTTAATTTTGTTCTACAGGCGCAACTAGCAGCTTCAAAGCAACAAATTGGTGCTTATTCTCTACCTAGAAATCGGTTTCGAATAAGAAGAAATAGAATTTTTGAAGATGCTTTCAATCAGCTGAGTGTGCTGTCAACAGAAGAACTCAGAGGCTCGGTATTTGTTTGCCTATGCTTGCCATACATCTGTCATAAAAATCTAAGTATCGATATGGACGCTTTCTCACTCGCAGAAATCTCCTCCCCTTAATCCAACTTATAACCAACAAATTATGAGTACATCCATAAAAACCTAATAGAAGAGACTCTTGATAGAAGGCTAGAAACTTAACTGCTGTAGTAGTTTTCTGTTTTCAAATTTTTGTTCCTTTACTGAAGCTTGTAATGCATATTCCTTACTTCATGTCTTAATGCTGTCAGATTCGTGTTTCCTTTTTCAATGAATTTGGAGTAGAGGAGGCTGGAATTGATGGTGGTGGTATTTTTAAGGATTTCATGGAGAACATCACTCAAGCAGCTTTCAATGTGCAATATGGGCTGTTTAAGGTTTGTTATTTCATTAATGTTTGTCAAAATTTCCAATTTTCATCTCAGGTTTTTTATGCCAGTTTATAGAGATCGTCATTCCTTGGTTTTTTTGGATGGTTTGAGTACCATATTCTTTGCAACTTGATGTTTTTTATATTTTTCCAAATAAGGAACCAACATGATTATGGTTGGAATATGATTTACTAATTAATTAAGAAATCACTAAATTTAGGTTATCATTTACCTTGCTCCAAATTAGGTGATGACAAGAGTGTGCGAATTATAGAGGAATTAAGTTAATGTATCATACATTAACATATAGAGGAATTAAGTAAATTTTTTGAGCACTCACTTGCTTTCAATGCTTTGCCTCGGTCATACTACTCAGTTTTGCTCCTAAAACAACATTAACAGTGTTAACGAGCATAAAAAATATTGTCATAGGTGTCGAGCATTGTCAAGATCAATGTCAAAAGCATTGAACATCGTCAAAGATAATGTCGAGCGCATCCAATTATTAAGTCATATTTTTAATTGCATTGCATGTAATATTCTATAAAATGATTAAAATAATTAATTAAGTTGTATTACCTACCTCCAATATTCTTCCTTTCCATTGAATTGAGACTACATGAATCAATCCATCTTCTTCTTTTTCCTTGTCAAATAAAATCATATAAATTTAATCAAATCATAAGTTTCTTCTTTTTTTTTCCAAACATGAAATTTGCTTACCCGATCTCCTCTTATCTACTTTTTTACTTTAGCAATTGATTCAACCTCTTCTTTACCTCCAATTCTATTGAATAAATCATATAGACTCCCCTCTTTTATCTCTCGATTCCAATTCCGCCAAACACTTCAATTACCTTTTGTTCTTCTTCTTCTTTGATTTTTGTCGCATAAAGCTGAAGAGGAGGTTCCCTCATCTTCCCTTTTATCGATCAAAACCATCAAATAGACCTGAATTCGTCGAACACTCCTTTGCCTTCACCTCCAACTTCATTTGTTCGCAGTCGAACAACTCTTATTAACCGCCGGATTACGTAGCTTCTTCTATGCCAATTTAAGCTGAATGGCACAAAATCCTTCTTTCATCTTCGTCGAACAGTAGCCACGCGCAAACCTTCTTTTTCTTCTCCGACTTCATCGAATTCAACCTCCTTTTTTTCTTTGTCTGTGTTGAACAAACCACATGGAAACTCCTCTCCTCAACTTTCAACTCCATCGAAATCGAGTAAGGTCGATTTTGGCCGCGTGAAGAAATGCGTCAGGTTAGTTCAACTGCAATTGCTCGCCCACTCGCTGTTGTTCCCTCCTACTTGCATGCGCTCATGTGCTTCGTTGTGGCTTGCTCACCATCCTTAGTTAGCTGAATTGGACCAATTCGACTGAATCGGTCTAGCCGATTGTTATAAGTCTATCTTGTATAAAGATAAAATTCTATTGAATGATTGAGGAAACCTAGATTCATCTTATCCCTATTGATATTAACAACCTTAACGCAATGAGAGAAAGAAACCAAAAGATATACTAATGTAGTGATGTTGTATCTAAGTACTTTTTCTATTAATATCTTGTTGTGACAAAGCTTTGTTTATCTCCCCTCATATTGACCAAATAGTTGTTAAGAAGTATGTATCCCAACGACCTTTATGATTTTTTTTGTTTGTCCCATCCACCACAAAATTTGGGTACTACTAAATTAGTTGTTGACTTCGAACATGTTCAAGAGTCTTCCCTTTCAAGAGTCTTCCCTTTAATAATTGCCCAACAATTGAAAGAAAAGATGACTGTCATTTTGCATGTGGTAGAAGAGAGAATCCTCGATTTGTGAAGATACATATTCAAATTTTCATTAAATAAGTAAACCAACTAAGAATAGAAACTTTGAAAGAGGCAATAGATTTTTAGATTCAAACCGAAGTCATATAGCCAATATGACCTTTCATAAGAAAATAATAGTGAGATTTAACAGAATTTATCACCCACATGTTCCAAATGGGCTCATCCTTGGTAGATTTAAGAGAAACGCCTTCAAGAAAAGCATTCAAATGAGCCAAAGCATTACTTAGATGAGTAGGACTTGTCCCTTTCTAATGAATCTTCCAAATATTTGCATAGGCCAAAGATCCAATTTGAAATTCAGAAAATTTTAATATACAAGTAACAATATTGAACTTTTGTGGTTTGAAAAATAAATGGAGATGTATTAAAAAGCACTGGTCATGGTTGGTTTGCTGATACTGAGTGAATTTGTGAGATTATACAGATGTTCTTGGTTGTTGTGTGTTGCATGGCGATTGATTGCATCTCAATCGTGTTCTGCCTTCTGTATGCCTTTTCATTTTTAGCCTTTTCTTAATATTTGACAATATTTATAAGTTTCTGAAAAATTCTAAGGTCATTTGATATTGCTTTATGGTAGAATGATATACTTTTTTTTTGTTTAAAAATAATTTTATATATATTTTGTCTTTTTTAACTGAAGAAAGTGTTTGCAGCTGGTGTTGAAATAACTTTAATGTTTCAATTATTGATTCATGTTAATTATTTTCTTTTTTGTGTTTATCTTCTGAACCATTTGCTTTTGTTCTTTCCCCTAGGAAACTAGTGATCACCTTTTATATCCAAATCCTGGATCAGGAGTGATTCATGAGCAGCACCTACAATATTTTGACTTTCTTGGAAGCCTACTTGGAAAGGTATTCTTCAGCATTTGGACTTTGGTTCCTGCAACCGATCATACAATACATGCTTGGTGAAGTGCAAGTTATCCCTCTAATTTTGCTAATGTGCTTTGATTTGTATGTCCCCTTCTGAAATAAATTCCATTCGTGTTCTTTTGGACTAAAGTGATAAAAAATAATGGTTGTGTTGGTAATGGAAATGTTGGTTGCTAGAAGTTGCTGGAAAATTATGTGCATGGAGTCTTGAGCTTTGTTTTTGCAATGCTTTTATTATTATTTTTGTTTTATTTGACTTGTGGCTTTGCTATTTAGTGAGTAATTTAGTCCCTACTTTTCACATGGAGTTGGCAAGCTGCCCTTGAAGTGTGTTTTCTATGGCCATGTGCAGCAACACTGTTCTGATGTCTTTTATTTAAATCAATATTATGATATTTTAGACCTCTGAATGCAAAACAATTGAAAATGTTACAAAATTAGATCTTTTGTCCCTCCAATTTAGGGGACTTAGCATCAAGAGACCACTTCAGCATACACATTGGGAGATATGAGTAATTTTTGATGTATATGTTGAAGTGGTTCATACACATCGGGAGATGAGTAATTTTCTGATGTGTATGTTGAAGTGGTCTAAATAAGTGGTCATCGTAATGATAGGCTTCTCAGAGGTATCAAAATATGGACACCACTTCAGCATACTCATCAGGATGCCATTCCCATAGTATGAATGACAAGGAAATGGCCTTGAATAATCAATTTTTAAATATAGTTTGATAAGCACATGACTGCGATTAAGAACTCCAAGAGAGCAGTCAACAATCAAACATAAATCAGATATGAAAGTACGAACAATCTCTAAACTCACTTGGTCGAAGGCAAGTTCACCAACCAAAGTGTAAGAAGCTGGTTACATCAAAGTAGAAATCTCTTCCTAAAAAATGAGAGTGGGTTTATCATGAAAGGTAGTGGGTGGACTGTGTTGCGTAGAATACGAGATATGCTAAATGAAAAAAAAGGAAATTAGAGATATGGCTTCAGCTACAAAGTACCCTTCCCGCTAACAATATCACCGAAAGAAAACATGGGAATGATAGGATTGATAAGAGGAGCAATTGCAACATGGTTAAGCAAAATGATTAGATTTGATGGACCATTGACATCCACGAGAGTAAACGATGAGGAGTAGACAATAGAAGCCCCATCATCATCCACTACAAGAATGTGAGAAGTCAAATTTTGGAGTAGAGGAGCGAACGATGTGACGGAAATATAGGCAGTACAAGACTCCACGATGATGGGGCCGTAAAAATAAGCCATCAGGAGAAGAACGATACCGAGGTGTCGTAAGCACAAGTAGGACTCTTAATGTCGAGTAAGCACCAACGAAAGGGGTTAAGAGTTGAGGATAAACCCATGAACTCAAAGTGATGCCATACATGATATAGGAAGACGAGGGAGATTGAGATGGACTACTGATGTGGAATATAGAGCTAATTAAGAAAAGTGAAGTCCAATTATAAGATTCAAGGCTAGGAGGGCTTCACTAAAGTATGGACTCAAGAATTAGAGTATTTTATTATTGTTTTTGTGTGAATGTATTGTCTCATATGTGGTTGTAATAGTGTCTTTGTATGTGTGATTGCATTTATGCATTTTGTTAGCCGTTTTAATTAACCCAATTAAATGCTTAAGTTGGATTGGAGTGGTCGGCTAAGTAATGCATTGGAGGGAGGATGATGTAGGCAAAGGGGGGGTCTCCACATCACACTTATTATGGGTTCTTTGGGCTGCTGCTGCTGTCGGTTTGGTCTTGGGTTGTTCTCGGTTTTGAGCTTGTTTTGGAGTGATGGTTTGGATGAGCTAAAGTTTAGCTCATTAATTCAAAAAGGCAAAAAGTTGTGAAGCTCATTAAAGGAAAAAGGTGGAGTGGCTTGTGTCTCTTTCCCTTCCCCTATGTCTTCTCGGTTTCTCCCTTACCCTCTCGGTTCTCTCGGTTTTGGTGGCTTTTTGCTCTTCCCTTGAGGTGCTGGTTGGTTTCCCCTTGTTGCCTCTTCGGGTCCCTCATATGGCTGGTTTTCCCGAGTGGTGTTGGCTGGTTTTTTGTGCTGGCTGTATTGTTTTTGGTGCTGCCTCTTTGGGTTCTTGGCTGGGTGGTTTTCCCGTGGTTGCTGGGCTGTGTATTCCGTGGCTTTGCTTTTCTTTTTTCTCTGGTTTCTGTACCAAATAGTGGGGGCTGCTGTTGGAGACTTTTGGCCTTCATCTCCCCCTCTTTTCATTGGTTTAATTAGAGGTCTTTGGCTGTTTGGATTCCTCTCTCTTGCCTATAAATATAAGATGTTTGTATTAGAGAGAGAGTGTGTGATGATGTTATTTTTGGACTAAAACCTGAGGGTTTTGTTTGGAAAAGCTTGCGAGCTTTGTCCACTTCTTCTCCTTCCCTTCTTGGAAAGCTTGCGAGCTTCTCCTCCTTTCTTCTCGGCTTCTAACCCCTTCTTCTCTACGCAAGTGTCCACCCCACCTGTATCCTTCTTCTCTATGGATGGAATGCAACTTTAGGTGTTTAATTTCTAGTATTGTGTCAAAGTTTGTAAGTGTCGTGTCTTTTATTATAAAGGTGAAGTATTGTTTAATTTCTAGTATTTTCTTATCTTTTTATGTGTTCAAAAATATGTAAGAGTTGAAATATTTGTAAGCAAAAATTTGGAGAAGATTTGGGCCCTTCTCCAAATTTTTGCTTGCATCAGAGGAGTTGGACTGTTGAAGTGGATACATGGTGGTTACACTAGTGGCTCCCCTTCTCTTTTTCAATTTTAAAAATTCCCTCTCATGTAATGTTGTATTAAATACTTCTAATTAGTGGAATGAAGAATTTACTATTGGTTTGTGACATAAATTGGATGAAAGATCCCTTGGCTGGATTTTGGTGTCCAGCCAAACTAGATAGGGTTTGGTGAACCTCTCTAGGAATATTAATTTGGTGCGTATTAGAATTTTGTCTATATTCTAATTTCTGAATTTTTCTTTTATGTTGTGCTCTATCTCCACTCCAAAAATATCAAAACCTCACAATCTAACCCATCTAATTAGGGCTTTTGCGAGAATCGACTAAATTAGGTCATAATAGACCTAGTTGCAAGTTTGCTTAATAGGATGATCTAAACTCCTCCAAAAATCATCAAAAACTTTTGATCCATAGTATGCATTTCTAACTTCGATTTTCATACATTTATTGGGTTGCCTCTTCACAAATATCCAAAGTTCTAGAAATCTCAAGTCCAATTCAGCCTGTAGCCTTGATGGAAATTTTTAGATAAGTTTTGGGTAAAGTTTAGAAAAATAAATATCAAACCACCAACAAAATTCATCAAAATCTTCATATCATAAATAAACATCTTCCCCTTAAATTTAGCTTTTATTTCATGTCATTTAGACTTTTGGAGTGAATGATCTAGTGGGTAGAATCTAGTGTTGTAGATCCTGGATTGGTTGCTAAAATTGGGCTGGCCGACTACTAACCACTTCCCACCAAATTCAACTCAAAATCAAACTTCACCAGATATAGCTTTACTCTTCTAAGAATCATAGGAGAGCCCCCTATCTACTAATTTGATCACATCAGTGATCTAACCCAGACCCACCATCATCGTACTTTTTGGTATCAGAGCAAAGTTAATTGTTGGACAACATTGGAGGTGGACACCAAGAGGAGTGAGAAGCTTTGAGAGTTATTTGCAAAAAGTGCAGTTGACTTTCAAAAAAAGGGTAATATCTATAAATCTATGATGCACTGATACTCCTTCATAAGTGGGAATGCAGTGTTAGACACGTGTTGAACACGGGCACGCGCCCGATATGCTAGGACACGTGTCGGACACGACAAATCCGTGCCAGATTAAAATAATATTTAAATTAAAACGGATATGCGTGTCGGACATGCGTGTCCCAATATTTGATCTCAGGTTGAGCCTTTATTGGACATGCGCACCCAATAAAGTTGAACCTAAATCATGTACAAAATATTTGAGTCTTAAATCAACATGCAAGCAAAAATTGATGGTTATTGTTATTTGATCAAGATCAAGTGGAGAGCCTTTCTTGACAACATAAGTCTTTAATAGGTATGGTGACCACATCAGTCAATGTACCAACATCAATAGAGAGCTTGAACTTGCATTGTGGACATGCATTTGAACTTGAACAGAATGGTATCATGTGGAACTTGAACCATTAAAACAATCAACTAGGTTTGTGCTATAAGGAATTGAACTTCAAGATCATTAAACCCATGATTGAAGATAAAATATTAAAATCAAGTGATAGCTTTGATTAATCAAATGCATATCAACAAACAAATGTGAGATTCATGTTGAATAAACCTATGATGCACACAAGGAATTACTTATGAAGAATATACTCATAAGCAAGGTAGAGGGATCTAACAACTTCTCCACAAGAAGCACAGTGAATATATTAGCCCACTTATAAGCGATGATGATGGCTAAGATGCGAAAGCAATGATTCGCCTACAACCGACATCAGATGTCTTGTAGATACAAACGACAGCTGCCACAAGTATTGAAAGACCCGCAAGTAAAAGTAATAAACGTGTATGGGAAGATGGTTGATGAATACAATCCATTCAACAGTCAATGCTAATATACATGAAAAATGTGTTGAATCTACCTACAAACAACAGTAGTAGAGATAATGTATGGATGATGGATCCCTTACGAACAACAGAGATTTATGTACAAATGAATGTCAGCAGTCAAATAAGGCTCATAATGAATGAGCTCTCAATGCATGCAAATGATGAATGGTGGAGTTAAATGACTTTGAATATTCAACCAAAATCAACCTACAGGCAACGATGCTTCGACTTCAAGAGAACACATCAATTCTCGCAGCTCATCGAGAAGTGATAACGCCAGATGTATCGTAGATGTGACAATTATCCAACCAACACATCTACAGAAACTATAGCGGCACCCTGCAATCAACGTCAATGATGCAAGCAAAAATTAGGAGAAAGCCTCAATTTTTGCTTACAAAAGTAAATACAACCACACTAGGTTTCCCCAACATTTTGGAGACCACAAATGACACAAAACATAAAAAAAAACACAATATTAAACTTAAAAGACACTTACAAACTTTTATATAAAATAAAACACCTAAACTTGCTTTTCATTTACTTTAGAAGAAGGATACAGGTGGGGTGGACACTTGCGTAGAGAAGAAGGGGTTAGAAGCCGAGGTGGATAAATCACCATCAAATGCTTAAAGTAAAATCTATCCACCCTCTGCAACAGTTTGCCGAGGTGGATAAATTAAAATTTACTTCAGCTCACATAGAGTTAATGCCTAGTTGAAAATATCACTAGGATCCATTCTCAAACAATATCCTGCCAATAAAAACGTGGTACATGTCCTTTAACCGGCAATTTCGCCGTCAAATGACACTGCAAGATAAACGGTTATGACCCGGGGCCCTCTGAACCAAGTGGTTTTGCCGCCAAATGGCGTCACGAGATAACGGTTATGGCCAGAGCCAATACGCTCCTTAGTGGCATCAAATCCTTGAGATATGAATCAATATGATATGATCGATAGGGCACAAAGCCCTCTGTTAGCTAAGGTGGATTCAAATTTATCTCCTTAGATAAATACCCATCCTAGGTCTACAAGGTTCCCTTGGGCGAAGCAGCCCATGGCTGCCGATAAGGATCCTTCTGTCAGGTTGGGTCGACTACCTCCTCTGACTAAGTAGACCAGGGACCACGATGGCCCGGGACGACGGAACTATGGGATCTTGATTGGGTCTATCATCCATTCCCCCACCATCTGCTTTAAGTGCAAGATGGTGAAATTTTCAATTTTAAATATTAGCCATTTTCCAATTTCAAATACCTAAACCCATGCTGCTACTATATGCCAGATAACGTATCTCTGCGTATCTGATTGATGACTAGCCTTAATCGAAAGTTCTCTCTCGTTATCAGGAGGGGTAATTAACTATAGGGGCTTGCGCCTATAGGAAACCAGAACTCAGATCATAAAGTCCTCGCAAAAATGAGGGCGAAATCTCTGGGTAGTGTCTTATCTACAAACACATCTGCCTTCCAAAATTTACCCCGGAACTTAATCCGTTAAAACTCCCCCGAAAAGCATACGTGGGGGAGGCCTGAGCCAAATTTTTGGAGCCCACAGTGAGGACTTGTATGGTGATTGGAATCAGCCATTGCCTCGGATCCTAAAACTAAGGTGAGGACTACCGAGAGGTTGATGTAGGCAAAGGGGGGGTCAACACATGATAATATTTTTGGGGTCTTTTGGGCTGATTGTTGATTTCGGCTGGGCTTTGGGCTGCTTGGTTTTGAGCTTAAAATGAGGATTTTACTTGGTGTTAGCTCATTAATGTTATGAGTTAAAGTTTAGTTCATTTATTTAAAATTAGTGGAAGCTCATTATTGTGGAAATTGACCCTTCCCCTTCCCCTTTGCTGACCCCTCGATTTTCTCTGGGCTTTTGCTGTTCCCGTGAATTGCTGGGTGATTTCTGTGCCCCTTTTTGCTCTGGTTCCTATGTGGCTTTTCGGGTTCTTACCTGGGTGGTTTTCCCGTGGCTGATGGGCTGGCTTCCCGTGGCTTTGCTGGCTGGCTACCCGTGGTTTTGCCTCCTTGTTTCCTGTACCAAATTGGGGCTGTTGTATGGTGGCTGTTGGCCTTTTGTTTCCCTATTCTAATTAGGTTTAATTAGAATTTTTGTGGCTGTTTAGTTTCCCCTTTTATCCTATAAATAGGGGATGATTTGTGAATGTAAGAAGAATGTGATATGTGAATGATTTTTGGAAAAAAAACCTGAGGGTTTTTTGGAAGAGATTGCGAGCTCATTCTTCTACTTCTCATCTCCTTCTAGGAAAGCTTGTGAGCTTCTCCTCTTTCTTCTCGGGCTTCTAACCTCTTTCTTCTCTACGCAAGTTCCACCTCACCTGTATCTTTCTTCTCAAGGCAACCAATGAAATGCAACTTTAGGAAGTTTATGTTGTCATAAGTTTGTAAGAGTCGTCTTTATAGAAGTTATATTTTGTTTAGATGTATTTTGTGTATTTTTGGTATTTTATGTCATTTTCTATCCTAGTAAGCATATATTTTTTCAAGCAAAAAAATTAGTACATCAAATGGTATCAGAGCAAGTTTAGGGTGTCCTAGGTTGGTCGTGTGAGTCTAGTTTTTTGTTGGGTCTTCCTTTCTTTATAAAAATGAAAAATCTAGATGAAGTCGAGTCTATTGTTGGAGAAAATCAGCAAGGTAATTTGGAAGTCCAAATTTCAACCAACAGATGGGTTCCATTGCAAGGAAGTTCAACAAATCCTATCCAGAATGAGCTATACAAGATTAAGGAAAGAATGGTTTTGAGTATGGAAAAGTACGAAAAGAGAAAGAGTCATCTGCAGGCTCAATTCAATCAGGAAAAATAAATAATCCAAAGAAAGTACACAAAGTTAATTGAACAATTGGAGAAAGAGCCACCTTTGCCTCGTAATAAAAAATCTAATGCCTCCTCATCAGGTGATGAGATCTTTCAAGAGGGGGAGAGTTGATGTAGGCAAAGGGGGGGTCAACATAAGATAATATTTTTGGGGTCCTTTGGGCTGATTGTTGATTTCGGCTGGGCTTTGGGCTGCTTGGTTTTGAGCTTAAAATGAGGATTTTACTTGGTGTTAGCTCATTAATGTTATGAGCTGAAGTTTAGCTCATTTATTTAAAATTAGTGGAAGCTCATTATTGTGGAAATTGACCCTTCCCCTTCCCCTTTGCTGACCCCTCGGTTTTCCCTGGGCTTTTGCTGTTCACATGAATTGCTGGGTGATTTCTGTGCCCTTTTTGCTCTGGTTCCTGTGTGGCTTTTCGGGTTCTTACCTGGGTGGTTTTCTCGTGGCTGATGGGCTGGCTTCCTGTGGCTTTGCTGGCTGGCTACCCGTGGTTTTGCCTCCTTGTTTCCTATACCAAATTGGGGCTGCTGTATGGTGGCTGTTGGCCTTCTATTTCCCTATTCTAATTAGGTTTAATTAGAGTTTTTGTGGCTGTTTAGTTTACCCTTTTATCCTATAAATAGGGGCTGATTTGTGAATGTAAGAAGAATGTGATATGTGAATGATTTTTGGAAAAGAAACCTGAGGGTTTTTTGGAAGAGATTGCGAGCTCGTTCTTCTACTTCTCCTCTCCTTCTAGGAAAGCTTGTGAGCTTCTCCTCTTTCTTCTCGGGCTTCTAACCTCTTTCTTCTCACCTGTATCTTTCTTCTCAAGGCAAACAATGAAATGCAACTTTAGGAAGTTTCTGTTGTCATAAGTTTGTAAGAGTCGTCTTTATAAAAGTTATATTTTGTTTAGATGTATTTTGTGTATTTTTGGTATTTTATGTCATTTTCTATCCTAGTAAGCTTATGTTTTTTCTAGCAAAAAAATTAGGGGCCTCCTAATTTTTTTGCTTACATCAGAGATAGTACCTCGAACCTAAGTCTAACGGAGTGTAAAGGAACTTACAAACTACACCTCACATGAGGCATAGCTAGCCCGACCTCTGGATTTATTGCCTTGCCTAGAAAGGGCTATCAGCTAATCCACCTAGTGACTTTTTAAAACCATGAAGTCTGGTCTCAATGCATATGAAGAGTAGGGAGGCTATTTTGTTTAGGAAGTAGGTCTTACAACTTGGCTTTGAGGCCAATATGCCTAACTATGAGTGGTATGCAGAATGCTGACTTATAGATGCAGATTTTTTAGTTATCTGATCCTAAGTGAAGGCTTTTCTACATGAGATACATTTGGGCTATGCATGATTGTTTTAAGTTTTGGAAAACTTGGTTCCTTGAAAGGGAGCCATACAAAATTTTTTTTATTAGAAAATTATGAAACCTAATTTAAATTGTAGATTGCTTACA
Organism: Dendrobium chrysotoxum; assembly: GCA_019925795.1. NCBI lineage: Eukaryota > Viridiplantae > Streptophyta > Magnoliopsida > Asparagales > Orchidaceae > Dendrobium > Dendrobium chrysotoxum. Next base: position 50,617,220 of record CM034307.1, read on the forward strand.
TTTTAATGGGTAGAAAATTTATTTGTCCTAAAAGCCTACCACATCAAAGTCCAGGCCACCCTCAAGCAAAACAAGAAAAGAAACCTAGGAAAAAGCATGCATTTTTATTGCGCACCTAGTGAACAATCAATACATGCTTGATAATATAAATTAACTAAGGCAAAAATATAAATAATATCCTAGTTATTACAATCAAATTTATCAGTTGAGTTGCCTGCTATTATACAATCCAGTCAAATTTTATTACGGACTCTACTTGTGGGGGTCTTCACATTTTTGCTTTCTAAATGGATAGTGGGCTTCACCTTCAGTAGGTACATCCTTCTGATTCACTTTCTCTGAACCCCACATGTTAAAATACAACCTAAGTCTAATCAAATACATTTAAAAATGTAAAAGATTCAAAGCTGCAAAACAGAGTCAGAAAGAAGTTCATATAATAAACATGTAATCATCCAGAATTTGCCTAGCACTTGAAGTGCTAAGCACCCGCTTCTACCCTATTGGCCGCATCACTTGGGGGGTTTTAAGCAGCACCTGTCATGCAAGCATTTTTTATATATATGATTTATTTGCACCCCCCTTTGGACATGGCCACCTGTAAGAAAAGCATGTATATTTCTACACTAATCACTTAAGGGCAAGTGCCTACAACGTAGACAATCCAATAACCAATCACACCAAATCATCAATCACATGCGCAGAAGAAGGAAAATCCTGATTCTAGCATGCCTAAGGGGCTGTGCATCTAAGTGTGTGAGGTTTGTGTGGCATGTCACACTAAGGGTGTTTCACTTAAAGTTTGGGTCTAAGGGAAGGGTGTCCAACATATAGCTTTTGGGCTACGTGTTGGAGAATTCTCCTTAGCTTTTGGAGCTAGGGAGAAGGAATATAGGAATCCAACATTTGGCTTTCGAGCTGAATGTTGGAGAACTCCCCTTAGCTTTTGGAGCCAAAGAAAGGGGAAATCTCCTACAACTTTGGGGCTGGAGGAGAAGGAGAGGAAACCTATAGCTTTTGGGCTAGGGTAAGACATCTTCTAAGGCTTTTGGAACCTATAGAAGTGAGGGAAGATTAGTAGCTTTGAGGCTACAAATCAAAAGGATGTCTCCTTGAATTTTTGTATTCAAGGAGTTGGGTTTCATTTGCTTAATTTGGATTAGGCAAAAGAAGAAAATTTTGGCGGTTTCCTACAATTTGGCTTATAAGAAATGAAAAGACAAAATGCAACTTAGAGGTTGCAAATTGGAGGAAACTCTTTGAACATTTGGTGTTCGAAGAGGGAGGATTATCTACCCAATTTGTGTTGGGCGAATACAAGAAGGTGACATGTTGATTTGTACTACACATCATGAGAGTTCTTTAGGCTTTTAGGTGTCCAAAGAAGAGGGATTACTTGTTAGTTTTGGCTTAACAAATAAGTGATTTGATAAACTCCCTACAACTTTGGGGTTGAAGAAATGAGATGTAACTTGAGAGTTATAAAATTTCATGAATATTTCTTTGAATATTTGATATTCAAAGAGAAGGGGTCATTCACTTAGTTTGGGAGAATGTGAAGAGTAGCATGATTGGAATCCCATGCTTAGCTACAGCTCTCATAAGCTTCTTAAATGTCACTTGGAAACTTTCATGTAGATTTAGAGAAGTAACAAGCGAGCGAGGAGGTGGAAGATTTTCCATAGCTTTTGGGCTAAGGAAAGTTGAAGAATTTCCTATAACATTGACTCATAGGAAAGGAGAGGAAAATACAACTTAGAAGTTGCAAATTCACAAATGTTCTTTGAATATTTTGGTATTCAAAGAAAAGGTATTCATTTACTTAGTTTAGACTAAGTAGATGGAAGAGACTAGGATTTGAGCCCTATATCTAGTGGGAAGGTTTACTTGTTGATTTTGTGTTCGAACAAGTCAAATGAAAGAACCTAGAATTGGGTTTTAAGTTCAAGAGCCTTATGCAATGATGTTTTTGAAGGGTTAAGAGACTTCAAATTATTATGCAAAGAGGAAGGAGTAGTTGTTTATTGATTTTGTATTAACAAACAAGAGATGGATTATTTAGGATTTTTTTCTAAGATCCATTGACCCATGCACTATAAAAATTTGGAATCTTGAGGAGATTTCCAAATGTCATGCATAAAGGAGATGAGCATGATTATTTATTGTGTTTATGTTTCAATAAACAAGAGAGTGGATGACTTAGATTTTGGTTCTAAGATTCAAAAATTCATGTAATGACGCTGTTTGGAACCTTTGGAAGTTTCAATCCGTCACACATGAAAAGGTTGAATGATATTTTCTTGTTGATTTTATCTCAACAAGCAAGATGAGATGAGCCTAGGATCTTCATCCTAAGGTTACAAGATTCATGCCATTTAATAATTGGAATTTTGAGGAAAATCCAAGTACTGTGCATGAAGAAAATAAAAAGTTCATTTGCTAATGTTGTGTTTTTAGCAAATAAAATGAGAACTTAGGATTTAGTCCTAAGATTCACTAGTGCTCTTTTAGGCTCTTTAGAGGTTATTTGTAAACCTCCATATGAACTTTGAGAGCAACAAGTAAGGAAACCACTTTTTAGGTTTTATGCTCCAACAAATGAATAGAAGAGCTTGAAATTTGTCTTCAAGCTCAAAGATCTATGACATAATACATGTAAGATTTTTATTTAAGGAAATCTAACATATCATGCCAGAAAGATTGAATGATGGTTGTGTTCATTTTTATTTTCAACAAATAAGAGGTAGGAGAACTTGGGATTTGGTTCCAAGTTCAGGAGCTCGTAGCACGTACTTAAGATCTTAGGAAAGTCCAAAGCACCATGTACAAGGAAGAGAGGATGATTGTTTATTAATTCGGTGTCTCAACAAACAACTCAAGCAAGTCTAGGATTTGACCCTAAGGTTTGCTTGTGCTCTTTTTACTCTTTAGAGATTATTTAGAAATCTCTATGTGAATGCTTAAGAGCAATGAATGAGGATATCATTTGTTGGTTTCATGCTCCAACAAATGAGATGGAGAAAACCTAAAGTTTGGTTCTAAGTTTAGAAGCTTATGAGATAGCATGTTGCTTATTAAAAAAAAAAATAATCCTCCACACCATACACAAAGCGATCAATGATAGCTTCTAGGGGTACTAAAGATTCATGCAACAAAGCCTTTGGAGCCTTGAGGGGTTCCAAATGCCATGCATGAAAGAACTATGCATGTGAAAGAAAGTTCTCTAATCTTTTATGAATGTTCTGAATTCATTTGAGGAAGGGAAACATACACGTTAGGGCTTTGAAAAGGATTCCTAAATCAATTTTGGCGTGATTCGGAAACTTGAATTGGAGAGGTTCATTTGTTATTTTTGTGTCATCAACAAATGAAGAAATGACTTAGGATTTGGTTCTAAAGTCTTAATGATTCGTGTAATGAAATATTTAGAGCTTTGAGAAAGCTCCAAAATATTACACATTGGGAGAAAAGAGTGTTTGAAAGAAAGCTCTTTATATTCGTTGGAACTTATGCAACATAGAACTTAGAACTTTGAGGAAGTTCTAAGTTATCAAGTTTGAAGGAGGATATGCATGAGAAAGGAAATTCCTCATTCTTCCATGAATGCTTTGAACTCATGGAAAGAAGAGATTGATTCTTAAGCTTTGAAGAGTTTTCTAAATCAATTTTGACATGATCTAGGAAATTTGGAAGCTTCTAGGAATATCCTAAAGATCAATTTGATAAGATCTAGAAGAAACCTAGGAGTATGCATGAAAAGGTTCATCATTTTTTTTTGTTTGAGATGTTTAGATGTTAAAATTGCTCATCATTAATCAACGAACTTGCAAATTACATCAAATATGTTTATCAACTTCACTATATAGTAGGGTACAATCTACGAGCTTTTGAAAATCATAGAGTACTCCACACTTGTTTCACAAGTATTTAGAGAATTGATAAATATGTTGTGAGTTTGCAAATCTTTAGACATGTAGCAATCTAAAACATTTGCTTTTACTTTTATTTTTGCAAAATATTGTATTTGAACTTAATCAATTATGCTTTCTTTGTGGGATTTCAACATAGACCTTGAGAGGTTAATGAGAAATCTCACAACGTAAGATGCTTTCCAAATTGATTAAATTTATCTCCAAACATTTGCAAAGTTCCACAAAAGTTTACAAGCTTCAACACATAAAGAAACTTTGCATTGTAAATCACTTTTATGATCTAAGCTTTGAAAGAAAGATGCATACAATCAAATAAATTGAAGCTTGGGAACTTTCTCATACATTGGTGCATTAGAAGCATAAACAAACATCTCCAATTATGGGGACCTCAATGAGTTTGAGGTGTCTGTTTGTTATCGTCTTCATGAGCTTCATAAAACATCCAAAAATGAATTTCAAAAGCTTTACCACTCCTAGGATTTGCAACACAAATCTTGGAAATTCATGTGAAATCCTACAACGAGTATGCTATAGATTTAAAATCCAACTAAGTCCTTTTTAAGCATTTCATGAAAGTCATGGAAAACCTACAAATTTAGCAAGTGTGAAACCCCAATTTTCATGTCAATTTTTCATGACGTTTAATTTAAGGAGAAAAACATGACTTGCATTGTAAGAAAGCCTACACCTCAATACTTGATTTTTAGGTTAATTAAAATCACCTAACCTATGGTTTAGTGATAGGTGAAGGAGGAAATGCAACATGAATGCAAAATTATACAATGTGGATGATGTTGGACACCAATCCAACGCCTTCACACGCATCGATATCCTCTACGGGCTCTCACATGAGAACCACAAATGGAAATCACCAGATTTTCACTATTTTACGAAGAAGGCAGCGGGAATTTTGGGTTTTGGAAAGTAAAACACAAGGTTTCTAAGGGCCTAAGGCTTTGGATCGTCAACCATACAACCATTGGCTCTGAGTAGCCAAGAATTTTACCTCACCCGGGTTGTCCAAGCGCTCCAAGTTGCTGTCCAAGCTCCAAGTGCTGTCCAAGCTGCTATTTAAGCTCCAAAGTTGCTGTCCAACCTTCTCCGGAAGTCAGTTTTGCCATCCAAAGCGCTCTAAGGCTGCTGTCCTCGTGCTTGAAAGCTTCCTTGACCACTACGAGCTCGCCGAAGTTGACAGAGGAAGGGGTAGAAGCCTCCCTCTAGCTGGAAATCCGCACAAATTTTGACCTGGATGAAGTCGGGGTCTTCGGGTCGGACGTGGTTGCGGACAGGGACCTGCGGCTTCGACTGATCCGGCGTATGGGGGAGACGGACTTCCTGGGAGGATCGGATGAAGGCCTGGACGGGGTTGGACCAAGGTTCCGCGGGGCTAGGAGGTCGCGGACAGAGCGACTGCGGACGAGTCGCGGGAGCTGGGTCGCGCGAACTGGGTAGGTTGGCGCGGACGGGGTTTTCTGGAGCTTCTCCTTTCCGTTCTCTCTTAGACGGACAAGCAAAGGGGCCGAATGAGATGAGATAATTCCTGCTCTTCCTTACATTATCTCCGCTTTCTCCATCCGCCTAAATGAGACCATCCCTACTCGAGTGATTCTGCCACAAGATAGAGATTTCTTTGCGGCAGGATAAGGGATTTCTACGATCTTTACCTGCCAAAATCAATATTTGACAGGATAAAGGATGCGAAGTTTGAAAACTTTGAATAAATTTGGGCTGTTTGATTCGAACACTGATTTGGAAAGTGAATTGAATTAGGATTTGAGAAATTGGGCAGAAATTGAGCCCAAATCAGATTCGATTCGAATCAATTTGGGTCGATTCGGGTTCGATTAAGTTAATTTGCGAAATTAAACTTAACTTGGCGCCGACTTGTGTCGAATTTGGTTCGACGAGGCTCAATTTGGTTCGATTTGAATCGATTTTAAGTCGATTCAATCGATTTAGGTCAATTTCAATTAATTTGATTTTAATTGAATTTAATTTTATTAAGTTGAAACCCAATTTGAGTGAATTTTACTACGACGGCGTTTAATTGATTTGATCAAGCGCGGTCAATACGAAAAAAAAATGTCAACAATCATTACATAAATTGTTGGATTTTAGAGCCAAAATCTAAGTCATCCACTCCCATGTTTGTTGAGACAAAATCAACAAACAATCCTCATCCCCCTCATACATGATAATCAGAACCTCCTCAAGGTTCCAAATATATCGTTGCATAACTCCTAGCTTACCTTAGAAGCTACCACCAATCTTCCCCGTGCATGATGTTGTGGATTGTCTCAAGTTCTTTCATCTCATTTACTTAGCCACAAATTAGGCAAATGAATACTCCCCCTTGAACACCAAATGTTCAAGGAACTTCTTCCAACTTGCAATATAAAAGTTGCTCATTGCTCCTCTCTTCTACAACTCAAAAGTTGTAGAAAGCCCGCTCGTTCTCCTAAGCTCAAATTTTGGAGAGTGGTTATCCCTTCGAACACCAAATGTTCAAGGACATTCGTGAATTTGCAATCCATGTGTTGTATTTTCTTCTATCTTCTCTACAAACCAAAATCGTAGAGAAATTTCCTTCTTTATATAACCCAAAAGTTACATGAAACTCTAATTCATTCAACCCATGCTAAGTGAATCAAACCTACACTAAATCACCGATTTATTGAATCAAAATCAACAAGTAGTTCAATCTAAATCATTTATTTGTTGAACCAAACTCAACAAATAATTCCATATCAAGCAAAAGGGTCAAAATCCTAGTTTTCTCTCATTCTCCTAACCCAAATTAGGTGAATGAGTTCCTCTCTTTGGTTACTTGAAGGTTCAAAGAATCCTTGATGTGTAGCCCAAATCTACACATCATTCTCTTATGTTTTCTTTATCTAAATTTAGCAAACTAAATACTCATCATTGAACATAAAATTCAATGATAATTTCTCTTGATTTGTAACCTCAAAGTTGCAAATCTTCCTCACCTTTTGAGCCAAAATCAATAAATGGCCCGTCTTCTCTCTCCAACCTCTAAGTTGTAAAAAATCTTTCCCCTCCTTAGCTCCAAAAGATTGGGAGAATCTCCCAACACTTAGTTCAAAAGCTATGTTGGATACCTTTCTTAGACCCAAAAATCTAAGTAATCATTTTCATTTAACCAAATTAAGTGATCTCTCCTATGACGCTTAAAATGCTAAACACATATATGTCTCTTAGGAGTTATCCTATATGTTGAAGTTCATCATATTCTATTGGATGAATTTCACGAAGTCCTAAGTGCAACCCTTAGGCATGTCTATCTTACCCTATTAGGCATGCTAGGATTATGATTTTTTTCTTTTTCTGCGCATGTGTTTGATGTTATGGTGTGATTGCCAATTGGATTGTCTGCGTTGTGGGCACTTGCTCTTAAGTGGTTAGTATAGAAATATATATGCTTTTCTTGCAGGTGGCCATGTCCAAGGGGGGTGCAAATAAATTATAAACATAAAAATGCTTGCATGACAGGTGCCGCTTAAAATCCCCCAAGTGATGTGGCCAATAAGGTAGAAGCATGTGCTTAGCACTTCAAGTGCTAGGCAAATTCTAGATGTGATATATTATATGGACTGTTTTCTGACTCTATCTTACAGGTTTGAGTCTTTTTCTTTTAAACATGTATTTGATAGAATTAGGACTTGTGTTAAACTTGTGCGGGTTTGGATCAAAAGGAGAGGTGGATCAAGAAAGGATGTACCTGTGGAAGGTGAAGCCTAAAGATTTACCTGGAAGCTAAAGCTTGAAGACTCCACAAGCAGAGTCTGTAATAAAATTTAACTGGATTGTATAATGGCAGGCAACTCAGCTGCTAAACCTAGTTGTAAATAACTTGGACTCTATGATTTACATTTCTTGTGTTTGATTTTATATATTCAAGCATGTTTGATCTGTTTACCTGATTGTGCACTAGAAGATGCATGTTTTTTTCTTAGGTTTCTTCTCTTATTTTGCTTGGGGGTGGCCTGAAATTTTGAGGCGGTAGGCTCTTAGGATAAAATTAAGATTTCTACCTGTTAAAAATTGAAACAACCTAAAATCAATTTAGGCTCCACATTTTTCTAACAAAGAAAGAAAAATTATAAGGCTCCTTTCAAGGAGCCAAGTTTTCCAAAACTTAAATCGAGCATGCATAGCCCAAATGTGTCTCATATAGAAAGCTCTCACTTAAGGATTAAATAAAAAAAAATCTACTTTCTTTGTGAGTCAGCATTATGCATACCGAATATAGTTAGACATCTTGGCCTCAAAGCCAAGTTGTAAGCACTACTTTCTAAATAAAAAATAACATCCCCACTCTTCATATGCATCAAGATCGGACGTCATGATTTTAGAAGCGATTAGGTCGGTTTAGCTGGTAGCCCTTTCCAGAAAGGACAATAGATCCAAAGGTCGGGTTGGCTGGTGTAGTTTGTAAGTCCCTTTACATTCCGATAGACTTAGGTTCGAGATATTACCTTTCAGTAGTCCTCACCTTGGTTTTAGGATCCGAGGCAATGGTTGATTTCAATCACCATACAAGTCCTCAGCTTCCGGGCAATTCCTCTAACATATGTTGTTGGAATGTAAGCCTCAACCTTCTAATGAAAATATCAACTTAAACAAAAATTAGATTCCTAAAATATAAAGCACAATATAGGATAGTTTGAGTACCTCTAAATTTCGCTCATAATCAAGTACTCCTACACTTCTTTCTTTTGATCCTCATTCCAAGAAATCTGATTTCAAGTTGATCCCCTTTCTTCCTTGAAACTCCTAAAGGCCAAAACCCTTTAAATAAGATTTTCATGGATTTTAAAATCAAACTCTAGCCAAAATTTGAGTGACTTTTAAAGCAAGAAAACTACTAGTTTAATAAAAAAATTTCTCAAGCATCGAAAGTTTGAGATGTAATTAACCATAGGGATTTGCCCGTATGGGGCATCTGTACCCCAGAATAAAATAACCCCCATTCAATCAAATATTGAATGAGGGAATCTCTGTTAAATTATAAATTTTATCATTGAGTCCATAAGGAAATGATATTTTTATCCTTCGGAGGAATATATCAATTTTCTTATGTCGTACTCGATCATAAAATATGCAATCCGTTTGAGGACAACAAAAATTCTCCAACACTTGTTTGTTATTTGAACTAGCCTTATCTAGCTTATTAATGAACAACCTATTGAGTTTAAAAATGCGATTTAAGTACAATGAAATATTAAATACAACAACAACAAAAACAAGCCTTTGTCCCACTACGTGGGGTCGGCAACATGAATCCTTTTTCTCCATTGTGTCCGGTTCAAAGTCAAATTCTCTTTTAAATCTAATAGAGAAAGATCATTTCTAATATTTTCTAACCAAGTCTTTTTAGGTCTACCTCTACCTTTCTTAACATAAGTCAAATCTAATACCTCTACTTTCCTAACTGGGTCATCAGAAGGCCGCCGTTTTATGTGACCAAACCATCTAAGGCGACTCTCTCTAATCTTATCCTCCACTGGAGCTACTCCAACCTTTTCACGTATATGCTCATTTCGTATCCTGTCTCTAAGAGTAAATCCACTCATCCACCTAAGCATCCTCATCTCCGCAACACATAACTTAGTATTATGCTTCTCTTTTAATGGCCAACATTCTGCACCATAAAGCATTGCAGGTCTCACCACCATCTTATAGAATTTTCCCTTAAGTTTAAGGGGGACTTTTCTATCACACAACAAGCCCGATGCATTCCTCCACTTCAACCATCCAACTTGAATTCTACTGATAACATCCCCATCTATTTCACCATCACTCTGAACAATAGATCCAAGATATCTAAAACGTGTACTCTTATTAATGACTTGATCGCCCAAAGTCACAATCCCCTCACTAGGTCTATTACTGCTAAAATTACACTCCATATATTCCGTTTTAGATCTACTCAAGCGAAAACCTTTAGACTCTAAGGTTGACCTCCACAATTCTAGTTTACCTTCAACTCCCTCTCTAGTCTTATCAACAAGAAGAATATCATCAGCAAAAAGCATACACCAAGGTACATCCTCTTGCAAATGTCTAGTGAGAACATCGATGACTAAAGCAAAAAGATATGGGCTTAAGGCTGATCCTTGGTGTAATCCAACTGAAATAGGAAAATACTTGGTCAAACCACCTTGTGTTTGAACACAAGTAATAGTTCCTGCATACATATCTTTAATGATTTGAATATAAGCGTTATTAACTTCTTTCTTTTCAAGAACTCTCCATAGCACTTCTCTTGGAACTTTATCATATGCTTTCTCTAAATCAATAAATATCATATGTAGATCCTCCTTATTCTCCCTATATTTTTCCATCAAACCTCTCAATAAATGTATGGCTTCCATAGTAGATCTACCAGGCATGAATCCAAATTGATTTTGAGAAACATTAGTATCACGCCGCAGCCTACGCTCCATAACTCGCTCCCATAGTTTTAAAGTGTGACACATTAACTTAATTCCTCTATAATTCGCACAATCTTGTGCATCACCTTTATTCTTATAAATAGGAATCAATACACTCATTCTCCACGCATCTGGCATCTTTTTAGTCTTCAAAATATTATTAAAAAGTTTAGTTAGCCAAGAAATTCCTTCATCTCCTAAGCATTTCCACATCTCTATTGGGATATCATCAGGTCCAACAGCTTTTCCACACTTCATTTTCTTTAAAGCCTCTCTAACTTCGGTTTTACTAATACGCCGATAAAAACAGAAATCTTTATTTTCATTTAGGATGCTAAGGTCACTAAAGTCAATTGTATTCCTACAATCTTCATTAAAAAGTTTATCAAAATATCTCATCCACCTTTGTTGAATATCATCTTCTAAGAAAAGTACTTTTTGATCTTCATCCTTAATACACTTCACTTGAATTAAATCCTTACTACTCCTATCTCTTTGTTTGGCTAGCTTATACATATATCTTTCTCCCTCCTTAGTATCTAATCTATTATATAAATCATTAAAAGCTAAGATCTTTGCATCACATATTGCTTTCTTAGAATCCTTACATGCCTCTTTATATCTTTCCCAATTATCAGAATTTTTACATCTAAACCAATTTTTATAACAAATCTTCTTATTTTTTATCTTTTCTTGCACAATTGGATTCCACCACCAGCTATTTTTACTATTAGGGGCTTTTCCCTTTGATACTCCAAACACATCTTTAGCAATATTTTTAATATCACTAGCCACTTTTTCCCACATAACATTAGCATCCTCATGCACAAATAAAATCTTAGAATCTAAAATCTTACTCTCAAAAATATTTTTATTACTATTCTTTAAATGCCCCCATCTAATCCTAGAAAATCGCTTTACTTTATTTTTTATTTTCTGTCCTTTCATCTTAAATAAACAAGTATTTTAACGAGCATAAATAAATGGCTTGTGTTCATGAACATAAGTAACACATCATTAAAAAGAACATGATTCCCACATAATCACATGTTAAAAAATTTATAATCGAATCTTAAATGAGAATATTATCAAGCATTAATTTTGCTTCTGAAAATGCTTGTTCTCAAGCTTTGAATAATATTGTCCATGATCATAAATGAATCGAATGCCAATCTATCTAACTTTGATCGAGTATTTTTTTTAATGATCAAATTTACTTGATTAGTAAATGAAACAATAATGAATGAGCTCTAACCAAACTAAGCCATGAGTAGCCACTCGTAGTGCTTGGTGCTTATAGTGGTTCACAGGCTTTGCTCCTGAATTGTCATGTGGGTGGTTGTTTGCCGTGGCTAGCATTTTCACCTCCATTCTAGGTTATGCCCCCTTGGTGCAGGTGCATATGAAATCTCCAATCTTGGTGTCCACTATGACATCCTTGTCATTTTAGTTTGGCTCTACGTTGTGCATTCTTGCTCCCTTTGGCTCCGATTTTTCCCTTGGCTTCCTTCCTTTATATTTTGACCGACTACTCGGGTTCATCCATGTTGTGATATTTCTCTTATATTGCCTATTGCTCCTAGGATTTCTCCTTATGCGGTTTCTCCATTGCCTTGCGTTACATGTTCATTTGTTGAGGCTGTTCAAGGGGATAAAGGTCATGGACCTCTGACTAATTCTTCTCATTTCCCAACTCATTTTTATAAAGAGCTTGTATCTACTCTTCACAAACTGTCACCCACCTTTTCAAAGTAAACTTCTTGTCATTTTATCTGATGAGGATGTCTCTTAGTTGGCTTTGATTTTTTTCCCCTCCCTGGTTGGCAAGTTTTCTTATGGCCATCAAAGTATGGAGATTATTCATGGATTCATGACCGATTAACATTTAGTTGGGGGTTATAGTGTGGGATTTATTAACTCGCATCATGTTCTATTCAAGTTATCTAAGGAATCTAATTACTCAAGCCTTTTCTCTCGAAGAATATATTATGTGGATGTGTTCCCAATTCATATACTTTAATGAATTACTCGGTTTGATTGTTCTATGACATCTTCTTTCACCCATTTTTTTAATTATTTCTTCGCATCTACTGATTCTTTTTTTTTTTTTTTTCATTCAGTTCATTTTATTCTCATCTGGCTCAATTTTTTATAAATAACTTCCAGGAGATGTTGCAACTACTTAGCTTGCCCTTTGGCTAGGGTTCTGGTCGGATCGAATGTTTTATCCCTTCTTAAGAAAGAAATTGGATTTCCTGCACATCTAATGGCTACTAGTAGAAGGTTGGCTTTAAAGACATTATGGCTTTTGTCCTTCTTACCAAATATTTGGCCATAATTTATCAGCATGCTTTAGTACACACTCATAATTGTAGAAATTATTTCTTTTGATGTTCTCCTTATTCTTGGGATATAGGTGATCTAGACCCTCTTTTTGTTGCCTTTGTTGTTAGTGTTTCTACCAAATAGGAGGTTGCAGGCAAGAAATTTTAAATTCTAGATACTTAGAGAGGAAGAAATAGCAAATAAGTATACATTCACTCTCCAAAATATACCATGCTCTAAGTTAGACAATTTTAATGTGGTCATTGGGTGTCTCTACTTTGACCACGTCAATTTTTTTTATTCTTTTCAGTTTGTAATGCTTTGCTCGTGCTTTGTGCTATAATATTTTTATTAAATGATAATAAATCTTATTTTTCTTTTAAAAAAATTATAGAAAGGAATATAAAATGTTATTAATTCAAATCATAAAACTTCTTAGTGTGAATATACATGAAACAAACTTAATAGGTGAAATCCACTAGCTAGGGTATATGCTACAATAATAGGGTATAAATATGGTCATTGAAAGAGGTGCTAGCAACAATACATATTTTGATGTGAAACTATCAGGAGTTAATAAGAACTTAAAAGAGTAATTGATTAAGGCTTCTAATATAAAGTTATCGTTTACAACAAAGAAAGATTTTCGAAATTCGTAGTCTTCAACTTACTTAGGCAAAGAAATGCACTTTAGATTAACCAAGACAATTTGATCAAACTTCAAGACAATAGTAAGTTTTATGAGCGCATAACAAAATCCTTAATTTAATAACGAGAGGTTCACCTTGAGTACCTTCTCACTCATTCACTCGTGTTCTTAACGGAGGAAGATACTCCACACTAGGGAGGAGACCACCACTAGGAAGAAGCCAAAGATCTTTGTTGATGGAAAGGTAGCCGGCGACGGAGGGGTTGGTGGACGTCCGATAATTTGCCACGATCCGGATGGTCGTTGTTCATCGATGATTTCCGCCAAAGTGTCTAGGATGTGATCGACGTATTCCCCGACGATGTAGTCAAAGCCAAATCCCGGATCGAAGAAAGGAGATTGTAGAATATCTATTTTGCCATACTCGTCGTACGCAAATCCATGATCAACCTCGGGATCCGCCATCCATGGACAAAGACCTCTTTTGATTCTTGGAGATGATGGGTGGTCGGCGTCTTGTGAATAGAGAGAGAAGAGAGGGGTGGTGGTGGGGCTCTCGGGTAGGGAGGAAGAGAGGGGGCGGCTAGGGTTTAGATTTGGGTTAGGGAAAATTTTTAGAAATCTGAAATTAATTTCAAATTAAGTGGATTTGGAGGGAATTGAATTTGAATTTAATTTCAAATTCAAATGGGGTAGGGATTGAAGTAGAGAGGGAGAAGCCAAGGGAAAGGGTTTAAAGATTTAATTGGAGAGAGAAAGGGCAAGGGGAAGGGGGCCGGCCATAAGAGGAGGGAGGAGATGTGTCTAGGTGCAATGTATGTGGAGTTAAGGGAATTAATTATTGATTGGGGCCAAATCTGAATTTAATTTCAGATTTAATCTAATGTGGGAGGTTTCCTAATTGAATTTTAACAATAGGAAAGTATTTGAAATTCAAAACTATTTGAATTCAAATAAAGATCCTTTTCTAAATTCGCTTGGGATATTTTAGAAGAGTAATTAGGAGCTTTGAATTTTGAATTTCAAAATTCATGGAAGATGGTTGGGGTGGCCGGCGGCATGGGTAAGGCTAAGGGGTGGGGGTGGCGGCCTGAGGAGGGGCGGCCGGAGGCGGGGAAGGTCCAGTGGGGCGGCGACTAAGGAGAGGGAGGGGCGGTTCTGTCAAAGGGTGATGCAGGCTGGTGGGATTGGGGCTTGGAGGCGGTCGGAGGTGGGGGGTGGGGAGATAGATGGGCCACGAGTCTCGGACTCTTCCAAAGACTGACGGGTCTTGCATTGGCCTCTCCTAGGCGTCACTTCTCTCTCTAAAGCTCACTAGCAATTAGAAGACATAAATCTGAAATTTTCATTGTCAAATCATCATCCTTTTACAATAGAAGAGGCCACAATATATAAGCCTAGAAAAATAAACAACAATGACTCAAATGCCCCTTGGGCTACAACTTAAGCAGACTCAAAAGAAAGGGTACAATCGTAACTAGTACATAATTAAACTACAATACATAAATGCATCAAAACTAAAAACTGTGAATCGTAGCCATCGATCTACGATTCCTACGCTGATAGACTCGTCGATATCGTCTGTCGATGTCCTCATCATATTTTATTATAATTTTTATAAACAATACCAAGACAACCTAACTTAGAAGGTAAGACTATCATATATGGAGCAGTTTATTACTGTTTTTTTTATGTTGTAGAATTCAGAAGAATTTATGTGCAAAATTTCAATCACTATATTCAAATGCGAAAACATCCACTTGCTTGCATATCATATTTATGCATTCAAAAAATAGTTAATTAGTCATTTATTATAGTGCCTTTTATAAATAATCGATCGTAGATAAGAGGAAAGTTTTCACTAACATAGTGGAGCTCATTAACCTCCCAAAAAGCCATCACTCTATGCACTCATCTACCTATCTAGTCAATCATGTCAACAAGAGAGTACTATGGACATCTACATTTATGAAGCATGCATAATATATATATTATGATACGACCAAGGTGTTATAATAATGATTTTATAATTTGTATGATTAAATCTATTATATATCAAATGAGTCCATAATTTATATGAGCAAGTTTTATTTTGTATCAATCAATGCACGTAAGAATCATGAGAATTTATAGAAAAATCAACATTTTGTTTTATGGAAAGCTAGGGACATCCGCACATGATTAAAAGAAAGAAAAGAGTCTAAAGAAAGTTAAGTAGAAAATGGAATCAAACAAAAGAAACAAAGAAAATCAAACATTGATTCTAAACAGATGTAGACTCTTGTCAGGAAATTGTAAAATCTTTCTCATCTTGAATATTTGTTGAGCCTTTATATCAAGACTAGAGTCCATCCATACGTAAGCTTGAGATAAAGTATTAAACTAGATTTTTTATCATGCTGTTAGAGTTAGAAAAAACTATTATTGTTCTTTTCAAGAATCATTATTGGGAAGATTTTCAATATATTTTTAGCTTCCCTTTTAAAAAGCTATATCTCTATGACGGAATAAGAAGAACAGTGAGGGTTTGAATTACTAAATATACCAAAAAGAGAGAGAAGACTTTCCAATTGCAAAATGAGAAATTATTCTTGAAAGATGAGAATATCGTTTGATATAGAATTACACAAGAAAAATACTGGGAATTTTGATATCCAGATGAGATTGAAGGTTTTAGTGTGAGTCTTCTCAATAATACAATCCACCCAAAGATAGCAATCTTCAATGGTATTAAAGCATTCCTTATCCAGTTATATAAAAAAGTGGGAATATCATCATGCATTAGGAAAGAATACCTAGATTTAATCGAGAAAGGCCATTGGAGGAAAGCAATTACTTTGGAGAATCAATGATGTTCAATCAAAGTTGGTTAAGCTCGTAGCAGAGATTGGAGATAATTAATATTGCCTAGTTGAAATAGAGTGACAATATGGGTTCTTAGCCATCTTAGAAAGATGAGGACAAAGCTTAATTAATGGCACATTGTTAATCCAAGCATGTAACTTTTGTGTTATTATTGATATTCCAAGAGATGAAAAGAAAGAATGGTTAAGAATTTTCTTTACAATATCTATAAAATGTGAAACATTGGTATTTGCTTTGGATAATATTTCTTGATAAGGAATTAGAGCCCTCGTGAATGAATTTTCGGATCAATTCAAAAATAAGAGAGACGTTCATCATGCATATATCTTTAATACCAAGCCCTCTCAATTTTTTTGGTCTACAAATGTTTTTTAGAGTTGACCAATGATAAACCTCTTCATTCCTCTCTACTTATATAAGAAACTTTTTCTTTTGGAAAGCTTCTTAGCCATCACATAATATCAATATTAACACAAAATGTTATAAATTAATAAAGCATATTCAATGTTATGGTGGTCAACCTAAGAGTCTAAAGATTTTCGTTTGAGTAGAACTAAATCCGAATATATGAAGTGTAATTTTAGTAGTGATAGATCTAGTGGGGGGATTGTGACTTTGGGCGATCATCAAGTCATTAATAAATGTACACGTTTTAGATATCTTAAGTCTATTTTTTTCAGAGTGATGTTGAAATAGATGGGGATATTATTAGTAGAATTCAAGTTGGATGGTTGAAGTGAATGAATGCTTCGGGCCTGTTGTGTGATGGAAAGGTACCTCTCAATCTTAAGGGAAAAATGTATAAGATGGTGGCGAGACCTGCAATACTTTATGACGCAGAATGTTGGTCATGGAAAATGAAGCATAAAATTAAGTTAGGTATTGCAGAGATGAGGATGCTTAGGTGGATGAGTAGCTTTTACTCGTAGAGACAGAATGAGAAATGAGCATATACGTGAAAAAGGTTGGAGTAGCTTCAGTGGCAGATAAGATTAGAGAGAGTCACCTTAGATGGTTGGGTCACATTAAACATTGACCTTCCGATGACATGATTAGTAGAGTAGATGCATTAGATTCGGCTTTTGTTAAGAAAGGTAGAGGTAGACCTAAAAAGACTTGGTTAGAAAATAATAGAAATGACATTTTGTTATTTGATATAAATAAGAATTTGACTCTTAACAGAACATAATGGAGAATAAGGATTCATGTAGCCGACTCCAAGTAGTGGGATAAAGGCTTGATGATGTTGTTGTTGTATATGCAATTTTATATATTAACAAATAGGAATACCTATAACAAGTGCCAAGGTAAACGCCCTTAACAAGGAAGAGTTATTCCTTTAAGAGTAAAGATGTCGAAGATAGTATGATGGATTGATTATGACTCTAATATATTTCTTCTACAAAACGTGGTGTACCCTGCCCTAGATTAGAAAACTCCAAATCAAGCATACACTCGATGCATTACATATCAAAAGCTAAATAACCAAAACAAATAATTAAATAATATTCTTTTGGTTAATGATATCTAGAAATTTTCCTAATTTATTTTCATAATTAATAAAAAATAATCATATGTAGATCTCATCACCTATATTTATATATTTATTTAATATCCTTAAAAATTGTATTACTAACGTAAACTCATTTAAGGCTTTGTTAGCAATAATAAATCTAATACCCATTCTTCCAAACTAATAATCTAGAAGTACATGATTGTTTATATGGATATGCATGCACATATATTAAATTTCATAGTTCCATAGTATCTGAGAAAATAGTCATATCGATTTGGGTTTACTGTTCAAGTTAATCTCAATTTTTCTCTCAATAAGCAACCTAATCCCACCTTGATTAATGCACATATAACATTTACAAAATTACCAATAATAAATCTAAGGTTGGGAGTTTACCTAGTTGCTTCAAGAAAAAAGAAGAATAAGATGGAGGACGTCTTCAACAAACTTTTAATTAATGAACCATCTCACTCTTGGCCGTAGAACTCCCACAACCGGTCTGTATTCTCTAGGACCTCTCAGTTCTCCAACAACTCCAGCTCTTGCTCTTACAACTCTCTCTCTCTCTCTTTCTCGCATTCCTCAATATATCTCGACTACGGTCAAGAACGACGCCCCATTCAATTGAGATCCTGGGGAGTCGATTGGGTTTGTTGATAAGACTTGATCAAAGTAGTATATATATATATAAGCCTTCCTGCTCCATAATAACTTATGTTGCAAGGTTCCCATTAACCACTATAGCTATAATCTTATGCTAATTTTTTTCTATTTGTTATATATTTATCCATATGAAATTTGTTTTTTATCATTGAACTAACATTTGTATCTCAAGTCGTTATAAATTTTTGTGCCTTCATATTGATGTATGTGATTATGAAAATGGTTTTTTGTGTTTGTCTGAATCGTCCCTTAAACATTCATTCCAAATTTCCAATCCTTATGCCTGGATCCCCCACCCCTCCCCACTCCAATCCGTCTTCAGAGCTATCTAAACCGTTTGTATATTGTTTGAATCGTGCAATTTTACAGATACCTGTTGCGTTAAACAATTCCAACTTCTCACACTTATATGTTCAGCTTTTACTTGTTTCTCCGTGAAGGGGCCCATCCATGTTCAAGGATAAGAAACCTGTATTGAAATTGATTTATGTAACTCAATTGGTACTTTACAAAGCTTTGATAATGAAGTATGTCGTTTCTCTTTTTTTAATGTTTTAAATTCAATTCATATTGAAGCGTGAAGCAGACTACACTTTCTATAATGACTAATAGACATTATAAGTGGTAATGTGCGCAGTATTTAACATTGCTATTAGCTTGATGAACTTTCTTTGGGTATTATCAAAGTACATTGGTACTTTGTTGCTTCTCTTTGTTTTCGTTGTTTGTTGTATGTTTTGCATTTGTAAACTTGATGGGGTGAATTATTCAGATATTGATGTTGTTTTGTGCTATTTCTGTAGGCAATGTATGAAGGTATTCTTGTAGACATACCATTTGCGACATTCTTCCTCAGCAAATTTAAACAAAAGTAAGGTTGAAGATCTCTTTAGTCGGACAATTTTACCATTTCATCTCTTTTTCATAGGTTGTTTGTCTTGAAATATGTTGGAAATGAAGGTATTCGCAAACTTTTTAAGTATTTTTTTTAATTTTCTTAACTACTCATTTTTAAGAGTTGAATGAACATTTAAGCAAATTATCACATCTAGCTCTTGTCTAATTATGTTCGTCTCTAGTCTCACTGATGCAAATATCAATATAGGAATTAGTTTATTGATTTTAGCATAGCTTTTATGATTGGATGTCAACTAAAAGATAAACCCTCAAGTTTTTATGTGGGATTGGGACCAAGAACACTAGAAGGGCAACGCAGAAGTTCTTAACATTCAAGTCGATGTGGCCAAGTGTGATAAGCTGGATATTTGGTAAAATTATAAATATAAAGTGAGAAATGATCATATTAAAGATATGATGGGAGTAGCCTGTAGTTAAAATAATATGTGAAAATAGGCCTGTAATTTGAATATGTACAACACAGAAGAACATAAACCAACAAAATAGCTGTATAGACATGATGTTGAAGCATTTGTGAAGGAAAATCTGACTACCAAATATGACTTATTAGTGGTGCCAAATAGGTCGGACTTCTCATGTAGAATTAAACAACAATGAATGGTGGAGAATTTACAAAGCTAGCCATAACTAGTTGGGATAAAGATAGTGGTTATGACTAGAATTCATCAGTAGTTATCTTTTCTAATTTTGAACTTCATTTCCATTTTTTTGTTGGTCCACAGTCGTTCAAAAGAATTTGTGAAGAATTGGCTTAGAGCCTCATATAACAAACGCTCAACAGAAACAAGTGGATAACTAGAATTCATAAGGTTGACCGCCAACGATTGGGATAGGGCTAATTGTAATGATGATGATCCCTAATCTTGAAGATTTTCTTGGAATATAGTGGATAAGATGGAAAGGAAACTTGTTTTGGACAAGTGTGGGTAGCTATAATGCACAAATACAGACACATCACGACACGGATATGAGACACGTCAATTATTGAATTATAGAACACAGATAAGGTTTGGACATGATATTATAATTTTTGTATCTTAAAAATAGTATATATAAATTAAATAATCAAACTTTAGGAATAATTGAGAAAATAATAAGTCAGTTAACTTGGATTTGTATTTTAATTGATTAATATTAGGATGTCCATAGTCAGGTGGCATACATCAGGCGTCGAGAGGAGAGATGATAATATTGTTGAGAGTCAAGCATTGATATTGTGCGATGGGCATCTGACATTGGACATCAATGTCGAGACAGTGTCGATCATTAATATCTAGATGGCGTCAATCATTGATGAGATGCCGTTGGACATATATGAGATATCGAGATGGCGCAGGGACGTAATTGTTGGTGTAAAAATTGCTGGAGTTGAGCGCCAATGTCAAGGTATCATCAAACTTCAATATTGAGATGATTTTGAAATGGTGATGTGACATCGGATGTTGTTGTGAAATTGTAGTTGTAACCCACATCGTAACCCTCGCTGTTGCTAAAATGAACAGTTTGTTAGCTGTTAATTATAGTTTTTTTTTGTGTTCTCATTGTCATCTTATCTTAGACATCTTTAGTAAATCCTACACCCTTAAGCATCCTATAACAAATACCTATGCATGATCTACAATCTGTTCCAACGTCATGATAAACTGCACTGATAATCTCCGATGAAATTTGTTGTTCTTTCAGCCAACAATGATACTTTGTTTGTTGGTTTGACCTTCCGCATTCAGATGATTCATGTATGTTACCTAAAGAGCTCCAGTGAATCTCTCCTAATCTCTTAAATTATTACTGTCATTAACACTTTCTGAAGATGTTTATCAACCCCCAAGGATTTGATGGTAACTATTTACGAATTTTATGTCAGGAGTTCTACATTTTATTAGTGGTTGATAACTACATTAACCATTTAAGGACTAAAATTTTATTAACTGATGTTGTTGAAGGTGTGCTGATATTGTTCTCTAAATTAGTTGGATTTGGTTTGGGCGGTGTGTAATGATGAGCACACGTTTGCTGTAAGTTTAGCAACACATTAGTCCGTCCTATCGATGTGGAGGATAAATGGGCAGGTTACTGTTAGGATTACAAAATTTTTTGAGAATGCATGTTTTCTTTAATGAGGAGCATATTTTACGGTAAGCTAAATGCCGCAGCAGAACTATTGCTGTATGAAGGATAAATGGGTAGGTTATTATTAGGACCAATTTTTTTTGAGAAAGCATGTTTGCTTTAATGAGGAGCATATTTTACGTTAAGCTAAATGCAGCAGCAGAATTGCAAGGAACAACACCCCACCCCCCCAAAATTTTTTTTTTTTTTTTTGAGAGAGAAAGATTATTCTTTTCAAGCATTTTATATCTTATATATTTCATCTACATTTTTTATTGACAAAGATTTAAAATAAATTTCGAGTAATTAAAAAAGGAGAACGAGCTAATTTAACTCACAATCGTTCGAAAATGTGTTAGGACCTTCTAAAATGATGTTATCCCGGGAGAGAGAGAGAGAGAGAGGTGTTCCTTTCTTAAAAATGTTACTATAAGTATGTACCGATTAGGATACATTCTTAGAGTTCTGAATGTTTGCCTAACATTTAATCAAATATTTTCTGATTCAAGTGTAATGCTTGATTGTTTTCACTTGAGCAATTAAATCGTTAGGTTCATGATTAAGCATCTAGTTAGATTGTTTATGATGCATGCTGTTTCATTTTTGTTAACTACTGAACTTTCTATGTCATATTAGGCACAATTATTTGAATGACTTGCCTTCACTTGATCCCGAATTGTATCGCCATCTTCTCTTTCTAAAGGTGATTTTTTTTAAATGATCTCATTATTCTTTTTTTTTTTTTTTTCATTTTCTCTGAACATGATTAGCTCCTTCTCAAGGCTGTCATTAGCTGCAATTTTTATGCTATTAGTTAGACACTGCATTTTACGTTTAATGAATTCATATTATATGTTGAGAAGCAACAGCCTGGAAACTATTTTTTGTTGCTTATACATCATACTTGCATTTCTTCCGATAATGCTTAATTTCATTTTTTACTGATTTCTGCAATGTTTTTCTTGTTTTCACAAAATTTTGATAAGTGTTGCAAAGATGAGGATGCTTAGGTGGATGTGTGGCTTCACTAGTAGAGACAGAATGCGAAACAAATATATATATGTGAAAAGGTTAGAGAGAGCTGCCTTAGATAGGCCTTCTTAGTTTGGTCACATAAAACATCGGCCTTCCGATACTTGGTTAGGAAAGTAAATATATTATATTTGACTTATGTTAAGAAAGATAGAGGTAGACCTAAAAAAGACTTGGTTAGAAGATATTAGAAATGAACTTTTGTTTATAAGATTTAAATGAGAATTTGACTCTTAACAGCACACAATGGAGAAAAAAGATTCATGTAGCCGACCCCACGTTGTGGGATAAAGGCATGACATTGTTGTTGTTATTGTCGTCACAAAACTTTTATAAGGGAACTGTTTCTACATGATCTGCCCATCTGGAAAAATTCATGTGATGTGAGAGAAAAAATTGTTAATGGAAGATGAGCAAGAAATTGTGCTGGAGTTCTGCATTTTCCTTGACTAGAACACACTTGTAATTTAGATAGATGCAGTTTCTTCTATAGTTTTAATTGGTCGTTTTTGGAAAATCGCTTGAATCAGTGTAAAACTAGTAACCACTCACTTTGAATAGCATATGTAGTAAGCAAGTATGTGATGGGTATTAAGTGAAACTTGATACATATCTGCCTAATTCATTTAGCTTCTGCACAATTTCAATGAAAATTATGGTTAAAATATGTGCATGATATAAAAGACCTGTAGAAACATGTGCGTTGAACATTTTTTTTCCTAGTCCAGGATTAAAAATAAAATTGTCTATTTAGCTTCTGTTTGTGTGTATTTGCAATTTGAAATTGAAATAAATTCAGTTTCATGGAAGCCGCATACCAAATGGAGTTAAAAATCAAGGTTTCAACTAGAGCAGATGTGATGAGGACATCTCGACATGGAAAGTTTATCGAAGACGTGGCCGACGATCTACGGCCACAATCGAGTCCTTATATTTTTAGAGTCTTGTTGTGTCTTTGTTTTCTTTCATTAGTTCTATGTTTTTATTTCCCTGTTTTACCCCTTATGCAAGGGGGGATTGTTTGTAAGCCCGGAGGGCATTGTCGTCTTTATGTTGTGTCTTTATGTGAGGCTATTTAAAGCCCCTCTATGTATCTTTTAAGGTTAATGAATGATTATTAGAAAAATTTACTGCACTTGTGTTTGTTGGCTTGAGATTTGAGAGCTTTTGAGAAGACTCCCTAGGAGAGGGAGAGTGCGCATTACCCACCAATCTAGACGTGTCGGATTCGTGGTCGCTCCGTTGGATCTTCCTCCCCTTCTCTCCAACCCACCGCCGGCCTCCTCCTCCTTCCATCACCCCTACGGCAGCCCCACCACCCCACCCCACCTCACGGCCAAACCCCTTACCCAACCCACGGCCCAACCACCCTCCCTCCACCGCCGGCCGTACCCACCTCGCCACCCTCACCAAGCCGCCGGCCCACCTCCCCTTCCCCTTTTAAATTGGTTTCCTAATTTATTATGAATTAATTTGGAAAGCCAATTAAATTTGAATTCAATTTGAATTCAAATTTAGTACCTTCCTTATTTAGTAATCTATTTTAGGAAAGGTACCTAATTTAAAGCCCTATTTAAAATCCCAATCAAGAGGATTTAAATTAATTCTTTCCTATTACCTAATCCTAAAATTGGAAACCCCAATTAATCCCCAAATCCCTCTCCCCTCTCCTTAATGCCGCCGGCCCCATACCCTTGCCGCCGCCCCCTCTCTCCCCTTCTCTCTCTCCAATCCTCCTCTAATCAATAAATCCTATTTCCTTTTTCTAATTCCCACCTAATTTCAAAATCTGAAAATAATTTCAGATTTGGAAAATTTAAACTCTCTTAACCCTAACCCTAACTCTACAAACAACTTTCCCTCCCTAGCCCTACCTTGGCCGCCCACTTCCCCTAGCCCTTTCTACTTGATTTTCAAAGGGAAATCGTCAATCCCTTGGAAGGAACCTTCAAGGACAGCAAAGCCACGCCATCTTCGCTCCACCTACTCCACAAGAAGCATGAATGGAAGTCCGCCCTTGGGATTCGGGCTTGGTGCTTGACGATCAAGACAATATTGACGTATTCCGCTCCCCCTTCTTCGACGTCGGATTTGGCTACGAAACCACCGTCGAAGAATACTTCGAGCGGATTCACATCCCCTTGGTTGATACAATCGACGGTCAGAGATTCAAAGGACGGTGGACTACCGTTGGACGATTCACACCCGCCATCCCTCCGGCTACTTCACCGTTTCCCTTCAAAGGCTACTTCAATCGTCTTCTACAAATCATCACCGGTTCCATTGGCAAATCAAAGAAGTTCCTTCG
The DNA here is from genome assembly GCA_019925795.1 of Dendrobium chrysotoxum. Classification (NCBI taxonomy): domain Eukaryota; kingdom Viridiplantae; phylum Streptophyta; class Magnoliopsida; order Asparagales; family Orchidaceae; genus Dendrobium; species Dendrobium chrysotoxum. The sequence continues at coordinate 50,641,992 of CM034307.1, forward strand.
GCGACGATTCCACTCCACGTAAGGGTTGACTTTTCTTCCCTTTTCAATTCCCTCTTCGTTTCCTAATCTTATAGGTAGTGACAGAAACGCAAGGGATCACTCCACTTAAATCTTGCCAAAGCGTAGTAAACGTAGGATATGAGTTATTGATTTTCTATGTTTTCTAATCTCATTGTTAGAGTAGGGATTTTGAATGAACTCTTATCATTACGCATATTGTTGAATTTCTAGTTTATTTTGTTTGTCCAAGTGCTTAGCTAGTGATTTGGCCTAAACGTAGGCATCCGTCTCTTGTTTTATTTTATCGTTCCGATAGCTAATGATTGTATCATTAATGTTCTTAACAAGAAATCGTGCAATAATCCATTTCATTTTATGCTTGCTGTCCACTGCATTCCTGCACGCATTTAGGGGTTGTTAAGCTTGTTTATCAATTGTTCAAGTGCTGTCCTTAACCTAGCCGCTTCACTAGTTGTCTAGGTTGCTTAACCCCTCATTGTAGTTTGCTGTCCAAGTAAATTCTGCATCGTTTAGTGACATTTTAGGAAGTTTTTCTTCACATATAGGTGCTGTCCTCTTTCCCAAATCAACCCTAAGTATCACCTAGTGTCTAGGTATGGACCCGGAACAACTTGGAAGGACTTTAGACTTGTTGGTAGGTCAAATGAATAACATTAGCCAGCAGCTCAAGGAAAATCAAGCCGACCTAGCTGAACTACGTAGGAACACCACTGATCGATTTGACACACTTGAGCGTGCACGTGAGCATCCTATTCCCTACACCCCTTCTAGACCTCCGTCTATGTATGGGGATGACACCTACCATGATGAGCGGCAACCTCGTGCCAATCATCGCACTCCACACTATGGACATGACCCCCGTCATGATCCTGATATACCACTCATGAAAAATATTAAAGTTGATGCTCCTACCTTTGATGGCACCCTCGATCCCCAGCTCTTCCTGGACTGGGTCAAAGGTATGGACAGCTTCTTTAAGTGGTATAACATCTCCGAGGCCAGGAAGGTTAGTTTTGCGGAGATGAAACTCACGGGTAGGGCAAGTCAATTTTGGTCAAACTTAGAGAGTCTTAGAGAGGCTAGGAACGATTACCCCATCACTGATTGGCCATCTATGAAACGTGAACTTAAGCAGAAGTACTTACCTCCCTCGTACTTCCCTAGATTATTGGATAGATGGAATAGGCTAACCCAGGGAAATAAACCAGTCAAAGAGTATATCGCCTCCTTCGATGATTACTTGATTCGATGCAAAGGGGAGACTTCTACCACCCCCACACAGATTTTGTCTATGTTTCGTACCGGGTTGCGAGAAGATCTTCGCAACGAGTTGTTTGCCCGGAACGTTACTACCCTGGAGAACGCCTACAGTTTAGTGTTAGATCTAGAGGAGACCCGTTCCCAGCACCCGAGTCGTTCACATGACTCTAGACCTTCCTACAGACCTTCCAGTAGTGCCACCCCTCACGCTACCACTGCACGACCCACTCCTGGGAATGTGACCAGACCACCTACGGGTCACCCAGCCCCCCGACCTGATTTTAGAAACAAACCTCCTACTCCGGACATCTCAGCATATATGCCAGACAGAGCAATTCCTAAATTTACAAAGTAGCGTTTTCATTCTTTAATTCAATCCTTAGTTAGGAGAGAACTAATGAAGATTAGGCGGGGGATTTTCCATCATTCATATATTGGTTTCTTTCAATTGATCCATTGTACCAGCCTGCCTATCATCCTCAAATTCTTTAGTTGTAAGTTTGGCTTTTCCGTCTCTTGAAGAGTTAATTTCATAAAAATCTTCATTCTCAGTTCAGTCTTCTTTTTTTTCATTGCAGAATTGTTTCTTCTCCAAGGATAATTTCGTAGAATAAAGAACAAGCCCTTCTTCAATGATATTTGTGTAGAATAAATCTAAGGTCTTTTGGGTGATATGATTATCATTTCTCCGTGATATTTGCCGACCTTTTTTGTCATATTCTTAGAACTAGTAATCTTGGCATGAACTCCTTGCTTGTGCATCATTTTTTAAATTATTGAGAGATAGTATTTAGGCATGCTCATGGGCACTATATTGAAGAAGCTAGTCAAAGTTTTGACCTTTGTACTCCTCAGATTTGTATAACAAAAATCCTGGTTCACCATTTCTAGGCAAATGAGGTACATAGGATATTTTCAACTCTTCTATATTGTGGACCTTACGAATAGTAGTTTCTTTGAAGTGTTGGAGTAAGGCATGAGTATAAACATGAATGTTTGATGCATCTAGTTTTCTTAATTTCTGTTTTGATGTAATATGAACTGTTATATTTGTGTTTTCTATTTTTGTTTTATGTTTTTTTAGCTATCCAATGATGGCAAACATCCCGTGATCAATGCGTAGGATTTGCTTGGCTTGCTTGACCTTGGGTGTGCCGGCTTTGGGGTTTTTTTGGGCTGCTGCTGTTTTCGGTTTGGTTGGGCTGTTTGGGTTGGAGCTTGCTTTAGTTGTCCTACTTGGGGTTATAGCTCATTATTGTTGGAGGCTCATTAATGCATAAAGGTGAGTATTTATTTCCAAAAGGTATGGTGGAGTGTGGCTTTTCTTTTCCCCTTTCTGCCTCCTCGTTTTTCCCCTTGCTGCCTCCTCAGTTTCTCCTCTTACCCCTTCGGTTTTGGTGATTTTATTGCTGTTTCCAATGGGTTTGCTGGACTTCTTGTGCCTGTTGCCTTGGTTTCTGGTTTGCCCCTTCGGTTCCTTCCCATCTGGCTGGTTCCGTGGCCTTTTTGGCTGGTTTGCTGTGGGCTTTTGTCCTATTTCCTGTGCTGAACTTTGGGGCTGCTGTTAGAGACTCTTGGCCTTTCATTTCCCTAAATCTAATTGGTTTAGTTGGAGGTGTTATGGCTGTTTGTTTTCCTTCTTGTGTTTATATATATGAGATGATTTTGGATGAGAAAGGTTGTTGAAAATTGTTTGGCAAAGCCACTAAACCTGAGGGTTTTCTTCTTGGAAGAGCTTGAGAGCTTGTTCCATCTTCTTTCTCCTCTAGGAAAGCTTGCGAGCTTCTCCTCCTTCTTCTTGGCTTCTAACCCCTTCTTCTCTACGCAAGTTCTACTCCACCTGTATCCTTCTTCTGGTTTCGATTGGTGAAAGTTGTGGCTGTTTTTCGTGGTGAATCGTGGCTGTTTTAGTGGAGAAGTGGTGGCTGTTTTGAGGTGACATTTGTGGGCTGTTTTGGAAACATTTGCTGGAGGAGTTTGGTAGAACGTTGGACTTTTGCCTTGGTGGACCCTTGGTTTGCAAGCTAAGCATTTTACATTTTAATTTCCTACACCCGATGCATGTGAGGAGTCCGTTTAACGGATGTTCTGAGGATAGTGTTGTTTTGTTTTAATTTTGTTCGTTGCTAACTTTCTTTTGTCTAAGGTTTGTTGGTCGTCGGTTTTCTTTCTAAGTTGAAGTGAAGGTCTTTTCTCTAGTCTTTTTTGTTCTCCAATCGTTGTTTTAAGTTGGAAGATGAGTCTTGTTCTTTTCTTTTCGTAATATTTCTCCTCTCTTGGATTTTGTTTTCAAGTTGTCTACATCAATGTTTTATCTGAAATTGACAAATCAGTTATTCTCCTTGAAGAGACACATTGTACTTTGCTTTCACAAGTACACTTAAAGTTGGTCCAGATTTGAACAATCTATTTTAATTTTCCCACTAGATGAAGGTTTATGCATATCCTAGGGTTCTGCAGGGATGTTATCTTATTTAATGCTATTCCACATATGGTCAATGGCCTTCTTCAACTTAGATTAATTAATACCTGTTATAGGATTAGTCGACAGTGTTTTATTTCTTCATCTACTTTTTATTAACATCTTTAGGTTGTTTTGCAGTCTTTGAAGTTAATGTCGTAACTTTGGAAGATTGTGTTAGATTTTGTTTTATTGGGACCAAGTATCAATCATCTTGATATACTTCTACTTTGTATATTGCGGAAGGTTGTATATCACCAACAATCATGAATTCTTCTCTACCCATTCAACCATGAATCAACAAATAGTTTCCATTAGTGGGGCAGCCTTAAGAAAATTTGCGAATATGGGACAAAGAAAAAGAAGATGACAACTTAGGGATTAGTTAGAAAAAAATGAGCGATGGTTTACCTCAATAAAAGGATGGCAGCTTGCGTGAATTGGTGTAGGACCCTAATGAAAATCTATTAGGAAATGAGAGGCGATGGTTTGATGATCAAAATCCTTATCCGTCCTATTAGCCTCAACAAATGAATGGGGAGCTGAGGAAGATATCATAGTGTTTGAGATCTGATAGGAAATACTTGAGATCGCAAGTAATCCCTTGGATTTACTTGAGTTCGCAAGCAACCCTAGCAATATTTGGATCAAAACAGCGAGAAAAAACGTAGAAATCGTCGTGGAAGAACAATCACGGTAGCAATTTCTTATAGGAAACAAAAGAACACAAGAACAAAGCAAGGTACAAGAGATCCCCAATTCGAGAGGAGGATCGTCTCTCCCAATTCTCTAGACAATTGAGTCTAGAGCTCAAGCCTCCAACAAACCCTAATTCCAATCAATCAAAACATAAAAATTCTCTAATCCTTCTCATCCTCTTTAATACAAGAAGTTTCCTAATACAATTTCCCCCCAAAACCCCTAGTCGCCCCCTCCTCATTCAAAATCAAATTGCATTAGTCAAGGTGGGGTCCACCTTGTGGGCGGACAGAGCAAGGGAGGCGGAACCTGTCCGCCTCCTATAGACGTGAGCCGGCCCCCTTTTGGCCAGCTGGGCCGGTTCATTGTGAACCGGCCTAACAATACCGCCCTCCCAAAGAATCACTTTGTCCTCAAGGTGAAAATCAGGAAACTGAAACTTCACCCTCTCGTATGGCTCCCACGTGGCCTCGTAGTTAGGAAGGTTCTTCCACTGAATCAACACTTCCTTAGCTCCATCTTCCTTCTGGAGAACTCACATCATCTCTAAGGGTTCCAGAATCACCTCTAAGTCCTCAGTGAGTGTCGTCGGTAACTCGGAGTTAGCTGTGTAGTCACCAATAGCCTTTCTCAACTGTGATACATGAAAAAACGGATGTATATTCGCTGATGATGGTAATCTCAGTCGATGTGCTACTGCCCCAATCTTCTCCAGCACTTCATAAGGCCCAAAGTACCTTGGGGCCAGCTTTTCATTCCTCCTGTTGGCGACTGTCTTCTGTCTATATGGTCGGAGCTTCAAGAGCACCCTCTCTCCTACTTCAAATTGGAGGTCCTTCCTATGCCCGTCTGCTTGTTTCTTCATAATTTGCTGAGCTCTCAGTAGATGCCTCTTCAACTCCTCTAGCACTCGGTCCCTCTCCTCCAAATACTCCTCTACTGAAGACACGGGAGTACTGCTATTCCCAAAATGCACCAAGTGTGGGGGGTCCCGTCCGTACAAAACCTTGAATGGGGTCATTTGTGAAGCAGAATGAAAAGACGTGTTGTACTAGTACTCAGCCCATGATGGCCACTTAGCCCATAGCTTGGGTGTCTCTGACACAAAGCATCTCAGCTATGTCTCCAGGCTCCTATTGACTACTTCTGTTTGGTCATCCGTCTGTGGGTGGTAAGCTGTGTTCCTCTTCAGGACTGTCCCTTGCAATCTGAATAACTCCCTCCAAAAGTGGTTGAGGAACACCTTATCTCTGTATGATACTATCGCCCACCTCTCTGATGAAAGCTGATGCCACTATCACTGTTGTGTAAGGGTGTCAGAGGGGGATGAAATGAGCGTACTTGCTCAGCCTGTCCACCACCACTAAAATCACCGTGAAGCCTTCTGAACGGGGTAGCCCATCTATAAAATCCATGAATATCTTCTCCCATACTCGTCCCGGCAGAGCCAATGGCTGTAGTAGTCCTCCTGGTGACATAGCCAAGTATTTGTTCCTTTGACAGATCTCACATCTGGCTACAATCTTCTCTACATCTTTATGCATCCCCTTCCAGTACAGCTCTGACGCTAGCCTCCGGTAGGTCTTCTGCACGCCTGAATGGCCCCCTATGGCGCTCCCATGAAACTCCTGGAGTAAGTTTGGGATGTGGATCGAGGTCTGGGGCATCACGAACCTCCCCTGATATAGCAATTTGTCCACCTCCATTGAATACCCCGGGTGACTACCCTCTTCCTTCAACAACTCAGACCTGATCTTCCCCAAACCTTCATCTCTAGCACTTTCTTCTCTAATGGCCTCCCAGTCAAGCATCAGAGGAACAGATAGTGTCACTGTCTGCAGCTCCCCCATACATCTGGACAAGGCATCTGTCGCCTTGTTCTCCACCCCTGGCCTATACTGAATCTCAAAATCGTACCCCAGTAACTTGGATAACCACCTTTGATGCTCCTCTGTCACCATCCGCTATTCCAGCAGGTATTTCAAGCTCCGTTGATCTGTCCTGACAATGAAATGCCTCCCAAGCAGGTAGGGCCGCCACTTCTGAATGGCTAAAACGATGGCCATTAATTCTCTCTCATAGACTGTCTTCAGCCTGGCTCTAGCAATCAATACCTGGCTGAAATAGGCAATGGGTCTACGACTCTGCATAAGCACTGCACCCAGTCCGTATCCGGATGCATCCGTCTCCACAATGAAGGTCTGAGTGAAATCTGGCAAAGCTAGGACCGGTACTGTAGTCATCGCCTTCTTCAGGCTCTCAAATGCTGATGTGGCCGCCTCCCTCCATAGGAACCCATCCTTCTTCAACTGCTCAATGAGTGGCCTTGCTATTATGCTGTACCCTTTTACGAACCTTCTGTAGTATCATGTCAGTCCTAGAAATCCCCTCAACTCCTTCAGATTTTTTGACACGGGCCACTTTAGCATTGCCTCAATTTTGGACTGATCTGCTGCCACCCCTTCCCTTGATACAATATGGCCCAAGTACTCTACACTGTCTTGCGCGAAGCAGCATTTCTTCAAGTTGGCCCTCAGTTGGTGCTCCTGCAGTACCTCTAATACCTTTTTCAAATGCTCCCAGTGCTCCTCCTCTGTCCTGCTATAGACCAGGATATTGTAAAAGAACACCAATACAAATCGTCTGAGATAAGGTTTGAAAACCTTATTCATAAGGGCCTGGAAAGTAGCGGGAGCATTGGTGAGGCCAAAAGGCATCACTAGGAACTCATAATGTCCCTCATGAGTTCTAAAGGCTGTCTTGGGTATATTCTCTTTTTTCATCCGGATTTGATGGTAACCTGATTTCAAGTCTATCTTGCTGAAGATCACTGTTCCACTCAATTCATCTAACAGCTCGTTAATGACTGGTATAAGAAACTTGTCAGGTACAGTCTCCTTGTTGAGGGCTCTATAGTTCACAAAAAAACGCCAGCTGCCATCCTTCTTTTTCACCAATAGAATTGGGCTAGAGAAGGGACTGATGCTGGGTCTGATGATTTTTGCCTCCAGCATCTCTTTAATCAACATTTCTATTTCATCTTTCTGGAACTGGGGATAGCGATAGGGTCGTACACTGATGGGTGACACTCCCTCCCTTAGCACGATGGCGTGCTCTTGCTCCCTCTGCGGTGGCAATCTCTGGGGTGGCTGAAACACCTCTTGGAACTAATGAATCAACGGCTGAATGGAGAGGGGTATGTCCCCTCCCTCCTCTAATCCTGCTCCCTCCAAACTGTGCAGCTCCACCAGGTATCCTCCACCTGCCAATTGTATATCATTTACCATAGTTTTCAGAGAAACCATGGATTTTGATAGCCTCGCATCTCTCTTAATCACCACCTTCCTTCCATCTACCATCAACTCCATTATGAGTGCTCTCCAGTTCACTTTGGTGTCTCCTAAAGTCTGCAGCCATTTCATCCCCAGGATGACGTCTGTACTCCCAAGCTCCAGTGGAAGAAAATCTTCCTTCACCTGAATCCCCTGGATAGTCAGTAGCACTCCTCTACAAATCCCCTGGCCCTTCTCCATCTTCCCCATACCCATCATCACCCCGTAGCAGCCCGTATCCACCAATCTCATTCCCATCCGGTTGACGACCTGATTGGAGATGAAATTGTGGGTAGCCCCACTATCAATCAGCACCAGTACCTCCCTATTCTCAATCTCTCCCTTCACCTTCATGGTATGATTCGTCGTAAATCCTACCACTGAGTTTGGGGATACCTCAGCCAGATCCAAGTGCAGCTTCCCCTCCATCTCTTCCTCTGCCTCCTCCTCACCTCCCTCAGTTTCTTCGTCATCACAGACGGTGAGAACCTGAAGAGTTCGGTCCTTGCAACGATGTCCTGGCGTATACTTTTCATCGCACCTAAAGCACAACCCCTTAGCCCTCTTCTCTTGCATCTCCTTCTCTGTCAGTCGCTTGAAATTTCCCCCACTTACTCCTCCTGTTTTCTCCTTGGTGGCCTCTCGACTCCCCCCGGTTGCAGGAAATTTCGGTGCTAGATGGGTGGTCGTCATCCTATAAGTTTCTCCCGTACTGCTACTCCTAGCTCCCCTCTCCAAATTCCTCTGATTTTCCACCAGCTGGGCCAGCTTCATGGCTTTCCCCAAGTCACGGGGCATCAGAACCTTCACTGCTGCTCTGATCTCCGCCTTCAAACCCTTCATGAAATTTCTCTCCAATAATGTATCTGAGAGTCGCTCCACTCTGCTGGCTAGGTGCTCAAATCGCTCCCGATAGTCTGCTACTGATCCCTCCTGTGTCAGAGCAAAGAACTGCTCATAGAAATCTCCTCCCCGATCGGTTTGGAAACGTTCTATGATGCAATCCTTGAATTCCCTCCAGGTCCTGATAACCCTCCTCTGGTCTCTCCACTGATACCATGAAAGGGCTTTTCCTTCCAAGGACAAGCCCCCTGCTGTCAGTTTCTCCTCCTCCGTCAGCCCATTACTGGCGAAGTATCGCTCCACCTTATAAATCCACCCATAAGCATCCTCTCCTTCGAATATGGGCATCTTCAACTTCCTCACCCTCTGGTCGCTACCATTTCTCCTGTCCCTTCCATAGTTTCTCCTCTCCCAAGTGCTAGGCTCTCCCCAAGTTTCCTGTTCTTCCCTTGCCCTACCATAGCCCATACCTCCTTCAAATTCCCCTCGTCGTCCTTCAAAAACAGCACCCCGGCGTCCATAATAACCCTCCCGGTGCTCCAAATCAACACCTCTTGGCTCCACGCCTCCATAATCTTGACGCTCTCCGTATCTCCCTCCTCTCTCCTCCCTCTGGAAAGGCTCCAGACGGGGTCTTTCTCTTCCCCCTTCAACGATTTCCACCTCTTCTTCATCCCTACGGATTTCGGAATTGGTGTTTTTCGCTTCAGGGCCCTTCGCCTCGGATGCCGCCGATCGGGTTTGAAACTCCAACATCTTCTTCATCATGTCCCGTAGATCGACCACTTGCCCCTCCATGGAAGAAATTCTTTCCTCCACAGTTTCCTTGATTTGATTCATCTCCCCCTTCAAGCCTCTCTTCCAAAGCATCCATCTTCTTAGCCGCCATCACAATCCGGAGCTTGTCGAATCACAAAATCTGAATTTTGGAGACCAAAAACAGCAACTTTCTCCTCCACCGGCCAAAATTCAGAAAATTTGCAGAAATTAGCTCACAAACGGTCCCAAGACTTGCTCTGATACCAATTTGATAGGAAATACTTGAGTTTGCAAGTAATCCCTTGGATTTACTTGAGTTCGCAAGCAACCCTAGCAATATTTGGATCAAAACAGCGAGAAAAACGTAGAAATCGTCGTGGAAGAACAATCACGGTAGCAATTTCTTATAGGAAACAAAAGAACACAAGAACAAAGCAAGATACAAGAGATCCCCAATTCGAGAGGAGGATCGTCTCTCACAATTCTCTAGACAATAGAGTCTAGAGCCCAAGCCTCCAAGAAACTCTAATTCCAATCAATCAAAACATAAAAATTCCCTAATCCTTCTCATCCTCTTTAATATAAGAAGTTTCCTAATACAATTTCCCCCCGAAACCCCTAGCCGCCCCCTCATTCAAAATCAAATTGCATTAATCAAGGTGGGGTCCACCTTGTGGGCGGACAGAGCAAGGGAGGCGGAACCTGTCGGCCTCCTATAGACGTGAGCCGGCTCCCTTTGGGCCGGTTCATGGTGAACCTGCCTAACAAGATCCTATGAGCAGGAGTGGTGATAGGGGAAGCATAGCCGACGAAATAGATGGAATGGATACCTAGGAAAGATTTGGATCTTGTGGTAGCCAGGTGGCATCATGTTGGCCACAATATCTAGAGCTGGAATTTACAAACAATGAGCCAGGCTGAAGTAACAAGGGCTCTACCTTAAGTGTTGAGGCTAGATAAGGCATCGGTCAATGCACGGAAGGGAAAGCAAACCGCAAGAGAGGTGCAAACATCGAGTGCATAAGCGAACAAGTGCATCACGGTCAAAGCGCGAGCAAATGCAAATATTATGTGCAAGCGTAAAGAGATACAAGAAAAGGGAAAAGCCAGAAAGTTGTCCAATATAGTGACCTTATAAAGCTTATTGAACCAAGTAAGAAGACTTTGTTTTAATTCATACGGGGTTGTTCAAAAGTTACAAAATTTTTACCCCCCTAAGCAACATGCCTGAAAGGTTACTCCATATAAATTGTTTTGAAAAGTTCACCATTAAGAAAACATTGCTCACATTCATTTGGCGTAAAGCTCGCGCTTTATTAATGGTCACAAACCAAAGGAGGTGAATAAATTTTGGTGGATCCTCCACAAAAAAGGCCTTAAAATAGTCAATGCCATGAATCTATTGGTGTCATTTTTCCTTTAGTAGGCCTTTGTATCGGTTGATAGTGTTATCTGGATAAAGCTCAATCATGAAAACCCACCATTAAGAGTTAGGTTTGTCACCAATAGGCGGGAAAACTGAATCACAGCTATATGCTTGAGTCCTCATTTCAATATCCATTGTGTTTCCCCAGTTAAGGTTGACTAGTTCTTCTTGATGTCTTGGATAAAAACAGTAGCGGGAGACAAAATGAAATGATGAAACATGGAGAATAAATGAAGGGATTGAAAAATTGTATTAGGTGGTAAGTAAATTATGTTATACCTTTCTGCAGAGCAAGTAAGATGGAGATCTAAAGTTGTTCGTTTTGGCAAATGTTCAGCGGTTAATGTTTATGCATATTGATGTACTTATAAGGTGAACGCATGCAAGGACACTCATCATAGTACGATATTAGTGATGTTGGCATGTGAAGTAGCTTAAGATGCTGTTCTCTATGTTGTAATAGTCATCTACTTTAGGTATATACTTAAAAGCGTCGGAGTTTGTATCAAGATGTATTGCACTGTGAAATGAACCAAATAATCTTAGGGATAATGTGTTATGCACTATCAATTTGGATACCTATGCAGTGGTTTAGTGATTCCTCTATAATTTGTTATTGCGGATTAAATTGTCTTTTCATGTGCATCATAATTTCATTGTGCTTATATGATGTCATTTATATTCATGCTTTCAAATTTGTTATATTTGCAGCATTATCAAGGCGATGTTTCAGAGTTGGAACTTTATTTTGTTATTATAAATAACGAATATGGGGAACAAAAAGAAGAAGAGTTACTCCCTGGAGGAAAAGATATTCACGTTACAAAGGAAAATGTTATCACATACATTCATCTTATAGCTAATCATCGGTTAAATTATCAGGTCTATTTATATGAAATTCTAATTATTTTACTAGGTCAACTTATTTTCAGATATGCTATAAATTTAGCTTTCTTTTATTTGTAGATTCGGCATCAAAGTTCACATTTTTTGCGTGGATTTCAGCAACTTATTGAGAAAGAATGGATTGAAATGTTCAGTGAACATGAAATCCAGGTATTTGTAGCCTTCAACTTTTGTTTGCTTGTACTAGACTAAAACTTTTGCTGTTTATTCCTAATAGCGTGAACCTGACAAGTCGTTCTGTCATGGTGGGATAATAGAAAGATAATGAGAGAAAACTTAGTAGAATGTTACATTGATGTCGAAGACAATGAATATTCAACTTACGGGTGAATTGTTTTAATACACGCTCAAACTGTCAAAAAAAATTGGCATCTCATTGAAGACAAGGTTAGAGAAGTTAAATTTTGGTGATTTGATTATATACAATGAAAAAAAGAAGATGCACTTATAGTTGATCGAATTGAAGCCAAGAGAATAGGAAAAGGAGAGGCAGGTCGGAGGGAATAGAATTAGAAATTAAGAAAATAGACATACGGAAGTTAATGTTAACACTGTTTAGCACTCAATAGGATTGAATGCAAAAGGAATTCATAATGCTGGCCCATAAAAGTTTTCAAAATTCCATCACTGTGTTTGGATAAATTCCTTATAGAAAATTTAAAAATCCCTCTTAGTAGGCGTAGGGAAAGACTTGTAGATTAGTTACCATTGCATTAAGTTCATTTCAAAATTGAATTGACTAGTATTTATATAGAATACTGCCAAATATTTTATGTTAACCAAATTTAGTGACATTTAAGCTGAATGTTTTGTTTTCTAGCTTCCAATTTAAATTTGTTCCTAGGCAACTATTCTTAACAAATTGCTCGCTAATGAGAAGATGTTTTGAGTTATTTCGTGGTCTATTTTGGCTTCAATGTAGTCATTCAGTCTTTTTATTACTTTCGAAGTAAAAGTTCCAATCAAATATTTCAAATCTAAATGATTCTCCTTTTTTAAATGCTGATGACCTCCATTAATTTGTGATTGGTTTTATGCAACGTTTCTTTTCTGGCTGAATTCGCTAGTTCTTTTTGGCATATATTTATAGGTGGTGTGAGTATTTGTTGTTGATTTGCTTGTAGCTCCAGAGGAGATCAAAGTTTAACTTTTAACTACAACATTTGTTCTGTGACCTAAATCGTTTTCTTATAAGAAATAATATATTGGCACATAATAGCAATTTTCCTTCAGATTCTTATATCAGGTTCCCTTGAGAACTTGGATATGGATGATCTACGTTCTAATGCTCATTATTCAGGTGGCTACGATCAAGTAAGTTAATTTCAATTATTCATTTTACCTACTAATGTATTTATTTGTTAGTATTTGGTTCAGATCCATGATTTCTTAAAATCTTGTGAATGCATTCTGTTTGCTACGTGTAGTGGTATCATATTAGTTTGTTGAACGGTCTTTCTATTGTATTTTTGTCTGACTTGCATCCTAACTTGAATCGACATTGATAAGCTTGATAAACTATGTTCTCTTTAAACAAAAGAGTAAAATGCAAAATATTCATAGGGATGATTCACACAGTGTGTAGTGGATGATCTACACTTGAATGATATGAAGATCAAATAATATATTCTTCTTGCAAACCTTTGGGTTTTTTTCACTAGTGATTTTTCTTTTGCTTCCTCACTACTCTCCACTACCTATTGATGTCAAATTCACTTTAGTCCCTCAACTCTTTGTGAGGGACCAAAATGATTCATAATCATTTTGAGGGACCAACTCCTCCAAATGGGACTTTTTTGGTCCTGCCGTCAATTTCAAACGGAAAAATGAGATAGGCGCAAGGGTATTATCGAAATAAGAAAGAATGTTTTAAGAGATCGTCCTGCAGCGCCGAGCAGCGTATTAGTGAATCTCAAGGCACAACCAAGCCCTTCTTCGACCCCAACTACCGAGCAAACAAGCCCAGGGGAGAATCTAGCATCCCGTAGCACAGAGTAGCGACCTGCAGCGTAGCAACACTTCTCTTGAGCTAAGGGGTTGTTTGGCAATAGGATTTATGCTAAATCCTACCAAACGGGATTAGAGCGCCTCGAAAATCTCGCGGCGGAATAAATCCTATGTTTCTCTCTTTTTGTCGTAAATCCCGGATTTACTAAATCCTGTAGTTCGGCGGATTTAATGAATTTGGCCGAAGAAGCGCGTGAAAGGGAGAAAGTTACCTTCACAATGAGCGAGCTACGTCGTTTCTTCCGATCAAAATGCCATAGCTTCCAATCCAACAGGAAGGGAACATCGTCGAAGGAGTGAACTCAAACCGCAACGAAGGAGACGAAGAAGTGACTCGTAAATTCTTAAGCGATTAATAAGATAGTTAATAATATAATTTATTATTATAACTAACTAAATAATACTTAAATAATTAATTAAATTATTAGTTAAATAATTAGTTATTTCAAAATAATTGGTAGGATTAAATATAATTTCAAATAGAATAATTACTTTATAATATTATAAATAATACTTAAATAATTAATTATTATTTGAATATTTAAATGATTAATGAGATAATTAGCAATATAATGAATAATTAATATTAATTAAATACTACTTTAAAATTAATTAAATCATTAGGAGTATTTGTTAAATAATTAGTTATTTAAAAAAATTAACTAATTAATTAAATAATTATTAATATAATTATATATCAAATACTTATTAAATTAACACATATACAAGTAATTTAATAAATAATACTATAACTAGTAATTAAATTATTTAATAATTAAGCTAATTTCTAATTAACTTATTTATCATTATAATTTGTTAACTATAATCCTATTTTTGCCAAACAGCCCTTAAGAGTTGCCAAGATGAGTATATTAAAACTAAAATTATTTATATTTTTTTATTAAAGAAAAGTTTAATAAATTTTTTTCACAAAAATTATAATCCCTAAAAAAGTTACATTTATTAAATATTTTAATTAAAAAAGATTAAATTACCCTCATATTTAACACCATCAACTCTACCATTAGATGGCAGGACCAAAAATGTCCCATTTGGAGGTGTTGAGGGTTCAAATTTATTCCTCAAAATAGTTGGAGATCATTTTGGTCATTTTCTCATTAAATAGACATAAGATGAATCATCAAATTGTAAAATTATAAGTATGCAAAAAATCATTGGATGCAGAAAAAAAGAAAAAAAATGATTAAACAAATTCTAATATTAACTTTAAAAATAATGAGTCATCAATAGTCTTTTAGAGTGTGGCATGCAAAAAGTAAGCAGTAATTGTCGAGTACAAAATAAGTTGCAATATCTAAAATTCAACTATTTATTAGAAGGAATAGTTGGAGTGTTTTCTTTGTCGTGCATTTATCTTTGACCTCCAATGCATGATCACTAAATAAATAGCACATCTTCAGATTCTGTTTCACAAGACAAAATTTTTAGTCTTTAAATCTATCATATCAATAAGGACTCAAATCCATCTCCAACAATATGCCGCATCTTATTCTCATCTTCTATATATTTTGGGGTCTTTCTTGATAGTGATGTAGATTAGTATTCATATAAATTAAATCTTAAACATATTGTGGATTGATTATGTTCCTTTTAATTTATCTCATGAATGAGTATGTGCTCCAATTTTTGTCACAATAAGATAAGGAATAAACTTGACCAAATAATTAGCTACTACATCTTTGGATCTATTTTTCACCTATCACACCTCCAAATTCATCTTGATATCTAAAGAATTTTGCTAGTTTCACATACATTATTCGCTTCCTCTCCTTTGAAAAGTAACATTTCAGACAAATATTTCTCATGTTTGAAATTTCTAAATATTTTTTAGGAGAAACACATGAAGGATTCTTTAGAAGTCATTCTTTACTCAAATATCTTCAAGAAATATCAAGCACATAAAATAGATTAAGGTAATAAATATATTTTGTTAAATGAGAAAATATTACAAAATATAAAATATAATTTACCTTGGATTTAAAGAATAAGCCAAGAAATGTAGAGGTGTGTTAATCCACCGAAATAATACGAACAATAGTCCAAAAGCTTGAATCCTCGTGATTTGACATTTTTCATTACTATAATTTTCTTCATTCACTTTTGGTAACATTGAATCACAATCTAATAAATCAAATGCAAATTAGACTTTAAAATTAAATGCCTTTTATATTAGAGCAACAATAATTAAGTTTAAACAAATCTTGAAAACATGTAAGAAGTGATTTAAGCTTAGGCCAAATTACATGATAAGAGTTAGAATCAAGAATAATCAATGTTAATCAAGCTTAGCATAGCATGGAGAGTTCAAATAAAATCCCTAAATTAGCAAATAGATTAGGCACTAATGAGATCCACTCACTCACACTCTTGAGATTTGGCTAAGCGGAGAAAGATTGCACAACCTTTATGATGCTACAATTAAAGGAAAAACTTAGAATGGCAAAGACTTGGGAAAGAGGCTCACTTTTATCATGCTTTGGAAACGATTCGCCACTGAATGTGAGAAAGTTGTTTGTCGATAGCTGCGGCGAGGGAGAAGATAATCCTTTCGACATAATCCTCAACGGTGCAGTCGATCTCCAAGTTGATGTCAAAGAACGGGGATTTGAGGATGTCAACTTGCCCTTGATCATTGTAAACATAACCGTGATCAAGTTTTAGATCCGCAATACATGAGGGGACAGCGGGCTAGGAGTTGGGGAAACTTCTGGACAGCAAATGGAGCTTTTTGGGTGGCTGGACTTCAAAGGTTTTTGCTGAAATTTCTGGACAACACTGGGAAACCTTGGAGAGATGTTAATAGTAGCAAATAGAAAGGGATTATGAGGGGTAATGGAGGTGGAGGAAGGAGGGGAAGGGGTCGGCCATATGGAAGAGGGAAAGGGCTTCTATTTCCATATTTGGGATATTATTTAAGGAAGGGAAGTGGTCCCAAAATCTGAATTTTAATTTCAGATTTAATATGAGAGGTGATTGTTAGGATTTGAAATTCAAATTCCCAAAACAAAAGGGTAAAGGGGGGAGGGGCCGGCGGCTTTAAGAGGAGGGGAGGATTAGGGAGTTTAATTGCTTGCCAATTCAAGCAATTTAAGTTAGGAAAGAGGATTTAAATCTAATCCTCTTTTAAATTTAGATTAAATAATTGGAGACCTGAATTAAAACATTCCTAATATATGTCATCTTATTTTAGGAAAGCAATCTCAAATCAAATTGGTTTAAAATTTGAATTTTGAAAAAACCTTCCTAATTTAAGATGTTGCTAATATGGAAAGTCATAATTGCTTGGTTTGAAACTTGGAAGGAAGGGGGGGAAGGGGAAGTGGCCGACAGCTAGGAAGGGGGAGTAGGGTTTCAGCCTAGGGCTGGGGTGGGGGTTCGGCCAAGGGAGAGAGAGGAGGAGGGATAGGGACTTCTTGGGCCGGCGGCTAGGAGGGATGGAGGGAGTAGGCCGATGGTTTGAGGGGGGGGGGGGGGAAAGGGGATGGTCGCCGGCTACTTGTGGAGAAGAGGGGAAAGGAGATTGGTGGAGAAGATGAACCACGAACCCGAACGCTTCCTGCGGTAGGTAGGTAATACTTTGTCCTCACCTAGGGACTTCAAACACTCTCAATGCTCTCAACTCTCCAAGACACAATGCAGGAAAATTTTCATCATATTCATCATTACCCTCAAACGATGAGGAGGTGGCTTTAAATAGCCATATACAATGAAGGAAAGCAAAAGACCAATATGCCCTTAGGGCTTACACAGGACTATTCCTTCAAGTGAGGGTACAAATGAAAAATATGTAGTAATAAACTCAATACAACATAATAATAAATCTAATACAAATAATAACTCCAAAGAAAAGCGGTGCAATCGTGGCCGTAGATCGTCGGCCCCATCTCTGGTAAACTCTCCATTGTTAGATGTCCTCATCATTCTCCCTGTGTAGAAAAGAGCTCGACTCCGTCGAGTATGCATCTTGGGTGCTCTCATAAATCTCTAATGCATCTGGGTCAATCTGTTGAAGCTCCTCGCGCTCTAGTCAGGTATCCTCTGACTCTGGTTTACCTCTCCACCTTATCAAATACCTTCTTCGTCCACCTTCTTTTGTGGAAATGATGTCATCACTTAGAATCATGTCAACCTTCTCCATCATAGGTATTTTGGAAACATTTGGGAGTGGAGGTAGGCTTGGGTTCTCATAGGATGGGGTCACACAAGGCTCAGTTTGTAGTGGATTTGGTGGGTTAAACTCTGGACCCTCATAGGCTACTAAATCTTCAATGTTAAAAGAGGGATTAATATTGAATTATGCAGGCAGATCCACCATGTAAGCATTGTCATTGATTTTTTTGATTATTTGAATGGTCCTGCACTTTTAGCATGTAATTTCTTAATGGCTCCTTGCGAAAATCGTTCCGGACGAATCCGCACCATCACTGAATCACCAACCTCAAATGTTTTAAATCTTCATTTAAGATCAGCATGAAGCTTATAATTAATGTTGCTCTGTTCAATTCGTCGTACAATTTCTTTATGCAAGTCATGCAAATGAGGATGCAGACTCAGAAATCCTATACTTATGACACATAGGTATGAGATCTAAAGGTTGTCTAGGCTTGTACCCATATACAATTTCAGCAGGACTTAAACCAGTGGTGGGATTTACGGAATTATTGTAGGCAAATTCAGCCGTGAGAAGTTTGGAATCTCAATCCTTAATGTGTTTGCCTACTAAGGACCTTAATAGATTTCTTAGGCTTCTATTAACCACTTCTGTTTGACCATCGGTCTGAGGGTGAAAGGCTGTGAAAAATTGAAGTTTGGTGCCCATTTTCATCCAGAGAGTTTTTCAAAAATACCTTGTGAATTTAACATCCCTGTCAGATACAATGGTCTTGGGTAAACCATGTAATCTGACGACCTCATTAAAGTACAGTTTGGCAATATGGGAGGCATCGGATGTTTTAAAATAGGGCATGAAATGCGCCATCTTGAAGAAGCGGTCAACTACGACACATATGGCATCATTTCTACAAAAAAATTTTGGGCAAACCTAGGATGAAGTCTATGCTAACATCCTGCCACGGACAGCTGGGAACTGGTAAAGCAGTGTAGAGACCAATATTTTGCTTACGTTGTTTGGCCAGTTGACAAGTGTGGCACCTACTGACTATTTTGCCCACATCCCTTCTTCAGGCTAGGCCAGAAGAAGCAGTACTCAACGACTTTAATAGTCTTATCACAACCAAAGTATCCAGCGAGGCCTCCGGCGTGAAGTTCCCAAGCAAGAAATTCTCATAGAGAAGTGCTAGGGATACAAAGCTTCTGAGCCTTGAAAAGATATCTGTCTTCAAGGAGAAAATCATCTACAAGGCGTGTGTTGCCTGTGGACAAAAGTGTGTAAGTCTCCTTGAAATCTGGGCATTCCAAGTAATCCTCTTTGACTCGCTCAAACCCTACGACTTCTGCTCTCATTTGGGTGGTTGTCATCATACGACGGTTGAGAGCATCAGCAGCCTTATTTTCAACTCCAGTCTTGTGCCTAAGGGTATAAGTGTATTCCTGTAAGAACTCTACCCAATGTCAATGTCGTGTATTCAACTTCTTCTGGGAGTTGATGTAACGAAGAGTCTCGTGATCCGAAAAGATGAACTCTCGTGGGAGCAACTAGTGTCACCAATATCGAAAAGATTGGATTACCGCGTAGAACTCTTTGTCGTACGTGTAATAGCGTTGTCGGATGTCATTTAGCTTTTCACTAAAGTAGGCAACAGGGTGACCTTCCTAGGACAGGACTCCCCCAATTCCAACCCCCGAAGCATCACAGGTAACTTTGAAGACTTTGGAGAAGTCAAGAAGTCTCATCACTGGGGTTTCCACCATTCTTTTCTTAATTTCTTCAAAGTCCTTGGTGGCAGCCGGGTCCAGTGAAAATCACTTTTCTTAAGGCAGACAGTGATAGGAGATACAATTGTGCTAAAGTTTCTAATGAATCTCCTATAGAAGGTGGCCAAATCGTGGAAACTGTGGACTTCCCGGATGTTTTGAGGAACTGGCCATTCTATAATGGCTTTCACCTTCTCGGGGTCTATAAAGACCCATTGGGCAGACATGATAAAGTCCAGAAAAATTACTTGGTCAACAAGGAAGGTACATTTCTTAGGATTAGCATAAAGTTATTCCTTCTTTAAGACTTTACAAACCTGCCTTAAGTGGTCTAAGTGTTGACTCACGGACTGACTATAGATAAGAATGTCATCGAAGTAGACAACGACAAACTTACCCATGAAAGGGCGCAACACTTGGGTCATGACTCTCATGAATGTACTCGGGGCATTACTCAACCCGAAAGGCATGACCATTCACTCATATAGACCATCCTTGATCTTAAAGGCGGTCTTCCACTCATCACCGGGTCGGATCCGGATCTGGTGATGCCCACTCTTAAGGTCGATCTTGGAGAAAAGAGTAGCTCCGGTCATCATGTCAAGTATATCGTCTAACCTCAGGATAGGGAAATAATATTTAATAGTGATTTTGTTGATGGTACGGTTATCAACGCACATTCTCCAAGTATCATCCTTCTTTGGTGTAAGAAGGGCTGGTACAGCACAAGGGCTCAGACTTTCCTTGATATAGCCCCGTTGCAGTAACTCATCCACCTGCTTCTTAAGCTCAGCATGTTCCGTCAGGTTCATGCGATAGTGGGGCAGGTTAGGAAGGGAGGCTCCAGGGACAACATCAATAGCGTGCTAGATGTCTCTAAGCGGGGGTACTGTTTAGGGAGATCATCAAGGAAAACATCCGCAAAGTCACTCAGTATGGGTTGGACCTCCTGAGGAATGGGCTCGTCAGACTCAGTGGAAGTCTTACGGCCAAGCAAGGCGTACAGGGGTGCGCTTCGTGCTACTTCAGAATCTAGGACCTTGTCCCTTTCTTGGGCTTGACTAGATTGGGTTTGGGGTCATCTTTAACCCTGAGCTACGTAGGCAGTAACTTGATTTTCTTGCCCGCTCGCTCAAATACGCAGGTGTTTGAACGCCCATAGATGTGAATATCATTATCAAAGAGCCAGAGACGCCCTAGGATTATTTGTCCCACATCCATCACCAGAACATCGCACCATACGTTCTCCTTATAGTAAGCGAAGGAGATGGGTATGAGACTTCGTTCCTTCACCTCTAAGGCAGTGGCGTTGACCCGAGCTACCTTATAGGGATTAGGGTAGGGAACGGCAGACAAACTAAGTTTAGACATCATGCTGGAGGAGACAGCATTGATGCAACTGTCACTATCCACTATGACTTTACAATTTTTATCCTTGATTTTGGTATAGGTGTGAAAGATTGAAATTATACGCTAGTCATCAGTGGCAACAGGTTATGACAGTGCGCATCTCACCACACAGATGGGAGATGTGTCTATTCTCTGTATACAGTGGATGACAGCAGTGTCGTCATCCTCCTCAAAGAATTCACCATCCTCTTCAACCTGGTGAATTTGGTCAGCCTCGGGCTCAGACTCTTCTTCAATGATCTCCTCAATAATAGTGACTTTGTAAGGGCTAGAACATTGAGAGGAGATGTGCCCATACCCCTGGCATCGAAAGCACTTGGTCCCTGGGTGGGACCTAGGAGTATCAGGGGTTGGAGGCTTACTTCTAAAGTCTGGACGGGGTGTGGGAGGACCAGAAGGTGGTCGGGTAGTGTTCCAGGGGTTGACCGGGCAGTGGAGTGGTGAGGGGCCGTACCACTGGAGGGTCGATAGGAAGGTCTAGAGTCTTGGTGTCGACTAGAGTGTTGGGGACGGGTTTGCTCAAGGTCTAACACTAGGCTGTAGGCATTTTCAAGAGTAGTAACGTTCCGGGTGAACAGTTCATTGTGTAGATCCTTACGCAACCCGATACGAAATATTGACAGAATTTGAGCGGAGGTAGTAGAGGTCTCCCCCTTGCAGCGAATTGGATAATCGTCAAAAGCTGCAATGTACTCATTTATCGGTTTGTTGCCTTGTGTTAATCTATTCCATCTCAAGGTTTAAAATTGCGTAAATAAGCCTCGAGGCGGTGGGAGGCATAAGCCTCACGGACGAAGAATTGCGTAAATGAGAATTTGACTATTTTAGCAGGTAAATAACAGTTAGAGACTATCATACAATAAAAACATCTAAATGACAATTGAAATTAATGGAAGATAATAAAATAGATGCATCTCATAGCATAATTCAAAATACAGAACTACAAAATATAAGTCTATCAAAACTCCCAAAATACAAATAAGAAAGAACATCTAATCTCATCATTCTTCAATGTTATTCACTAAATTGGTTATCAAGGGAATCTTCTCCAATTGTATCTACGAATGCCAAATCATTATCATCTTCAATGTTATCTATTTTTCTCTTCCCTGTTAAATAAGAATGATTAATGTAATGTTAATTGCATATATATATATATATATATATAATGTAATTGCACAAAATAAATTATGACATACATTTACTTGATTGTTGTGCTGCAGAACTAGTAGATGTGTGTGGTGTCCCCATTTGATCTGATTCGCCCCTTAAGACATCCACACTTAGATCCTCTAGCTGTAGGTCTGATAATGGCAAATCTGTCTCATTATCTATGAACCACTCATTATCAAAAGCTACATCTTCACACACCAAAGGGTCCTCATCATCCTTCAACCTCTTGTTCCTCATCCTTCTATCTCTTAACCTCTTGTTGTGCATAATGTACACAAGGGAGTTCATTATGAGTGTTGAAAGTCGATTTCTTCTCTTAGTTTGCACTTGACTATACGTGCTCCAGTTTCGCTCACACCCAGAGGAAGAACAAGTGAGGCCCAAAACTCTAACTGCAAAACTCTGTAACTCAGGGATGGAATCACCAAATTGGATCCACCATTCAACTATTTTCAAGAAGAAAAAAGATAATCAGGAGATATTAAAGTGTTATGATTATACAGATAATTTGCAAAAAATAACTATACCTGGTGAGCGTTTCGCAATGGTAGATTTGACTGCTTGCAAACCAAAGAATCCCTCCCTATTCCGAAATAAAATAAGCTGTAAATCTGCAATCTCCCTGACATTCAGGTCCGGTATTAATCGCTCCATGCAATGATACAAGCCTAGCTTCACCTCTGGATTTGTGGATTTCCTCTTTGAATACTGAAATTGAGGATTGAGATAATACGCCGCTGCATGTAGATGACGGTGTAACTGGACCTCCCACCGAGCATCAATGATATCCCAAATCTCTCTATAACTTGCCTCCTCTCCTCCCACGTTATGTGCAATTAACTCCTTCGCTTCATCCATTGCATTATATATAAAACCCATTGCTGGTTTCTTCTCGGCATCCACTAAACGTAATACCTGTACCAAAGGTCTTGTGCTCAATATGGCATAGGTCACAGTTGCCCAAAATTTATTATTTAGAATTATCCTTCTTATTTTCTTCCCCTCAGGTTTATTGCCCCACGATGAATTAAGCCATTGTGTCGATGTAAACATTGATTCAAGAGGTTGTCTCACATCGAGTAGGCTCTGTAGTGTCAAATAAGATGTGGCAAACCTGTAGAATAAATTTGCATTAGGAATTGGAATTGATTTGTAGTGCACAAATGTAGTAACGTACCTAGTGGTAGCAGCGCGAATAATTTCCTTCTTCGAGAACTTTCTCATTAAGGCTAAGACCCATAAGTGGTTGTAGATGAACTTTGTGATCTTCTTCGCTTTAGAGAGGGCGCTCTTGTGTTGAGGTAAATCACCAAGTGCCTCTAACATGAGATCGATACAGTGTGCTGCGCAGGGGGTCCAATATAGGTGTTTCCTCTTCTCCATCAACATATGACCAGCTGCTTTATATGCACTGGCATTGTCAGTCACAACCTGAACAACCAATTGCTCCCCAATCTCCTCAACAATCCCATCAAATAAAGTGAAAATGAATTCCGCATTTTTAACCTGATCTGAAGCTTCAACTAATCGTAAAAACACCGTGCCATAGGGATTATTTACAAGGATATTAATCAAGCTCTTGCTTTTCATGTCAGACCATCCGTCTGACATATTGGTAACACCAGTCTCAATCCAGGTCCGTTTAATCTCTTCTATACTCTGCTCTGTGTTTTGCAACTCCTCCTTCAAAATCCATGTTCTCAACTCATACATGGAAGGTGCCTTCAATCCTCTCCCATACAACCCAACAGATCGCAACACATTGAAATAGGCCGGTGATGTTGCTACATTAAAAGGTATGGCATTTTCAAACAAAAATCTGCCAATATCCATGTAAACCTGACGTCGTCCCTCTCTGGTACCAACTGCAGGCATCATCTGTGCTTCTCCCCTATCCTCTCCTGGATTAATCATGTATTGATCCATAGGACCCCACACACCTCTATTATGTATAGTGGAGGAAGATCCCTTTCCACTCTCACTTCCGAAATAAGAACCATGTTCGACCCTTTCATCAAATTGCTCCTGTTGTAGATGTTTGGTCGTTGTACTCTTCTTCATGTAATTAATAATTTTCTCATTCACCTTATCCGGTACATTCGCACAAGGTGCTACATTCTTATGTGAGCCGGATAAGTGTTCCTTCATGCGAGTTACTCCTCCCTTCACTACCTTATCACAAAAATTGCATTTTAAATACACATATGTTTTCTTGCCGCCTCCTACATCAACTTGCACACTATATTTCCAAGAAGGGTCTCTCCGCAACGTATTAGACTTTTCTTTGCCCTTAACCATATTTCCTAAAGCACAAATGCAAATTAAAATAAAAAATCTCAAAAATTTTAAAACCCTAGATTTTCAATAAGTTGAAAAATCATACCTTAAACTTAAAAAAAAACCCTAAGAAAGGTTGAAGAAAGGATGTAGATGGCCGGCCGGAGCTTACAGGTTCGCCGGAGAAGGGCGGCGTCGGCGGGAGAGGGGTCGGAAACGTGCGGGAGATCCGCCTGGGCGTCGTCCGCAAGCTTCCAGGAGTTTCGGGTTCGGGAGCTTCGGCTGGTTGGAGGAATCGGGTAGGGTATGAGGAAGCTTTGTTATTTTTAAGTGAGTGGGCCCCAAACAATGAGGCGTACGCCTCAATGCTAATTGCGCAATAGAGGCGCGCCTCTCTAGGCATGAGGCGTACGCCTCTTGATTCCCCAGAATTGCTTAAGCCTTGAAGCGTTTTCGGGCCAAATTGCGTAGAGGCGCACCTCAAGGCGCGCATCAGATTGCGCAATTTTAAACAGAGTTCCACCTATCTAGGAGCCTGGGGTAGGGGTGTCAATTCGGGTCAAAGAGTCGGGTTCAGGTCCAACCTGAGTTGACCCGAGCGTAAACAGGTTGACCTGAACCCGACCTATTTAGCTAAACGGGGTCAGGATATCCAACCCGAACCCGACCCGCACTAGTTGTCGGGTTGACCCGACCAGACCCGCGAACCCGCATGAGCAGTCCCTAAGTCGCGACGCAGAGGCAACTGCGTCGTCTGCTCAGCGAAGTGGCAGAGCGTGACGCGGTCGAGGCGAAGCGGCGGAGCAGCCTTCGTTCGTTCGTCAGGTCGAACCCTAGCCATTAGCCAACAATGTGGAGCGGCATGGCGCGACGTGGAGTCGCGGTCCTCCATCCTCGCAGAGGCGACAGCGCGACAGAGCGCGGCATGGCAAGGGGGAGCGTTGGAGCGTCGGATCGGCCTGCACGGCGGCCTGACGCGACGGCAAATAGGCGACACGACTGCAACTGCGCGGCGCACCTAGATGCGACGGGTCAATTTTTTGGGTCAAAACGGGTCAACTCCAGGTTGTCGGGTCAACCCGAACCCTACTCATTTTTTAAACGGGTCAGAAATCCTAACTTGGACCCTATCTGTTTCACAAACGAGTCGACCCGAACCCAGATTTTTTCGGTTCGGGTTTCGGGTCCTGTCAAAAATTGATACCCCTAGCTTGGGGAAGTACGAAGGAGGCAAATACTTTTGTTTGAGCTCATGTCTCATTGAAGGCCAATTAGTGATAGAATACTCATTTCAGGATTCTCTAAGGATTTCTAGGTTTGTCCAGAATTGACTAGCCCTACCAGTGAGTTTCATTTCAGCGAATCTAATCTTCCTAGTTTCAGAAATATTGTACCACTTAAAGAAACTATCCATGCCCTTGATCCAGTCCAGAAAGAGCTGGGGATCGAGGGTACCGTCAAAGGTCGGGGCGTCTACCTTGATGTTCTTCAACAGAGGTATATCAGGGTCATTATGAAGGTCATGACTGTAATGAGGAGCACGATAAGGGTCACAGGGGTGTCCCTCATCCGGTAAGGTGTCGTCCCCATACAGCGAAGGAGGTCTAAAAGGTATGTAAGGTGTAGGGTGATTCCTTCCTCGTTCTAGCATGTCAAATTGTTCCGTCGTTTGGCGATGGAGCTCAGTTAGGTCGGATTGATTTTTCTTAAGTTGTTGGCTGATAGTGTTCATTTGACCTACCAACAGATCTAAGGTCTTATAAATTTGTTCTGTGTCCATCTTATGTCTAAGGGTGACTCAGATTTTATGTAAACAGGAAGAAAGTAATATGATAACACAAGCAAGTAAATTGATGTGTGCAGGATACGATTTAGATGCTAGAACATGAAATAAAATTTTCCTAATAGGCACCTAAATGCAATCATGCTCTGATACCAAAATGATGTAGAACTAAATGCGTAAATAAGTAATTATGCAATGTTTGAAATTAAACGCCTTTTAGATTAGAGCAACAATAATTAAGTTTACTTTAAGCGATTTAAACAAATCTTGAAAATATGTAAGAGGTGAATTAAGCTTAGGCCAAATTACATTATAAGAGTTAGAATCAAGAATAATCAATTCCAATCAAGCTTAGCATAGTATGGGGTAGTTCAAATAAAATCTCTAAATTAACAAATAGATTAGGCACTAATAGGATCCACTCACTCACACTCTTGAGATTTGGCTAAGCGGAGAAAGATTGCACAACCTTTATGATGCCACAATTAAAGTGAAAACTTAGAATGCCACTGAATGGGAGAAAATTGTTCGTCGATAGAGGCAGCGAGGGAGAAGATAATCCTTTCGACGTAATCCTCAACGGTGCGGTCGATCTCCAAGTTGATGTCGAAGAACGGAGATTTGAGGATGTCAACTTGACCTTGATCGTTGTAAATAAAACTGTGATCAAGTTCTGGATCTGCCATACATGAGGGGACAACGGACTAGGAGTTGGGAAAACTTCTGGACAGCAAACAGAGCTTTTTGGGTTGCTGGACAGCAATGGTTTTTGCTAAAATTTCTGGACAGCACTGGGAAACCTTGGAGAGATGTTAATAGCAGCAAATATGAAGGGATTAGGAGGGTAATGGAGGTGGAGGGAGGAGTGGAGGGGGGGGCGGCCATATGGAAGAGGGAAAGGGCTTCTATTTCCAGATTTGGGATATTATTTAAGGAAGGGAAGTGGTCCCAAAATCTGAATTTTAATTTCAGATTTAATAGGAGAGGTGATTGGGAGGATTTGAAATTCAAATTCCCAAAACAAAAGGAGAAAGGGGGGAGGGTCCGGCGGCTTTAAGAGGAGGGGAGGATTAGGGAGTTTAATTGCTTGCCAATTCAAGCAATTTAAGTTAGGAAAGAGGATTTAAATCTAATCCTCTTTTAAATTCAAATTTAAATAATTGGAGACCTAAATTAAAACATTCCTAATATATGCCATCTTATTTTAGGAAAGCAATCTCAAATCAAATTGATTTAAAATTTGAATTTTGAAAAAACCTTCCTAATTTAAGATGTTGCTAATATGGAAAGTCATAATTGCTTGGTTTGAAACTTGGAGGGAAGGGGGGAAGGGGAAGTGGCCGGCAGCTAGGAAGGGGGAGTAGGGTTTCGGCCTAGGGCTGGGGTGGGGGTTCGGCTAAAGGAGAGAGAGGAGGAGGGATAGAGACTTCTTGTGCCGGCGGCTAGGAGGGGTGGAGGGAGGAGGCCAGCAGTTTGAGGGGGAGGAAAGGTGATGGTGGCCGGCTACTTGTGGAGAAGAGGGGAAAGGTGATTGGTGGAGAAGATGGACCATGAACCCGGACGCTTCCTACGGTTGGTGGGTAATACTTTGCCCTTACCTAGGGACTTCAAACACTCTCAATTTCTGATGCATTTAGATTTTTGTATTATTTTGTTTTATTGTAATTTGAACAATATTAGTTGTGTTTTCTTTTTTTTTTATCTTATGTTTTTTTAAGCTATCCTATGATAGAAGACATCCAATGATCATAGTAGGAAAAGGCTTGGGCTTTGCATACCTTGGGTTTGCTGGTTTTGGGGTCCATCTTGTCCTTTGGGCTGTTTGCTGATTTTGGGTGGGCCTTGGCTGTTTTCGGTTTGGGCTTTGGTTGTTGGAATTCTAGTGGTGCTAGCTCATTAATGTCAAATTGGGGTTTAGCTCATTATGAGCTGATGTTTAGTTCTGAAATTGATTGTGAGATGGGGATATTTTGGTGGGTGGAACTTGCCTTTTCCTCTCCCTTTTTGTCTTCTTGGATTCCTTGTTCTGTTGGTGCTTTCTGGGAGGCTTTTGGGGTTCTGCGGCTGGTTCCGCCCCCCTTATGGTGTGGCTCTTCGGTTTGCTCCCTGGTAGCTGTTCCCGTGGTCCCCTTTTTCCTGTTTTTTGTGTTGGCTCTTCGGGTCCCTTGCCTGGCTGCTTTCTTGTGGCTGCTGGGTGGGTTTTCCGTGGCTTTGGTACTTTGTTTCCTGTGATGATTTGGGGGGCTGCTGTGTTGTGGCTGTTGGCCTTTCATTTCCCTAAATCTAATTGGTTTGGTTGGAGGTGTTATGGCTGTTTGGTTCCCCTCTCTTGCCTATAAATATAAGATGTTTTTGAGATGAAAAAGGTGGTTGATTATTGTGAACAAAGTTGCTAAAACCTGAGGGTTTC
This sequence comes from Dendrobium chrysotoxum, assembly GCA_019925795.1. Lineage (NCBI taxonomy): Eukaryota > Viridiplantae > Streptophyta > Magnoliopsida > Asparagales > Orchidaceae > Dendrobium > Dendrobium chrysotoxum. The sequence goes on from CM034307.1 coordinate 50,670,654, forward strand.
TTTCTTGGAAAAGCTTGAGAGCTTGTTCCATTCTCCTTCTCCTCTAGGAAAGCTTGTGAGCTTCTCCTCTTTCTTCTCGGGCTTCTAACCTCCTCCTTCTCTACGCAAGTTCCACTCCACCTGTATCCTTCTTCTGGTTCCGTTGGTCAGATTTGCTGGCTGTTTTGGAGGCATTTGCTGGAGGAGTTTGGTAGGACGTTGGACCCTTTTGCAGTGGTGGACTCTTGGTTTGCATGCCTAAGCTTTATTTTAAATATATTCCTACTTTCGTTACATGTGAGGAGTCCGCTTGTCGGATGTTCTGAGGATAGTGTTTGTTTGGTTTTATTTTGTTTCTTTTGTTAACTTTCTTTTGTTCAAGTTTGTTGGATGTTGGTTTTCCTAATCTGAATTTAGTCGTTTTAACTAGTCTACTTTGTTCTCCAAGTGGTGTCTTTCATTTCTAAAGTGAGTCTTGTTTCTCTTTTAGTAAACGTGTTCCTCTCTTGGTGTTTTTACTTTAAGTTGCATACATCAATTTCTCAACTCTCCAAGACACAATGCAGGAAAATTTTCATCATATTCATCATTACCCTCAAAAGATGAGGAGGTGGCTTTAAATAGCCACATACAATGAAGGAAAACAAAAGACCAACATGCCCTTAGGGCTTACACAGGACTACTCTTTCAAGTGTGGGTACAAATGGAAAATATGTAGTAATAAACTCAATACAAACATAATAATAAATCTAATACAAATAATAACTCAAAAGTAAAGCGGTGCAATTGTGGCCGTAGATCGTCGGCCCCGTCTCTAGTAAACTCTCCATGGTCGGATGCCATCATCACTATTTCTCACTAATAATCATTGTTAAAAGTGCATTTTGTCATATCCTTTTGGGTCGTTCATGGCAGTATGATCATAAAACCATTCATAATGGGGAAAAGAATAACAATACCTTAATTCAAGATAATAAGGAGTTCACTCTTTTTCCACAAAGAAACATTTCTGACCCACCAACAAAGAACAATAAAACTGCAAAATCATCCACTCCTGAGCTGCTTTTAAACACAAATGAATTAACACAATCTGATGTGGCATATTTGGTGCTTGGAAAAGAAACTGACTCAACTCTTGAAATTCCTGAAGAAATACAACTGTTGCTTAATGAATTTTCTGATATAACACCCGATGAGTTACCAACTGGTTTACCCCCAATGAGAGACATTCAACATTATATTGACTTAATCCCTGAAGCTACATTGCCTAACCTTGCACATTACAGAATGAGTCCAAATGAAGATAAAGAGCTTTATAAGCAAGTGTCTGAACTGTTGGAAAAGGGTTTAATAAAGGAAAGTCTAAGTCCTTGTGTTGTGCCTGCTTTGCTTACTCCTAAGAAAGATGGAACCTGGAGGATGTGTGTGGATAGTCGTGCTATAAATAAAATAACCATCAAGTACAGGTTTCCAATTCCTAGGTTGGATGACATGCTAGATATGCTAAGTGGTGCCAAAATTTTTTCTAAAATTGATTTGAGAAGTGGGTATCATCAGATAAGAATTAGACCTGGAGATGAATGAAAAACTGCTTTTAAAACCAAAGAAGGCTTGTATAATGGCTTGTTATGCCTTTTGGTTTGTCAAATGCTCCAAGTATTTTTATGCGAACAATGAATCATGTTTTGAGGCCTTTTATTGGAAAGTTTGTGGTAGTATATTTTGATGATATTCTGATTTACAGCATTCATCCATGTGAACATCTTTTTCATGTCAAACAAATTTTGCAAACTTTGAGGGAACAAAAACTGTATATCAATTTAAAGAAGTGCTCTTTTATGACTTCAAGTTTGACATTCTTGGGTTACATTGTGTCTGCTAAGGGAATTAAAGTTGATCCTGTGAAAATTGAGGCAATACAGAGCTGGCCCGTTCCTAAAAATATCAGTGAGGTAAGGGGTTTTCATGGTTTAGCTTCTTTCTATCGTCGGTTCATTAAAAACTTTAGTTCTGTAATCGCTCCTATCACTGATTGTTTGAAAAAAGGAGTTTTTAAATGGACCCCTGAGGCTGAAAAAACTTTTCAAATCATCAAAGTCAAAATGAGTCAAGCTCCAATTCTTATTTTGCCAAAATTTGAAGAAGTTTTTGAAGTTGATTGTGATGCTTCGCATATTGGTATTGGTGCTGTGTTAAGTCAGGAAGGAAAGCCTATTGCATATTTTAGTGAAAAGTTAAATGATGTTCGATCTCGTTATTCTACTTATGACTTGGAGTTTTATGCTATTGTTCAAGCTTTGAAATTCCGGAGATGTTATTTGATTCAACGGGAATTTGTTTTAAATACTGACCACGAGGCTTTACGATTTTTGGGTTCAAAAAAAAATCTGAACAAACAGCATGTTAAATGGGTTTCTTTTTTGCAAGAATACACTTTTCACATTAAACATAAAACTAGTGTGTTGAATAAAGTTGCTCAAGCTTTAGAAATTTTTGATCATATCAAATCAGTCCAACAGCAAGTTCTTGAAAAACTTTGTATAGCTAATGTCAAATACAAAGCTGCTGCAAATAAACATCGGAGAGAAGTTGTTTTTAAAGAAGGTGATATGGTGATGGCTTACTTTCGTCGCCAACGATTTCCTGTTGGTACTTTTGGTAAACTGAGCAGAAAGAAATTCGGACCTTTTCGAATTCTCCGAAAATTGGGCACAAATGCCTATCTATTGGATCTACCTATTACTGTTGGAACTTCTCCTATATTTAATGTTTCTGACCTTTCTTTATATGAAGGAAATATAGGTGATTCTGTGGATGTTGAAACGTTACCAATTTTCGCTTCTGCTTTGAACAAAGAAGATCAAATTGAGGATGATGTTGATATGAAAAACACTAAAACAAGACATGGTGAGCACAAGTGGTTCTTGGTCGAATGGAGCAATCGACCATTAACTGACTGCACCTGGATTGATGTTGTTGATCTGAAAAAACGAAATTTGGAGTTTTATAAAAGAGTTGGTGAAGCTTTCTCATCAGGAGATGAGATTCTCCTACCAGGGGGGAATTGATGCATTTAGATTTTTGCATTATTTTGTTTTATTGTAATTTGAATAATATTAGTTGTGTTTTCTATTTTTTTGTCTTATGTTTTTTTAAGCTATCCTATGATGGAAGGCATCCAATGATCATGGTAGGAAAAGGCTTGGGCTTTGCATACCTTGGGTTTGCTGGTTTTGGGGTCCATCTTGTCCTTTGGGCTGTTTGCTGATTTCGGGTGGGCCTTGGCTGTTTTCGGTTTGGGCTTTGGTTGTTGGAATTCTAGTGGTGCCAGCTCTTTAATGTCAAGTTGGGGTTTAGCTCATTATGAGCTGATGTTTAGTTCTGAAATTGATTGTGAGATGGGGATATTTTGGTGGGTGGAACTTGCCTTTTCCTCAACCTTTTGTCTTCTTGGATTCCTTGTTCTGTTGGTGTTTTCTGGGAGGCTTTTGGGGTTCTGCGGCTGGTTCCGCCCCCCTTGTGGTGTGGCTCTTCGGTTTGCTCCCTGGTAGCTGTTCCCGTGGTCCCCTTTTTCCTGTTTTTTGTGTTGGCTCTTCGGGTCCCTTGCCTGGCTGCTTTCCTGTGGCTACTGGGTGGGTTTTTCGTGGCTTTGGTACTTTGTTTCCTGTGATGATTTGGGGGGCTGCTGTGTTGTGGCTGTTGGCCTTTCATTTCCCTAAATCTAATTGGTTTGGTTGGAGGTGTTATGGCTATTTGGTTCCCCTCTCTTGCCTATAAATATAAGATGTTTTGAGATGAAAAAGGTGGTTGATTATTGTGAGCAAAGTTGCTCAAACCTGAGGGTTTCTTCTTTGGAAAAGCTTGAGAGCTTGTTCCATTCTCTTTCTCCTCTAGGAAAGCTTGTGAGCTTCTCCTCTTTCTTCTCGGGCTTCTAACCTCCTTCTTCTCTACGCAAGTTCCACTCCACATGTATCCTTCTTCTGGTTCCGTTGGTAAGATTTGTTGGCTATTTTGGAGGCATTTGCTGGGGGAGTTTGGTAGGACGTTGGACCCTTTTGCAGTGGTGGACCCTTGGTTTGCATGCCTAAGCTTTATTTTAAATATATTCCTACTTTCGTTACATGTGAGGAGTCCGCTTGTCGGATATTCTAAGGATAGCGTTTGTTTGGTTTTATTTTGTTTCTTTTGTTAACTTTCTTTTGTTCAAGTTTGTTGGATGTTGGTTTTCCTAATCTGAATTTAGTCGTTTTAACTAGTCTACTTTGTTCTCCAAGTGGCGTCTTTCATTTCTAAAGTGAGTCTTGTTTCTCTTTTAGTAAATGTGTTCCTCTCTTGGTGTTTTTACTTAAAGTTGCATACATCAATTTCTCAACTCTCCAAGACACAATGATGTGAAACAAAGTAAGATGCAAAGGAAATTGCTATTAGGAAATTAAGAACATGGAAGAACTTTGCTTTGTCATTGATAAACTTATTACATGCTCAAGTTGGATTTTAGAAATCTTTAGTGAAGAGATTAACTAATAGCAAGTAGCAACAATTTGAGATTACAAGTCTTGCAAAATTAATAACCAAAATTAAAGTAAATGCAATGGCACATTAACAAAGCCCAACGTTTAAAATTTAGAAAACGTCACCTAGGGATCCCTCACTCAAACTCTTGAAGGTGTGGATTAGCGGAAGAACATTGCAAGCAAACTTAGGGATGCCACTAGGAGACATGTGTTGCGTAAGGTATTAGTCGCCGAAGAGGTGATCGGAGTAGGAGAAGTGGTTGGATAGTTGACGATGTACCAACGTCCCGGGAGGATGTGCTCTTCCGTTGAGAGGGCTAATTGGAACAAGATGCGGTTCACGTATTCTTCCACGGAGTTGTCAAAGTCCGGAACGGGATCAAAGAATGGCGAACGTAGGATGTCGATTCTTCCTTGATCGTCTTCAACAAATCCATGATCAACGTCCGGATCGGCTATTCATACTTGCCTCGATGTAAGGGAGAAGGCAAGTACAAGGAGGAAGAGGGGCCGACAGCTTCGTGGTCCTTGAGGGAGGAGGGCGGCTAGGGTTGGTGCAAGAGGAGGGGAGAGGGGCGGCTAGGGAGAGGGGGAGTTAGGAAATTTCAGCAATCTGAAATTAATTCAGATTCGGGGTAATTTGGAGGAAGGGGAATTAATTTTGAATTACAAAATAATTCCAAAAGGGGAGGAGAGAGGGGCAGCTATGGGAGATGATTGGGGGCTGATTTGGTGGGGCCTTGGGTTTAATTTGGGAGAGAGAAAACCAAGGGGAGGGGCCGGCCATATGAGGAGAGAAGAGAGGGCTTTTGATTAATGTATGTGGGCCCCATGAAGAATTAATAGGATTCAATCAAATCTGAAATTTACTTCAGATTTTATTTAAATAGATGGGTTTCCTAAATTAAATCCCAACATTAGGAAAGTCTATGAATCACAATAACTATTTGAAATTCAAATTGGAAACTTTCCTTTTAGCTAGAGTTTATTTTAGGAAAGGAAATAATGATCCTTTGATATTTGAAATTCAAATTTAGGGATTAATGGGAGGGGCCGGCGGTGGGCCTAGGGGAGGGGGACGGTGGGGTGGTGGGGGCTATGGGGGCCGGCGGTCAAAGGGGTGGTGGCCGGCGGGTGTTAGTGGGGGACCGGTGGGAGGAGGAGAATGGGGCGGCTAAAGGATTTAGGGGAAGGGGAGATTGAAACCGGCGGTGGCAAGGGGAGCTCAAGCACGTCCTCTTCAAGTCCTCACAAATAGACCTTGGAATTTTGAAACTCACAAAGAGATTCTTCTCTTACCATGAACTCACTAAGAGAACAAGAAGATAGGTGAAATTTTTCATTCAAAAATCATTAACCAAATACAATGCATGGAGACCTTTATATATAGGCCTCAAGACTAGAAAAATAAAATAAAAGACATATATGCCCTCGGGGCTACAATAGAGACTCACTACCCCTAAGGGTAAACTTGGAAAAACTGAAAATACATAAATAAGCAAAATGCAAAATACATCAAAAGTAAAGACTACAAATCGTGGCCGTCGATCTACGTCTCCGTCGATGGTACACGTGTCAAAATCTTGGGTTGATGTCCTCATCACACAATGCAGGAAAATTTTCATCATATTCATCATTACCCTCAAAAGATGAGGAGGCGGCTTTAAATAGCCACATACAATGAAGGAAAACAAAAGACCAACATGTCCTTAGGGCTTACATAGGACTACTCTTTTAAGTGAGGGTACAAATGGAAAATATGTAGTAATAAACTCAATACAAACATAATAATAAATCTAATACAAATAATAACTCAAAAGTAAAGCAGTGCAATTGTGGCCGTAGATCGTCGGCCCCGTCTCTAGTAAACTCTCCATGGTCGGATGCCATCATCACTATTTCTCACTAATAATCATTGTTAAAAGTGCATTTTTAATTATTTTAAATTTTCTTAGCATCACTATTATTGAAGCAAATGGACTTTAATCATAGCAAGCATTTTCAATGTTTGAAAATCATTGAAAATATAAAGTGATGTAGGACTATGATGCTTTTAAACGAAAACTAGGACTTGCACAACTTATTAAAGAACATTACGTGATTAAATCTACTCGCAAGAGAAACGAAGAGATAAAACTAAGGAGAGATGCTTGCGTTTAGGCCAAACTACATATAAAGACTTGCACAAACAAAATAGTTTAGAAAATTAAATTAATGCTAACATAGTAACGTTCATTCGTAATCCCTTGATTAACAATGAGAATAATAGCAAGAAAGTACACTCAATAAAACCCTACGTTTACTAGGCTTTAGCAGGATTAAGCAGAACGATCCTTTGCGCTTCTGTCATCATTCACAAAGTTAGAGAGCAACGAAATAATTGAAATAAGTAAGAAAGGTCAACCGTAGGTGATGTGGAATCGTCGCCGGAGGAAGTCCTTTGATTTGCTAATGATACCGGCGATGATTGGTAGTAGACGATGGATGTAGTCCTTGACGGGAGATGGTGACACAATCGGGAAGGTGGCGGGCGTGAAGCGGCCAACGATAGTCCACTTTCCTTTGAACCTTTGGTCGTCAATCGTATCAACTAGAGGAATGTGAATCCGCCCAAAGTACTCTTCGACGGTGGTTTCGTAGTCAAACCCTACGTCGAAGAAGGGGGAGCGGAGTATATCAATGTTATCTTGATCATCTAGCACCAAGCCCGAATCCCAAGGGCGAGCTTCCATTCATAGCGAGTGGGCCGGAGGATGGTTGGATTCGATTGACCTTTGCTGTCCTTGAAGTATTGTTGTGAGGGAGGAGGAGTTTTCTCTTGAAATCCAAGGGAAAAGAGAAGGGGAAGGTGGCCGGCCAAGAGGGGGCGGGTAGGGGAGTTAGGGTTAGGGTTTTGGAGAAGGTTCCAAACTCCAAAATCTGAAATTATATTCAGATTTTTGAAATTTGGAGGGAACTAGGATAGGAAATTAAAATAGGGAAAGGGAGAAGATTGGAGAGAGAGAGAGAGAGAGAGAGAGAGAGAGGGGCGGATTAGGGGTAAGGGGCCGGCGGCTATAGGAAGGGGAGAGGGGGATGGGGGCTTAATTAGGGATTGCCTAATTTAGAATAAGTAAATTAAGAAGGCTCTAATTAATCCAATTGGAATTTAAATTCAATTTAGAATTAGATTAGGCAACTTTCCAAAAATAGGATTAGTAATTTTGGAAAGTTTCCAATTAGAAAACCAATTGAATTTAAATTTATATGACCTTCCTAATTTAATAAAACAAATTTGGAAACCCAAATAGAGAGGGAAGGGCCAAGGGGGCCGGCGGCATGGGAGGTGGGGCTTGGAGGGGCCGGCGGTGGTGGAGGGGTTCGGTTTGGTGGGGGAAGGGGGTGGGGGAAGAAGCCGTGGGTTGGGGAAGAGGGGAAGGGAAAGGGGAGGGGAAGAACAAGAACTAAACGCTGAAACCACGAACCCGACACATCAAAGTTGGTGGGTAATGCACTCTCTTCTCCAAACGATCTCTCCAAGCTCTCAAACTCACATATGCAGGAATTTTTTTATAATAATCATTCATTACCCCAAAACAATACAAAGGAGGCTTTTAAATAGCCTTAAACAAAAGACCAACAAAAGACAAACATGCCCTCATGGGCTTACAATCACAACACCCATAAATAAGGGTACAACGGTAACTAAAATAAAAGAAAACAAAGACATAGTTAAACTCAAAAATATAAAGACTCGATCGTGGCCGTAGATCGACGGCCACGTCTCCGGTAGACTTTCCAAGTGTGGATGTCCTCATCATTCTCCCGGGGTGGAAGAAAGCTCGACTCCGTCGAGTAAGTATCTCTGGTGCTGTCGTAGAACTCTAATGCATCCGGATCCAGCTGCTGTAACTCATCACGGTCCAACCAAGTATCCTCCAACTCGGGTTTACCTTTCCACCTGATCAAATATCTTCGTCGTCCCCCTTCTTTTGTAGAGATGATTTCATCGCTCAAGATCGTGTCTACTTTATCTGCTATGGGTGATTTAGGAATATCTGGGAGTGGAGGTAGGTTAGGGATCTCACAAGGTGGGGTCACACAAGGCTGTTGTGTCAGTGGGTTTGGCGGATTAAAATCCGGACCTTCATATGCCACTAGATCTTCTATGTTAAAAGAGGGATTGATGTTGAACTCTTCAGGGAGATCTACTACATAAGCATTATCATTGATTTTCTTAAGTATTTTGAATGGACCAGCGCTTTTGGCATGCAGTTTCTTAACCGTTCCTTGTGGGAACCGTTCCGGACGAATCCGCACCATCACGGAATCACCAACCTCAAAAGTTTTAAATTTTCGTTTCAAATCGGCACGTAATTTATAATCAGTATTGCTATTTTCAATTTGTTGTGCAATTTCCTTATGAAGTTCATGCAAATGTGATGCAAATGAAGATGCAGACTCAGAGATCCTATACCTAGAACACATAGGAATGAGATCTAAAGGTTGCCTAGGTTTGTACCCGTACACAATCTCAGAAGGACTTAGGCCAGTGGTTCGGTTAATAGAATTGTTATAAGCAAACTCAGCAGTGGGTAAGATAGAATCCCAATCCTTAACGTGCTCCCCAACCAAAGACCTTAACAGATTACCTACGCTCCTATTAACTACCTCGGTCTGACCATCGGTTTGTGGGTGAAAGGCAGTAGAGAATTGTAACTTCGTACCTAATTTCATCCAAAGGGTCTTCCAAAAGTAGCTAGTGAACTTAACGTCCCTATCAGACACAATGGTTTTAGGTAGGCCGTGCAGACGGACAATTTCAATGAAGTAAAGTTTGGCAATATGGGAGGCGTCGGAGGTTTTGGAACAAGCTATAAAATGAGCCATCTTGGAAAACCTATCGACTACAACACAGATGGCATCATTTTTGCGGAGAGTCTTTGGCAGGCCCAAAATGAAATCCATACTAACGTCCTGCCAAGGACAACTAGGGACAGGCAATGGAGTGTACAGACCGGTGTTCTGCTTACGCTGTTTGGCTAGCTGACACGTGTGACACCGGCTAACCAGTCTACCAACATCCCTCTTCAGGCTGGGCCAAAAGAAGCGATACTCCACGGATTCGATAGTTTTATCTCGGCCGAAATGCCCGGCGAGGCCTCCGGCGTGGAGTTCCCAGACCAGAAAATCCCTTAAAGAGGTGCTCGGTACGCAAAGCTTCTGAGCTTTAAAAAGATAACCGTCCTCCAGAAGGAAATCGTCCACAAGGCGCGTGCTTCCTGTAGACAAGAGAGTGTATGTTTCTTTGAAGTCGGGGCAGTCTAAATAATCTTTCCTAATTTGGTCAAAACCCATGACTTCGGTCCTCAACTTAGTGGTAGTCATCATGCGACGACTGAGGGCATCGGCAGCTTTATTCTCAATTCCTGCCTTATGTCTAAGGGTATAAGTGTACTCTTGAAGGAATTCCACCCAACGACCGTGGCGTGCATTCAACTTCTTCTGGGAGTTGATATAACGCAAAGCTTCGTGATCCGAGAAAATGACAAATTCTTGCGGGAGCAAGTAATGTCGCCAATAGCGGAGGGATTGGATCACGGCATAGAATTCCTTATCGTAAGTGGAATATCGCTGCCGAATATCATTCAGTTTCTCACTGAAGTATGCTACAGGGTGACCTTCCTGGGAGAGGACTCCTCCAATTCCGACCCCAGAAGCGTCGCAGGTCACTTCGAAGACTTTGGAGAAGTCAGGAAGTCTCATTACTGGGGCCTCCACCATTCTTTTCTTAATGTCCTCGAAAGCTCTGGTGGCGGCCGGGGTCCAATGGAAATCACCCTTTTTAAGGCAATCAGTGATAGGAGATACGATGGTGCTGAAATTTCGTATGAATCTCCTATAGAAGGTGGCCAATCCGTGGAAGCTGCGGACTTCCCGGATGTTCTGAGGAAGGGGCCACTCAACTATGGCTTTTACCTTCTCGGGGTCAGCAGAAACCCCGCGAGCCGATACGATAAACCCTAGAAAGATGACTCGATCTACGAGGAAAGTACACTTCTTGGGGTTAGCGTATAACAGCTCCTTCCTTAAAACAGAGCAGACTTGTTTAAGGTGGTCAAGGTGTTGTTCTACAGAATGACTATAAATAAGAATGTCGTCAAAGTAAACAACGACAAACTTTCCCATAAAAGGACGCAGCACTTGGGTCATAATTCTCATAAAGGTGCTTGGGGCATTACTCAACCCAAAAGGCATGGCCATCCATTCATACAGACCGTCCTTGGTCTTGAAGGCAGTCTTTCACTCGTCACCGGGTCGGATCCGGATTTGGTGGTATCCACTTTTAAGATCGATCTTGGAAAAGAGGGTGGCACCCGTCATCATATCCAGCATGTCGTCTAATCTAGGAATAGGAAATCGATATTTGACGGTGATTTTGTTGATAGCACGACTATCAACACACATTCTCCAAGATCCGTCCTTCTTAGGGGTGAGAAGGGCAGGCACCGCGCAGGGACTAAGACTTTCCTTAATGAAACCTCGCTGCAGTAATTCGTCTACCTGCTTTTTAAGTTCGGCATGCTCCGTGGGGTTCATGCGATAGTGTGGCAGGTTCGGGAGGGAGGCTCCAGGGACTAAGTCTATGGCATGCTGAATGTCTCGAAGAGGAGGTAACTGATCAGGGAGGTCATCTGGGAAGACATCAGCAAATTGTCTTAAGATAGGTTGGACTTCTTGAGGGATGGGGTCATCAGATTCGGTGGGAATCTCACGACCCACTAAAGCGTATAGAGGTGCACCACGAGTGACCTCAGAGTCCAGAACCTTGGCGGTGACCAGGTTTAGTCCTTTCTTGGACTTAAGGGGGTGAGGTTTAGGTTCTTCCTTGACCCGGGGCTGCGATGGTACAAGTTTAATCTTTTTGCCCGCATGTTCGAATACGCAGGTGTTCGAACGCCCGTAGATGTGGACATCATTATCAAAAATCCAAGGTCGCCCCAAAAGAATTTGTCCGACATCCATAATCAGAACATCGCACCATACGTTCTCCTTATAGGTGGCAAAGGAGATAGGTACGAGACTTCGTTCTTTCACCTCCAAGGCAGTGGAGTTGACCCAAGCTACCTTATACGGACTGGGGTGAGGAACGGCAGAAATGCCTAATTTGGACACCATGCTGGAGGAGACAGCATTGATGCAACTGCCACTATCTACGATGACCTTACAGTTTTTATCTTTGATTTTGGTGTAGGTGTGAAAGATAGAAGTCCTACGCCAGTCATCGGAGGTAACAGGGTGTGACAGCGCACATCTTACCACGCAGATGGGAGATGTGTCCAACTTCTGAAGGCAATGGAGGACGGTGGTGTCCTCGTCCTCCTCGAAGAAATCACCTTCTTCTTCAACTTGGTGAACTTGATCGACCTCGGGTTCAGGATCCTCCTCAGTGATTTCCTCGATGATGGAAACTTTGTAGGGACTGGAGCACTGAGAAGCGATATGCCCATATCCTTGGCAACGAAAGCATTTGGTCCCGGGACTGGTCCGAGGGCCATCCGGGGAGGGAGGCTTACTTCTAAAATCAGGTCGGGGTGCAGGGGAACCCGTGGGAGGTCGAACGCTACTACCCAGAGTAGGTCGGGTAGTAGAAGAGTGCGGGGTGGAACTACCAGAAGGTCTGTAGGAGGGTCTAGGATCGTGATGACGGTTCGAATGTTGGGATCGACTCTCCTCTAAGTCAAGTATTAAGCTATACGCACTTTCTAAGGTTGTGACATTTCGGGCGAACAGTTCGTTGCGAAGGTCCTCTCGCAACCCGGTACGAAACATGGATAGAATCTGCGCAGGGGTAGTGGAGGTCTCCCCTTTGCAACGAATCAGAAAATCATCGAAAGAGGCGATGTAATCCTTGACGGGTTTGCTACCCTGAGTCAATCTATGCCACCTATCTAAGAGCCTAGGGAAGTACGAGGGAGGGAGGTACTTCTGCTTAAGCTCACGCTTCATCGACAGCCAATCAGTGATGGGGTACTCATTGCGAGATTCCCTAAGACTTTCTAAGTTAGACCAGAACTGACTAGCTCTACCAATGAGTTTCATACTGGCGAAACTGACTTTTCTAGCCTCGGAGATGTCATACCACCTAAAGAAACTATCCATACCTTTGATCCAGTCCAGAAAGAGCTGGGGATCTAGGGTACCATCGAAAGTGGGTGCATCGACTTTGATGTTTTTCATCAGGGGGAGATCAGGGTCGTGGTGGTGCTCTTGTCTATGGTGGGAAACTCGATGAGGAACTCGAGTGTGCCCCTCATCCATAAAAGGATCGTCCCCATACATAGAGGGAGGTCTTGAAGGAGTGTATGGGATAGGGTGAGTCCTACCATGCTCTATTGTGTCAAGACGATCGGTGGTGGTCCTACGGAATTCAGCGAGATCAGCTTGGTTTTCCTTTAATTGTTGGCTAATAGCACTCATTTGACCTACCAACAGGTCTAAAGTCCTTCCAAGTTGTTCGGGATCCATTGCTAAGTACTAGGGAGGGTTTGGGGGTGACAACTAGGAGTGGACAGCAAGTGTAAGTGCAGGAAATATACCCTAAAATGTCGCTAACTGCTGCAGGAAACTTGGGGACAGCACTCTGTGCTAAGGTGTTAAGTCTCCTAATCAACTAGCAAGGTTAAAGGGTTAAGGACAGCACTTACGTACCAAAGAAAAGACTTTATAACACACTAAATGCATGCAGAAATTTAAAGGACAACAAACAAAATTGAATTTTTAAATAAATTTAAGGATGCGATGCATGCAAAATTAAATAGACTAGCAAGGTAACAACCTAGGGTGATTTCTAGAATGCAATCCTAGGTTAACCATGCTCTGATACCAGATGATGTAGGACTATGATGCTTTTAAACGAAAACTAGGACTTGCACAACTTATTAAAGAACATTACGTGATTAAATCTACTAGCAAGAGAAACAAAGAGATAAAACTAAGGAGAGATGCTTGCGTTTAGGCCAAACTACATATAAAGACTTGCACAAACAAAATAGTTTAGAAAATTAAATTAATGCTAACATAGTAACGTTCATTCGTAATCCCTTGATTAACAATGAGAATAATAGCAAGAAAGTACACTCAATAAAACCCTACGTTTACTAGGTTTTAGCAGGATTAAGCAGAACGATCCTTTGCGCTTCTGTCATCATTCACAAAGTTAGAGAGCAACGAAATAATTGAAATAAGTAAGAAAGGTCAACCGTAGGTGATGTGGAATCGTCGCCGGAGGAAGTCCTTTGATTTGCTAATGATACCGGCGATGATTGGTAGTAGACGATGGATGTAGTCCTTGACGGGAGATGGTGACACAATCGGGAAGGTGGCGGGCGTGAAGCGGCCAACGATAGTCCACTTTCCTTTGAACCTTTGGTCGTCAATCGTATCAACTAGAGGAATGTGAATCCGCCCAAAGTACTCTTCGACGGTGGTTTCGTAGTCAAACCCTACGTCGAAGAAGGGGGAGCGGAGTATATCAATGTTATCTTGATCATCTAGCACCAAGCCCGAATCCCAAGGGCGAGCTTCCATTCATAGCGAGTGGGCCGGAGGATGGTTGGATTCGATTGACCTTTGCTGTCCTTGAAGTATTGTTGTGAGGGAGGAGGAGTTTTCTCTTGAAATCCAAGGGAAAAGAGAAGGGGAAGGTGGCCGGCCAAGAGGGGGCGGGTAGGGGAGTTAGGGTTAGGGTTTTGGAGAAGGTTCCAAACTCCAAAATCTGAAATTATCTTCAGATTTTTGAAATTGGGAGGGAACTAGGATAGGAAATTAAAATAGGGAAAGGGAGAAGATTGGAGAGAGAGAGAGAGAGAGAGAGGGGCGGGTTAGGGGTAAGGGGCCGGCGGCTATAGGAAGGGGAGAGGGGGATGGGGGCTTAATTAGGGATTGCCTAATTTAGAATAAGTAAATTAAGAAGGCTCTAATTAATCCAATTGGAATTTAAATTCAATTTAGAATTAGATTAGGCAACTTTCCAAAAATAGGATTAGTAATTTTGGAAAGTTTCCAATTAGAAAACCAATTGAATTTAAATTTATATGACCTTCCTAATTTAATAAAACAAATTTGGAAACCCAAATAGAGAGGGAAGGGCCAAGGGGGCCGGCGGCATGGGAGGTGGGGCTTGGAGGGGCCGGCGGTGGTGGAGGGGTTCGGTTTGGTGGGGGAAGGGGGTGGGGGAAGAAGCCGTGGGTTGGGGAAGAGGGGAAGGGAAAGGGGAGGGGAAGAACAAGAACTAAACGCTGAAACCACGAACCCGACACATCAAAGTTGGTGGGTAATGCACTCTCTTCTCCAAACGATCTCTCCAAGCTCTCAAACTCACATATGCAGGAATTTTTTTATAATAATCATTCATTACCCCAAAACAATACAAAGGAGGCTTTTAAATAGCCTTAAACAAAAGACCAACAAAAGACAAACATGCCCTCATGGGCTTACAATCACAACACCCATAAATAAGGGTACAACGGTAACTAAAATAAAAGAAAACAAAGACATAGTTAAACTCAAAAATATAAAGACTCGATCGTGGCCGTAGATCGACGGCCACGTCTCCGGTAGACTTTCCAAGTGTGGATGTCCTCATCATAAAGTCTCATAGAATGATTCATATTAAATATTTTTATCATGACAGCATCTTTAACAACTGTAGAGATTCAATATAACTGATCGCATCAGTATCAGAATTTTGGCATAACAAATATTTTTTAAAGCAAGGATAAGCGTATGCACAATAAAAGATGTCCAAAATAATATGAGGATGTATCTGTTCATCAAGCAAACCTGCTACCCTATAACTAGATTATTATAAGTAATTACTTGAATAAAAGGTGACGGGTCACCCTCAATTATCAATTCCTTAATCAAGTTAGGAATAAAGAATCCATCTTTCTATTGCCTCACAATTTATATCTCTAATAAATGTAGAATAATTTTATGATATAGCCATAAAATTAATCAAAGGTTTTCTTTGAGAATCAATCCACCCATCACATATCAATCTCACTCACTTTTCTTTTCCTGTTTCTTTTGTAGGTTAAGAAGTTTTTCAAAATATTGGATATCTTCTTTTGTAATAATTTTGATACAATATATTTTGTAATAAAATTAATCAAAGGTTATGTTTACATGGAAAAACAAATGCATTGTTATATTGAGAATTTCTTGCAAGATTACATGGAAGACCATTTGAAAAAACATTCCTACAATTTCACCAAAACTTGCATTTAAATTTCTTTTTCATTTGAGTGTATGTAGTACATTTTTTTCTTAGGATCATACCATTTTTTCCTAAATGAGGCTATATTGAAATTTAAATCCTCAATTCAAACCGAAGAAGAAGAAGAATGCCGTGATACATGAGCACTTCGTAATGGAGTATCTTTAGGAAGACTATTTGTGAACCTAAACTCAACTTCATTTTTAGTCTCTGCATTTTACCTAGTTGTGATAGACTTTGGGGCATATTTTAATTTCATGATCAATAATTTTAAGTGTGCCTTCACCCTTGAATAGGACCATATGGGCCATTCTAATAATTATATCTAAATATTGTATTTCCTCCACCTTTGAATGATCTTTTTATTTTAGTTGCATAATTTTATAAGTGCTTATTTTAACTTGATCTATTAGTAACATTGCAGAATGTTACGTAGCTTGACTCGCAATGCTCACTTATGCTTACTTGTTCTTGACTCACGCAGTACTCACTTGCGCTCTCGCACTCTAATGGTTGCACTCACTGTCACACTTGCATCATTCTCTCTCGTTAGCTTGTTTCCCAGGGCCAACCTCTTACACTGTTCATTTTGATTCACTAGTATACTTGCTCCTGCATTTCCTCTCAACGGTTCCTCCTTGGTCGCCAACACCTTTTAGCATCGGCATCCTCTGTTTGCCCTACCCTACAACTTCATCAAGAATGGCATCCATGTTGACTTTGTTTATCAACCTTTCTCTACTCCTTCACTCTTTGCTCGTATTTCCTCACTCTCAATCACTCCCATTAACATCCTTGTCACCTTTGGTTGTTGGCGTTTGAATTCACTGCCCCCTTTTTTTGACTCGAACCTCTCCTCCCAACTCTTTGGCTGCCTCTTGAGATTTGGATCTGGTTGTATCCCCATTGGGGGTGTTCCATTGTTGCCATATGATTAGGTGACCTTTATTTCCCTTACAAAATCTGGTTTCAGAGTATCTACGGTTATTATTTCTCCTATTACTTGTGCTCCTCAATCTTTGATTGAAGTTGTTGAAAGTCGAAGGCTTCAAGTTCTTAATGATCATCACCCATCCATTTCTCTTTGTTCTCTCAACAATACCCTCTTCATCACAAGCAACCCTCAACTTTCCGCAGTGAACTTGCTCTTATTTTCACAAATGTTGAAATTTTTAAGCTAGCAATTCCATTCTCTTTTATGGGAAAGTTTTTTTGGGTCATCTCAATCTTGAGATTATACATTCATTTATGTCAAACTTACACTTGATTGGTGATTATTTTATTTGGCTTTTTGATCTTCATCATTTAATTATAAGATGATCTTTAGAAGTAGATTACTCGTGATTTTTGTCACATTGATCTTACTATGTGAAGTGACTATCCTATGCTTATGTTAACATTGTCTCATCGCTTTGACTATTCCGTGAAACCACCTAGCATTCCTATTTGGATTTTACACCATATCAACCGGTCTACTTAGTACTCTTTTAGTTCTATTGTACGTAAACCCTTGTAAGTAGATGTTGGTACTACTCGACATTCTAGATTATATATGGCTAGAGTTCTAGTTGAACTGGATGTTTCTTTTCCTCTATATAAGGAGGCTTGGATTGGTTCATCATCGCATGCTTTTTGATAGAAGGTTGAATTCAAAGGCATCCATTCATATTGCTCATCTTGCAAATTTTTTTGTTATAATTTCACTGAATATATCAAGGTTCTAAAATTACGGAAATCACTTATCATTGATCATTAAATATAGGAATAAATAGCATACAAATGATATTTTCATATATGAATGATGTAGTTCCACTACTACAGTTCAAGCTTGTATGCAAAATTTGGATCCAACTCTTGATCTTAGCATTGAATTAGATCATTCAGTGGTTGTCTTAAGCCCCTTCAATGTGATCAACATCTCCTCCGCATCCAACAACATTGACCAAATCCTCTATATGAGTTAGCTCCTCGTCATCTTCTTATCAAATATTGATTCTGAACAGCTTTATGATTTTGTCATTAGTTTTATGAGCTTAGAAACTCGAGTGGATAGGAGATTTCAATTCCTATTTTTCATCTTGTAAATTTTTTGTTATAATTTCACTGAATATATTAAAGCTCCAAAGCTACGGAAATCACCTTCATTGATCCAAGAATAAACATAACATACAAATGATACTTTCATATATAGATGATGTAGTTCCACTTACTACAGTTCAGACTTGTACGCAAAATTTGGATCCAATCTTGATCTTAGCATTAATTTAGATCATTCACTAGTTGTTTTAAGCCCCATAAATGTGATCCACATCTCCTCTGCATCCAACAACATTGTCCAAAATCCTCTATTTGAGTTAGCTCCTCATCATCTTCTTATCAGATTTTGATGAACAGCTTTATGATTTTGACATTAGTTTTGTTTTAGAAGTTCGAGTAGATAGGAGATTTCAAATTCTATTTTTCAAATTGATCAGATAAAAAAATTATCACCCATCAAGATTTATCATATTACAAGCAAGGTGGTACAAATGAGTATTTTTTTGACAATCTACTCATATATGAGAGGGATTTTTCATCATGTTTATATGGGTCGTCCTAATATGGAGGTAATTCATAAATTCATGTCTGATTTATAACTAATGGGTGACTACTCTGTTAGGCTCATCAACCCTTAGCATAAGATTTTCCTTAGAAACACACTAGACTTTTCTCATGATGCTCATACTATATCTGATGTAGAACGAAGAAGGGGGGGAATAAAATTAAAAATGTGAAATTCAATTTCAGATTTCCCTTAATTAAGGGATTTGATTAGCAGAATTAATGAGATAGGAGAGAGGGTAAGGGGGCCGGCCAAGAGAGAGGAGGGGGAGAAGTTGTCCACATTCAATGAATGGGTCTAGGTTCAATGAACATGAAAATTGGAATTAATTCCAATTAATTTCAAATTGGGAGAGATTTGGGGGGGGGGGGGATTTCCTAAAAGAGATTTATTAATTAGGAAAATTAATTTAAATAAAATCTAATTAGAAATTTAATTAGATCTAATTTAAGTAACTTTCCTAAAATATGGATTTTTATTTAGGAAATAAATTCAAATTCAAAATTGTTTGAATTTTAAATTCAAATTTGTTACCAAATTAAGAAGGCCAAAATAGGAAGGGCTTTGAATGCAGGATGGAATTTGTGGAGCCAAGAGAAGAGGGAGGAGGTCTAGGTTCAATGTATTTGAGTTTAGGAATCAATTAATTTCAGATTTGATTAATTGATAGAATGAAAGAAAACTTTCCTAATTAATTGTAATTAATTAAGAAGAAATTTGAAATTCAAATTGGATTAATTTTGAATTTAAATTTCTTTCTGAATTAAGGGCATTCTAACTTAGGAAAGAGAAGTTTTTTTAGGGAAGTGGTGTTAGGGATGATGATGGCCGGTGGTTTGGGGAAAGAAAGGGGGTTGGGCGGCGATGTGGAGGTGGGGAGGGGAGGCCTTTTGCTGACGGTTTGGTAGGGAGGAGGAGGTGGTGGTTTAGGAAAAATAAGGAGAAATAAAAAAAAAAAGGATAAAACCGTGAGCCCGGACGCTTCCTGCGGCTGACCAAGGGACTTCAAGCCACAAGCCCGGACCCATCCTACGGATGGTGGAAACTACGATTCCCTCCCATAGGGATCTCACCTAGGTCTTCCCAAGGAACAAAAGTACATAACAATTTTTTTTTTATTAAAACTCCATCATACCATTACAATAGCAAGGGCCTCTATATATAGGCCTCAGAAATAAAAGAAACTAAAATAGGATGATCTAGACCTTTAAGGGTAAAAATGGAAAATGCATAATTAAAATAAAAATAATAAATAAAAATTTAAGATTACATGGGACGATCACGGTCGTCGATCTTCAGCTTCTCGGATAGGCATGGACGGTTGGATGTCCGCATCATTCTCTCGGGGTGGAAAAGAGCTCGACTCCGTCGAGTTCGCATCCCGGGTGAGCAACCATGCTCTGATACCAAACTGATGTAGAACGAAGAATGGGGGGAATAAAATTAAAAATGTGAAATTCAATTTCAGATTTCCCTTAATTAAGGAATTTGATTAGCGGAATTAATGAGATAGGAGAAAGGGTAAGGGGGCCGGCCAAGAGAAAGGAGGGGGAGAAGTTGTCCACATTCAATGAACGGGTCTAAGTTCATTGAACATGAAAATTGGAATTAATTCCAATTAATTTCAGATTGGGAGAGATTTGGGGGGGGGATTTCCTAAAAGAGATTTATTAATTAGGAAAATTAATTTAAATAAAATCTAATTAGAAATTTAATTAGATCTAATTTAAGTAACTTTCCTAAAATATGGATTCTTATTTAAGAAATAAATTCAAATTCAAAATTGTTTGAATTTTAAATTCAAATTTGTTACCAAATTAAGAAGGCCAAAATAGGAAGGGCTTTGAATACAGGATGGAATTTGTGGAGCCAAGAGAAGAGGGAGGAGGTGTCTAGGTTCAATGTATTTGAGTTTAGGAATCAATTAATCAATTAATTTTAGATTTGATTAATTGATAGAATGAAAGAAAACCTTCCTAATTAATTGTAATTAATTATGATGAAATTTGAAATTCAAATTGGATTAATTTTGAATTTAAATTTCTTTCTGAATTAAGGATATTTTAACTTAGGAAAAAGAAGTTTTTTGAGGGAAGTGGTGTTAAGGATGATGATGGCCGGTGGTTTGGGGAAAGAAAGGGGGTTGGGCGGCGACGTGGAGGTGGGGAGGGGAGGCCTTTGGCTGGCGGTTTGGTAGGGAGGAGGAGGTGGCGGTTTAGGAAAAATAAGGAGAAATAAAAAAAGAAAAAAAGGATAAAACTGTGAGCCCGGACGCTTCCTGCGGCTGACGGTTGATGCGTTGCCCTTCGCCAAGGGACTTCAAGCCACAAGCCCGGACACATCCTGCGGCTGGTGGAAACTACGATTCCCTCCCATAGGGATCTCACCTAGGTCTTCCCAAGGAACAAAAGTACATAACAATTTTTTTTTTATTAAAACTCCATCATACCATTACAATAGAAAGGGCTCTATATATAGGCCTCAGAAATAAAAGAAACTAAAATAAGACGATCATGCCCCTAGGGCTTACATAAGACTAGACCCTTAAGTAAGGGTAAAAATAGAAAATGCATAATTAAAATAAAAATTTAAGATAACGTGGGACGATCACGGCCGTCGATATTTAGCTCCTCGGATAGGCATGGACGGTTTGATGTCCGCATCAATATCACTATTCACAATGTGCATGCTAAAATAGTCCCCTCATTTTTATTTACTCTATAGAACTCTGTCACTTTTATTTGGATCTCATTTCCATGACTTTGTTTGTATTACTTGCAGTCTACCTTACTCTCCTTGGCTTATATTTTTGGAAAACCTTTACAAGTGGATGCTACAATAGCCCTGTCTTTCTAAGCTATCTGTGGGTAGAGTTTTGATAGAATCAGATGTTACATCCCATTTTGATAAAGAGTTGTGTAGATTGGGTTCCCATCGTCTAGGTATTGTGAAAGGGTTGAATTTGAAAAAATCTCATCATACTGCTCCTCTTGTCATTTATTTGGGAATAAATTCTCAGCTATTTCAAGGCTTATCTTGAGCTGAGGAATTTTAAATATCAAGCACATGACCTTCCACTAGAAGCTCATGTTCAACCTCCTATCTAGTTAAGGGAAGATCCTATCTCATTAGTTCAGGTCTGTAACCCGGTTTCTAACTCTCTTATGGAGGTAGTGGCTGATGTTCCTACCCCATTGGTGTCATTCACGTCATCATATGTTGATTATCACTGAAAACAATGCTTAAGTTCTTGAAACACCTCAACTCTATCCTATTTGTGAACACAACGACAATAATATATGAACTATTTGATTTGGATTAGAGCATTCAGAGTTTTGACTCTCTTGTGGATAAGAGATTTTATATTTTTTTTATACTAGAAGGGTAGGAACTAAAAAAAAATCTATTGACACTCATCTATATTCACTGGTGAAAATTTTTTAGAGAAAATGATCAAAATGGTCCCCAACTCTTTGTGAGGGACCAAAATGGTCCCCAACTCTTTTGAGGGACCAATTTGGTCCCTCAACTTTAAAAAGGACATTTTTTGTTCTAACATCAAATTTTGAGGTTAATGGTGTTAAAATAAGGGGTATTTTTGTTATTTTAAAATTATTTATTAAATATAATTTTTAAGTAATAGTTTTTTTTAATTATTAAATATTTTTTAATTTCAAAAATTATTAATAATTCTAGTTTTAATTTAGGATCATTATAGAGTAGAATTATTAATAAATTTTTTATTAAAGAAATATTTAATAATTTTTTAAAAAATACTATTAGTTGAAAATTACATTTAATGAATAATTTAATTAAAAATGATCAAAATACCCCTTGATTTAGCACCATTAATCCAAAATTTGATGTGAGGATAAAAAAGGCCCATTTTTAAGGAGTTGAGGGACTAAATTGGTCTTTCAAAAGAGCTAGGTACCATTTCGGTCCCTCACAAAGAGTTGAGGGACCATTTTGGTGCTTTTCTCTTTTTTTTTTTATTTGCATGTAATTTCAAAATACGTGCTCTCTATTTTAAATGTCCATGTCATCATAGAAAAAATGTGTTTTTTTTTTTTTTCTTTAAATTTATTTATATCTGTAGCCATTTGTCTAACATTCACCTGATACCAGATCTTCAAGGATTTTAACAAATTCAGTTGCATTTTCATGTTCACCTCATTTAGTCTGTACGTTAAACATACTGGTTTTATTTTTTATCTGGCATGGCCGGCGAAAGTTGTTGCAATAAGATTACTGTGTTCATAGTCATTCCAATGAGATCAACTAGGCAAAAGCATTCTTGGCGAAAACGGAGATGCTCAATTTGATCTGGATCCTTGCCTCGTAAAATATTCCTGGAAATATTTAATACATGAAGTTATTTTTTCATCGGATTTCATCTTCATATATAGAAGTCTGAGAAATAAATTTAAAATATTGTTTAGAATGTGTAAAATTTTTTGTTTGTAGAGATTTGTATACAGTATCACTACCCTACTTTTCTTCATCCAAGTCATGCACGCACATATCAGCAAATAATCTGATCTTTATTTGCAGAATCATCCGGTGATTGATATGTTCTGGGAAGTTTTGAAAAGTTTCTCATTCGAGTATCAGAAGAAATTCCTGAAGTAAGTTGAATTCTTTTCATGTTTAACTGTTCTTATTATCCCCAGCTTAACTTGTAGAGTTGTTATTTTGCTTAAATATCTACTCATTATATTGTATCTTACCTTGAGCTCTAAGGCATATCATTCTAAGATAGTTGTATTGTCTACAATGATTGCTTCTATAGGTCTATTATATACGTTTGCATACTTTGTTCTATTATGTTAATAGTTCCACTTTATCATTTGCATTTGCCTTATCTAGCTTTAAATTGTGTAAAAGAGGGCAGGAACTGCGTTAATGTTTTGTATCAGGGGTTTGTATTGAGTTGGCATGCTGCTGCTATAAAAATATTAATAATTATTTTTTTTGTGAATCTTAGGGCCAAGGATCTTTCTTTTGTTGTTTTATTTGTAATTTTTACTATCCATTCTTCCAGCAAGATGGATTCTCGGGGCTTTGTGTTTTTAAATCTAAAATTGACTCTGGTATTTGATTGTCATATGGAGTTATTAGTTATGCAGGATCGCATGCATAAATCTTTATTCTCATTATCTTAATAATAAACTTTAATGACTCTTATGTTATTCAATAAATATCATAGATATTCTAATTTGGTCAAGTTTATGAGGATGTTTCGTCTGAGATTAACTCACACACAGCAGTTTTTCTAGTAGGTCCACCTGCATGTGTTCATTTAAAATTGTTAATCTCTATCAGTTTACGCAGCCCATAAATCTCCATCTTCATTTAAGCCTAGTGAGTTTGCTGAATGTTTGGCACACCATAGCCATGATCTGCTTGTTGACAATAGAAGCTTCTTGTTATCTCCAAAACCTATAATTTTTTTTAAATTTGCATAGATGTCAATAATGCCATGAGAGTTGTATGCTGATGGTTTGCCTATTTTAAGGGAGCTCTCTAGTAATTGGCTGCAAGAAGGATGTACTCTTACTGAGTACTGCAGCAAGCTACTATGGGTGCCTTCTTTGGATCTCTTAGGAATTTAGTCTAGTGTTAAATTTGCTTGATTT